>JAJEJO010001299.1:391138-403671 GCA_020662805.1 Glaucomys volans
TTTTTTTTTTTTTTAATTTCAGCAAATATGAATTGAGCGTCTACTATGGGTGCAATACATAGCACACTATTTTGAGTGTTGTAGGTGGAATTAAAGATGGTCTCTCCCCTTTAGAAGCTTGCTTTCTGACAGACTGTTACACCCCCTTATGTGAGCCTCCTACCCTCCATCTTCATATTCTTTTCTTTTTCTCCTTTCTTTCTTCCTGTCCAGTTATTCCAGATCCATTTGGGCACTCTCCTGGAATAGACCTTTTCTTGCATTTCTGCTTTGTTCTGTTTGTGTGGGCAGTGCATTTCTCTAACGTCCATGTTTCATCCTAATCAGAGCTCTTTCCTTTACATCTTGGTACACAGCTATCAGGGTGGCTGCCTGGTCCCTTTATAGTGATTTTTCACTTTCATTCCCATACCAAACTTGCCTCCCTCATTCAGATCTATTATTTATTATTCACATCAAAGTACATGGGTTCCTATGTTCTTTACAATGGAAGTAAATCTGAAGTACTCTGGGCAACCATTGTTATTTAGATATTATAGATAAGGTAATTCAGGCAAAATAGAAATGTTTATGGACATAGTTCAGTAGGGGAAAGTGAAGAATGTAACAAAGACTTCCTAACACTCACTATGAAGTTCTTTTCAATCCCACACTTTCTTTCCAGACCCACTTTGTGCTTGCAGTGTAGCCTTTCACCATATGCAAGGTGGTGGTCAGGGCCACCTAGATTAGACCATCCATCCTCCTATGGTCAAGGACTCTGTCTTACTCATCTCTCTTCTGTCAGTATGGAACAATCTAGGCACTTCATATTTGCTCCATAAATATCTGAAGATAATGGCCACTATACAATGCCTTTGCCAAAAAGTAATGCTCTGGGTTTTGCAGGCAAGGAGAGCAGAGCGGGCAGCAGCATGGAGGAAGTGTAGGTTCTCTCAGCAATCCGTGGATTGGGTTTGCACATATTGTACATTTCCACACTGCTGAAATGCAATGGGTATTGCAATGATAAGCCCAAATTGCTTTTTTCCTCTTACCTGCATGGCATTTAATTTGTGGACTTCATACAATGAAGATGGAACGAAGTTCCAGCTGTAGGAGGGAAAACTGTCATATCATCCAGAGACACAGATTGATTTGGCCTTTAACATGGATATTAAAAAACATGGAGAATCCTCCTCCACATGCATAGCTCCTCTTTGATTCTGGCAAGGTGCTCCACTTTTTCTTTAGTACCTTTCCCCTGCCTCTCTGCTTTACCTCTGCTCTTAAGTGAGCTAGAGGAAAACTTGACTGGAAGGGAATGCTATGGCTCCTTACATAAATCATGTGGTCACAGACTATATGCCTGCAAAATAATTCTTAGTTTGCCTAGACTACTTTTCCACTTCAGAAGGAATTCGTGTATTACAGTCTTCCTATGCAGTCTCATGAAATTCACACTTGCCTCTCCTTGCTGCAAACAGATGATTTGAAGATTGATGTTCATAAGAAAGATTGAACTCCTTTGTGTTAGCTGCCACCAATGGGAATATTCTCATTATGTCCCATTTATGCATGATACAAAAAGGAAAGATTTTTCAAAATTACCTTTTAGTTGTAGATGGACACAAAACCTTTATTTTATTTATTTATTTTTATGGGGTGCTGAGATCAAACCCAGTGCCTCACAAGTGCTAAGCAAGCTGTCTACCAGTGAGCTACAACCCCAGCCCAAGAGGGAAGATTGATTGCATGATTTGTACAAGGGTATGTATTTAAAAAATATAAAGCAATCAAAGTAAGAGAGAAAGAATGGGTACACAGATACTGTTTCCATCCAAACACGTGGTCTTTATGACTCAAAAACAATTCCAAGAAACAAAAAATTAAAAATAGGTCCTGGACAGTGTGGAAGGTTTCTGGTTTGTTTGTTCATTTACTTGTTTGTTTCTTTATCTTGGTTTAAGATGAACAGTACACTGAAACATTCCTTCCACTAGTCTCTGCCATTGTGCATAATTTCGCTTTCCATTCGGTCCTATTCCAAGCTCACATAGTCCCTAGATTAATTTCACTGCCTGTGATTCTGAAGGTAACTTGTAGAAGAAAGAGCAAGGGCTCACAGGCCCCAGTGTGGCCACAATAGTGACAAACTCTATGCCCCAGTCTACATCAGCGAAATAGGGATAATAAAACATTAGACCTTTATTTGATGGGGTCATAACCAATTAGATAAGGCAAAGGAATATTTATAAATTAGAAAAAGACTGTATAATTCTGGTTAATATGTTTATTATCCTTCCTTTACTCTGTCGATTCCAGCTGGTCCTAATGTGGTATTGTGTTTGCACTATATTAATGTGTCTATTTGCAAATTGCTTTCTCAGCCTTCCCCAGCCTTTTTCATGACTTATAAACTCTCCAAGGACAGGACTATATCTCCTGTTTCTTTTATATCCAGTACCTCCTGCTCCTATGCTAGTGCACTCAACAAAGGATACTACCTTGAATGTAAAGTGCCCTGGGAAGCAAGTGAAGGAAAATGACTTTGGATCATCCACACACTGACAACAGCAATATCAATAGTGTTCTTCAGTCAGAGGATTAAGAGCAGGGACTGGACAATGGAGCTGTAAACTATAGCGACCTCGAGATGAAGCCTCAGGGCAAATGGTTATTAACATCAGCAATAGGGTTTAGGGAGTAAAAGGCTGGGAGGTGAAAAAAATTTTATTGCCTTATGGATAAAAGCACGGCTCCCTTATTGAGTCAAAGCATGTGAATCTCAAGGCCTTACACGTGGAGAGCTGTGGCTCCCTGCTGTCTTCTCTGGGAGGTTTATCTGTCTCCAAGGCACTTCATGGGAATCCAGTGGCTTCGGCTCTTCCCTGAAGACACTGCTCTTTCCCTTAAAAGCTCAGGCCCAAATGCAGACAGAATTCCTTTAGTAGAGTTAAAAATAGCAAAATATCAAGAAGCTAATTAAAAGCAAGAAAAGACAAATGGGAAAAATACAATAAATTTCAAACTAATACATTACAAAGTACAGCTTTCTAACCTGTGATAGATAACAATTTGCTTCCAAAACTCATGGGTGGGTCCAGTTCTAAGCACATAACTACTTGTACAGAGAGCTGCTGCAACTTTGTAAGCATGTTGCCTTGCTTTCTAAGTCTCAAAATCCTCCCTGACTCAATATGGAGGTTGCCATGGTACCTCTGTGTTGGCGTCTGTTTCCTGGTGATGAACTTTGGTGTAAAGACTAACAGAAAATCCAATCTAACTAACCTTAGCACTATCTGCCTCTAGATTGACCCAACTAATCTTTTCCTTCTCTAACCACTTCTCAGGACTTTCTGTTTTAGGGGACTTCTAATTTTATGAGATGAATCTTTTCCACTGACTACTGTGGTTTTTTGCGTGATATTATTTCATGCATTTTACAAAAAAAAAAATGTTGACTGGCTGTTTTGCATGAGGGCATGCCTGTCTCTCTGCAACGAAAGTTGCATCAACATAGCATGAATTATGCACATGCAGAAATAAAGACTACTACCTTCACTGGAAGAAAATTGATTCTTACCTTTTGAAGATTGCCACATTATTTTTTAGGAAGACTCATGGATTTGAGGATTTGGATTTCTTTTTCAATTTCAATCCCTATAGCCTGCAATAAGGTAAGTGCTAGTCACTGCTTCATTGTAGCTCTAGCTAGAACCTGCCAATGCTGTTATTGCTGGCACACTAAGTGAGAAATCATTTGCTGCTTTCATGGAGTCTACCGAAGTTTCACAGTGTTAAAAATAATGCCTGGTTGAAATTTTGTGATATAGTCAAGAACTGGAAACAAACATAGACAAGACAAGCTCTTGAAAAAACTTGGTACAGTTTCCCATTGTATAGTTTAGATCTGGAATTATTGCTGAAGCCAAAGGCCCATGTGCTGAAGGCTTGGGCCACAGCCAGTGGAGCTATTGGAAGGTGATAGAAAATATAGGTGGAAATTGTTAAGTGGTGGGACCCAGTTGAAGGGATTGATTTCTTGGAGGGGTGTCATTAGGGACTTTATCTTGTCCCCAGCACTACCCCCCCTCCCCTCTCTTTTTCTTTCTCTCTCTCTCTCTCTCCTTCCTGGTCACCATGAACTGAGCAGCTTTACTTCACCACACCCTCCCTGTCATGATGGCCTACCTCACCACAAGCATACAGCAATGGAACCATCTGACTATGGACGGGAACCTCTGAAACCATAAGCCCAAATAAACGTTTATTCCTCAGTTATTTTGTCACAGCACTAAAACACTGACTAACATGCCCAAAATGGTAACGATTTTCCAAATTACAGGCAGGGCATAGTGACACACACCTATAGTTACAGCTGTTTGGGAGGCTAAGACAGGAGGATTTCTTGAGCCCAGAAGCTGAGACCAACCTGGCCAATGCTGTGAGACTCCATATCAAAAAAGTTATATTACAAGGTATGTTCGAACTCATTCAGATTTCCCTAGCTTTACTTGTACCCATTGGTGTGTGTGCACACCTGGTGTGTGGCGTGTGTGGGTGTGTATTAAATGCTATGTAATTTTGTCATCTTATGAATGCTTGATCTACCATCAAGGTCAAGACATTTAACGGTTCCAACACCACAAAGATCCTTCGTGTTGCTTTCCTTATGATCACACCTCCCTCCCTTCTGTTCACTGTCTTCTGTTTCCTAAACCTTGGTAATTATTCTTTTGTGTTTTTTTTTCTCCTTTTATCTTTTTGTTGTGGTGGTGGTTCTTTTTAGTCGTACCTTACATTAGAATCCTTTTTGACATCATTATGAAAGCATGGATAAGCTTATAAAAGCATTATATCATGTTCTAGTTCAGACCCCAATTCCTGTCCTTCCCCTTTCTTCTTCCCACCCTTGCTTCCTTCCCTCTTTAGATCTTTCTGCCATTCACCCATAGTTATTTTTTAAATTAATTTCTTGTGAATGTACACAATGGTAAGATTCACTGTGGTATATTCATATATGTACACAGGAAAGTTATGTCAGATTCAGTCCACTGTCTTTCCTTTTCATATCCCTCCTCCCTTCCCTCTTTCCTCTTTGTCTACTCCATTGAACTTCTATTCTTCCTACCCCACTTATTCTTCATTAGCTTACACGTATCAGAACAAACATTCAATCCTTGGTTTTTGAGACTATCACTCAGCAAGATAGTCTCTAGATCCATTGGTTTACCAGAAAATATCATAAAGTCATTCTTTATGGCTGAGTAATATTCCATTGTGTAGGTATACCACATTTCTTTTATCATCAATTCATCTGTTGAAGGGCACCCAGGTTGGCTCCATAGCTTAGCTACTATAAATTGAGCTACTATAAACATTGATATATCTGCATCACTGTAGCATACTGATTTTAAATCCTTTGGCATATACTGAACTGGGTCAAATGATGGTTTCATTCCTTGCTTTTTGAGGAATCTCTATACTGCTTTCCGGAGTGATTACATCAATTTGCAGTCCCACCAACAACATACAAATGTACCCTTTTCCCCACATCCTCACATGGCAACCATTAAGTGTGTCCTCCATTTCTAATACTTTGTCATTTCAAAAATGTTATAAAATGGCTTGGCGTGGTGGACACCTATAATTCCAGCAGGGAAGGCAGGAGGGAGAATCTCTAGTTCAAAGCCACCCTCAGCGAAAAACAAAGTGCTAAACAACTCAATGAGACCCTATCTCTAAATAAAATATGAAACAGGGCTGAGGATGTAGCTCAGTGGTAGAGCCCCACTGAATTCAATCCCCCAATACCAGAAAAAAAAACCAATATTATAAAATGGAATCATAGTCTGAAATTGTTCGAGAAACTGACTTTTTCACTTAAATTCCTAGAGCTCCACCTAGTCTTGTTGTAGTCTTTTTTGAGATATGCAAATATGTTCTTCCAATCTGTAGTTTGACATTTTATTCTCTTACCTCTTACCATGAATTATCACAGAGTAAAAGTTTTTATTTTGATTGGATACAATTCATTATTTTTTTTCTTTATGGATTCTGCTTTTGGTGTCAAGTATAATGATCTTTGGTTAACCCTAGATTCCAGAGGCTTTTTCCTTTTTTTTTTTTTGGCAAAAAACGATTGTTTAATGTTGTAACTTAAATCCATAACTAATATGGGTTAATTTTTGTGTAAGGTGCGAGGTTTAGATGGAGGTTCATTTTTTTCCCTATAGATTTTCCTTTGCTCCTGCTCCCTTTGTTAAGAAGACCATCCTTCCTCCAATGAATGGCTTATGCTTCTTTGTGAAACATCACTTGAGCATATGGTGTTAGTCCACTTCTATGCTCATCATGTGCTCAGTTGACCTGTGGTCTGTTCCTCTGCTAATACCACACTCCCTTGATCACAGTAGGTATATAGCAAACTTTGATATTGGTAGAGTAATTCCTCATTTTATTCTTCTAAGTAAGCTTTAGCTATTTTATGACCTGTGCCTTAGAATAAACTTTCTTTTATCTACAAGAATACTTTGCTTGGATTTTGATAGAAATTCCACTAAGTTTATAAATCAGTTTGGAGAATGGATATTTTCACTACAGTGATTCTAGTCTATTAAATTGTTACATCTCTCCACATATTAATTTGCTTTCATTTTTAAATTTTAACCCTAATTTATTGCTTTGAATTAATTTTTTAAAATTTGTTCTCTTTATATACACACGGCAGTAGAGTGCATTTTGACATATTATAAATACATGGAGTATACCTTATTCTAATTAGGATCCCATTCTTTCAGTTGCACATGATGTGGAGTTTCACTGGTCAGGTGTTCATATAAGAACATAGGAAAGGTATGATGATATATCTGCTGTCTTTCCTATTCCCATACCACCTCCCTTCTATTCAATCACCTTTGTCTAATCCAATAAACTTCTATTCTTCCCTCCCCTTCCCTTATTATGTGTTAGCATCCACATATCAAAGAGAATGTTCTACTTTTGGATTTGGGGGATTGGCTTATTTCACTTAGCATGATATTCTTCACTTCCATTTACTTACTGGAAAATGCCATAATTTCATTCTTCTTGATGGTTGAGTAATTTTCCATTGTGTATATATACAATATTTTCTTCATTCATTCATCTGTTGTAGGGCAATTAGGTGGATTCAATAGTTTAGCTATTGTGAATTGCTGCTATAAACATTGATGTGGCTGTGTCACTATAGTATGCTGATATTAAGTACTTTGGGGAGTGAGATAATTGAGTCAAATGATGGTTCCATTCCAAGTGTTCTAAGGAATCACCATACTGCTGTCTGTAGTGGTTGTACCAATTTGCAGTCCCATCAGCAATGTATGAGTGAACCTTTTTCCCCACGTCCTCACCAACATTTATTATTACATGTAATCTTGATTATTTTCATTCTGACTGGAGTAAGATGGAATCTCACTTTAGTTTTAATTTTCTTTTCTCTAATTGCTAAAATGTTGAACGTATTTTCATATATTTGTTGACTTTTGTATTTCTTCTTCAATGAAGTGTCTGTTCAATTCCTTTGCCCATTTATTATTTGGTTTATTTGGGTTTTTTGGTGTTAAGATTTTTGAGTTCTTTGTATATTCTGGAGATTAATACTCTGAGGTAAGGTACAGGTGGCAAATAGTTTTCTCCCATTGTAGGCTCTCTCTTCATGTTCTTGATTGTTTCCTTTCTATAAAAAACATTTTAGTTTGATATCATACCATATATTGATTTTACTTCTTATACTTTAGGAGTCTTGTTGAGGAAGTTGGTTCCTAAGCTGACATGATGGAGAATTGAGCCTATATTTCTTCTAGTAGGCACAGGGTCTCTGGGCTAATGCCTAGGTCTTTGACACACTTTAAGTTGAGTTTTTTTGTGCAGGATCAGATGTAGGGGTTCAAATTTATTCTACTACATATTGATTTCCAGTTTTCACAGCACCATTTGTTGAAGAGGTAATCTTTTCTCCAATGTATATTTATGGTGTCTTTCTCTAGTATGAAGTAATTATTTTTATGTGGGTATGTCTCTGTCTTCTGTTCCATTGGTCTTTATGTCCATTTATGTGACAATACCATGCCATTTTTGTTACTATAGCTCTGCAGTATAATTTAAGATCTGATATTGTGATGCCTCCTGCATCACTTTTGTTGCTAAGGATTTCTTTGCCTATTCTAGGCCTCTTATTTTTCCAAATGATATATACCAACTCTAAAAAGAAAATGGATACCAACCCAGAGTACTATACCGTGCAAATTAGGCTTCAGGATTATGAAATAAAAACCTTCCATGATAAACCAAAGCTAAAAGAATTCACAACTAGAAAGCTTGCACTACAAAACATAATCAATAAAATATTTCATGAAGAAGAAATGAAAAATGAAAGTGAAAACCAGCAAAGGGAGGAACTACACTAGGCGAATAGTCAATCAAAGGAGAAATAATCCAAATTAAAAACCAGAAATAAATCAAAATGATAGGAAATAAAAATAATTCCTCAATAATAATATTGAATATTAATGGCTTAAATTCATCAATCAAGAGACTGGCAGATTTCATTAAAAAACCAGACCCAACAAAATATTGTCTCCAAGAGACTCGCCTCATAGGTAAATCAATTGCATTCCTATATACCAATGATGAGTTAGCTTAAAGAGAAACCAGGAGAACTATTCCATTCACAATAGCCTGAAAAAGAAACTTGGGAATTAATCTAACAAAAGAGGTGAAGGATCTCTACAAAGAAAACTACAGACACTAAAGAAAGAAACTGAAGAAGACCTTAGAGAATGGAAAGATCTCCCATGTTCTTGGATAGGCAGAATTAATATCGTCAAAATGGCCATACTATCAAGGGCACTTTACAGATTTAAAGCAATTCCCACTAAAATTCCAATGACATTCTCCAAAGAAATAGAAAAAGCAGTCATAAAATTCATTTTTTTGTTTCCTTTCAACAATATTTTGTTGCAAATTCTATGCATAATTTGTTAAGTATATACTAAACCATTTCATTTTCATTGAAGCAATTATCATTGATATTATTTTTAATTTCAGTTCTGCCTATGAGTTTATTGCCAGAATATGAAAATATGATTGAATTTTGGGTGTCAAACATATATCCCATGACTAAAGTGAATTCACTTATTAGTATCAATGTTTTTCGTGAACTCTTTGTGATAACCTACATAGAGAGTCATGGCATTTGCAAATAGAGATAGTTGTATTCCTCCATTTCCAATTAGCACACCTGCCAGATCTTTGAGTTTTATTTTCAGTAAGATAGGTGGGGTTAGATATTGCTGCAAAGCTTATAGGAACAGGATTTCACTTGACTCAGATCATTTGGAAGAGTTTGGATTGTTTAATGAGGATAACAATCATAACATTAAAATCCTCTCTCTTCAAGAACTCATTTTGGGAGAAAAAAAAAGTATAGCAGTTTATATTACCACATGACACTGAGCAAGATTTGGGAAAACCTACAAAAAGGATTATTTTGACCTGGAAAAAGTGAAAGCATTATGGTAGAACTAGTCTTGCATTGGTAAAGACTATCTCTCAGAGGGCGAGTTCTCTCTTCTAAAAATATCTAAACATGTATGAGTTGGCATTCTCTGAAGCGGGGCTGAAAAGAAAGTGCTCCTCTCTCAGTTCTGGGTGGCCTCCAAGGAATTTTTTCTTTCTTCTTTCTGGTATACTAGGATTCTATGACTGTCTCTAAGAACATGTTTTTCTTTCATGTGGTTATTGAATCATGCTTTTTTTGCTTGCTTAACTTTAGATGTAGCAGAGGTTCCTGATGTATTTGCCATCATATTCATACTCAAGGCCACTAAAGTCCTGTTCTATTTGTTGTCAATATTTGCTCTTAAATTTCTTGAGAGTCTGTTCAGATTGTGTTTTATGGGTTTAAAATTATCCAAAGGAAAATTGGCAGGGTTTAGAAACCTAGGGAATGGAACCTTACTTGTGGATGGGAACTCACCAGAGATAGCATGTGGTATGGATCCAAAATGGTACTCAAAGTCTTGAAAATTTGCAATATCCTTGTCTACAGGTCCTACAATTGGGGTTCAGAGGAGCATAAGGAACCTGAATCTACATGGTTTTTGTGGCACTCATGAGAGAGAGAGTATAGACCAAAAGAGAGACTGCTTGGTTCATCCTCTGGGTATTAGTCACCTCTTTCCCAAAGACCTTAGCTCAGACCAAAATTTGATCTCAGGATCCAAGATGAATTGGGTGAGTACGCCCCCTGCCATCAGGCCAAGTTAGTCTGAAAGTGAAGGAAAGAAGTGGATGCTGGTATTGATCTGTAGACTTGGTTCACATTCCTTGGAGAAAAGCTGAAACAGAGCTTGACCCATATTCCTCTGTCAGGGACCAAGGAGATTGAGCAAGAATCTTCTAGTAAGCCTGTCTCTGGTGCCTTTAGACTAGCAGCTGTGCTATCCACTTTTAACTGGTGACAGGTACCCAGTATATTTTGATGGAGATGTTTTTCTAAAAGTAGTACAGAACTCTGGAAAAACAGTGATATTTTTATTGGTCCATTTCACTCACCCTTCCAAAGACATCCCTTCCTCAGAGCCAAAAGACAAAACTGGAGTTTTTAGTTAAAACTCAATTCACTGCTTCTGCTGGCGGGTGGGGTCTGCAAAAGCTGCAGGCCTCTGCAGCCGAGAAGTGTGGCAACTCTTAATGGTGGGCCATGCACTCCAGGGTTGCAGCAGACTCCAACAGAACACCACCAATTTCTTCTTTCTGAGTTGTTACCTGCTTAATATGAAGAATGAAATCCAGAGACTAGGATGAGTGAGTGTAAGAGTAGTATTTATTGAAGAAGAGAAAAAGGAACAGAACTAGTGTAGTGCAAGAGGGAAACTGAAAGCAGGTTTTCTCTGAGGACTGTGCCAGTTTAGGGGTTTATATAGCACTCAGGTTACTGCTGTTGTTCCAAACTTATGCTAATTAGGGCATGAAAAAAGGACCAATGCTATTGGTCCAAATGTTATTTTAATTTAGTTTATTTGTTCTTTTTAGTTATACATGACAGTAGAGTGTGTTTTGACATATTGTACATACATGGAGTGTAACTTATTCTCATTAGGATCCCATTCTTGTGGTTGTGCATGATGTAGAGTTACACTGGTCGTGTATTCATATATAAGGAGAGGAAAGTTATGTCCAATTCATTCTACTGTCTTTCATATTCCCATCTCACCTCCCTTCTCTTCATTCCCCTTTGTCTACTCTAATGAACTTCTTATATTCTTCTCCCTCCCTTCCCTCATTGTGGGTTAGCATCCACATATCAGAGAGAACCTTCGGCATTTGGTTTCTTGGGACTGGCTTATTTCAATGAGCACAATAGTCTCCAGGTCCATCCACTTACTGGCAAATGCCATAATTTCATTCTTCCTTATGGCTGAGTAATATTTCATTGTGTATACATATCACATTTTCTTTATCCATCCATCTGTTGTAGGTCACCTAGCTTGGTTCTATAGATTAACTATTGTGAATTGAGCTGCTATAAACATTGATGTGGCTATGTCACTATCGTAGGATGATTTTAAAGTCTTTGGGGTATAAAACAAGGAGTGGGATAACTGGGTCAAATGGTGTTTCCATTCCATGATTTCTAAGGAATCACCATACTGTTTTCCATAGTGGTTGCACCAATTTGCAGTCCCATCAGCAATGTATGAGGGTACCTTTTTCACTACATCCTTACCAACATTTATTATTACTTGTATTCTTCATAATTGCCATTCTGACTGGGGTTGGATGAAATTTGTGTAGTTTATTTCGCATTTCTCTAATTGCTAGGGAGTTTAAACATTTTTAAAATATATTTGTAGTCCATTCATATTTCTTCTGTGAAGTGTCTATTGAGCTCCTTTGCCCATTTATAGATTGGTTTTTTTGTTTTTTGGTGTCAAGTTTTTTGAGGTTTTTATATATCCTGGGAATTAATACTCTATCTGAGGTGCAGGTGGCAAAGATTTTCTCCCAATCTGTAGACTCTTTGCTCACATTCTTGATTATTTTCTTTTTTGTGAAGAAATTTTTTTAGTTTGATACCATCCAATTGATTATATTTGATTTTACATCTTGCGTGTTGAGTCTTACTGAGGAAGTCAGTTGCTAGGCTGACATCATGGAGAGTTGGACCTACTTTTTCTTCTAGCAGGAAAGGGTCTCTGGTCTAATGCTTAGGTCCTTGATTCACTTTGACTTGAGTCTTGTGCATTGTGAGAGATAGGGGTTCAATTTCATTCTACTACATATAGATTTCCAGTTTTCCCAGAACCATTATTTGAAGAGGCTATCTTTTCTCCAATGTATGTTTATGGTACCTTTGTCTAGTATGAGATAACTGTATTTATGTGGGTTTGTATCTGTGTCTTCTATTCTGTTCCATTTCTGTTTATGTCTGTTTTTTGTGTCAATACTATATTGTTTTTGTTGCTATGGCTCTGTAGTATAATTTAAGTTCTCATATTGTGATGTCT
>JAJEJO010001299.1:411655-438520 GCA_020662805.1 Glaucomys volans
ATAACCCCACATTGCTACCCTTTTAAGGTCATAGCATTTAAAAACCCTTACAATTTTGGTTACCTTCTTTATTAACTTACAAGGAACCTTTAGATACTCAAATACATAAATACAGTCTGATCAGGTAAGGCTACAGTGGGATTATAATTTTCCCTATACTAGACACTCTTCTTTATTTATAGAGATTTTATCACATTAGTATGTTTGAAGGCCTTATTACCTCTTGAGTACTAGTAAATTTGAAGTCAATTGAAACTCCCTATGGTTGCTCACATAAAGTCAAAAGATAAGAAGGTCTGAAGAGAAAGCAATTTAAGCTGGATTATATTTTAGTCCCAGATCTACCACTACTTTATTTTTTGGTCTTAGGAGAGTATCCAGTACTTTGGTTCAGAATAAATGATTTCTAGGATCCCTACCAATTTTGCTATTCTATTATCCTAGGAAATCTATGTGTACCTTTCTCATGCAAACATTTTTTAAGCCAAAATGTAGAACTTTTTTTTATCCCCAAAATACCATCATGTGAGGGAAATGATGTTTCAGTCAACAACAGACTACATATATGATAGGCTCCTATAAGATTAGACTAGAGGTTAAAATTGTCTGCTGCCTAGCGATGTTGTTGTTATAGCAAAGTCACAGTGCAATGCAGTACTCATTTGTTCATGGTGATGTGGTGCAAGTAAACCTGCACTGACACATATGAAAGCATAGCACGCAATCATGCATACTATCTAACCCTACACACTTTATAATTATTTTAGAGTATAATTCTTCTACTTATATGTGAAAAAAGTTAACTGTAAAACAGTATGTCATATTATGCTGGCAGCAGCTCATACATGTTGTGTTACTGCATGTCTTGATTACATCCAGAGAGCACGTTGACTCACTGACCTGTGCCATCTAGGTGTGTGTGAATACAGTCAATGATGTTCACATAATGATGAAATCACCCAACAACATATTTCTCAGAGTGAATCCCCAATGTTAAGTGATACATAACTGTATTCCCTGTTGTGGGAGTGTTGTGTTTTATTTTTGTTGACAGTCACATTTTAAAATTAATAGCTACACAGATATAGAATTCAATTATTCTATGAAAAGTTTCTAAGTGTGGAGACGAATAAAACATCTCTGATTCCAACATGGAATAGAGAGAAAACACTTGTACCAGTTAGAGATCAGTCAGGAAAGCGTTTTACTTCTATGAGTGACATGAAACAATGAGAGTGGACATAACTGTGGATGTTGCTGAAGATGTTTTCTGAAGGCTATTGCCTGTGAATCTGGCAGTGAACCTATTGTTTCAGCATTCAATAGGGCTAGTAAATGGGAAAAAAATACTGAACATGACATTTGGTAATAATAAGATCAGGCTAGAACTTGTGAGGATGAACTGGAACATGTGTAGGCAAACAAAAACCCACATCTATGCCTACCTTAACCTGTGAGAGACAATGTGAGAGACCCACAGAAGGAGAAGGGCTCTCGTCTAGGAACTACAGATGCACCTGGTCCAGCACTTGGAGAGTTTGCAGAAGAGATAGGATGGAATATAGAGGAGCCAAGGTCCAGCTGCTCCCACCACACAAGGGGACCTGCATCTTAACCACTTATGGAAACATACTATGGTGGCGCTGGAGCACTACAACAAGGTTCAGTTTGGCCTTCCAAATCTCATGTGAACATCCTTGTAGTCAGTGCTAACTCAGAATATAGGGAAGGGAATTTTAATAAATATTTTTCCAATTAACAGAGTAAAACCACATCACTAATAGCACTTTCTGACTAACTTGGCAGTTGAATGTCTAAATAAAGAACATATAAGTTCATTAAAAAAATATGACAAGAAAGCATTCTGGTATCAATTGCTTTGATTACATAATAATTGCAAAGTCTGAAATAGTATTTTTAATATTGAGGCACGTAGGGGAACTTTGATAATTTCTCCATTAAGTATAATAAAATGCACTAAAGCCCAAAAAGACTCTGTTTCAGTGTTTGACTTTGAAATCATGCAAGTGTGACCCATTGGTCAGAACACTGATGATGTTCATGCATGTGGGTTGGTGTGGGATTCATGGTTATGTGATGAGCAGAGGACCCAGCAATCTTCTTTGTCTGGGGTCTGGGGTTTTTGTCTTGATCCTTCCATCTTTTCTCTGAGTCATTCCTTTCCTCAATTCCAGTCTTAACTTGAATGCTTCTCTACTAGGTATTCATTCCACAAAACCTCTCAATTCATAGTTCCCAATTATTTTTGTCGATGAAAATATTTAGTTTATATTTAATATCATTTTCTAATCATGGAAAATGGGTTTTGATCAGCTATATTGTCATTGTGGTTTCAAATAAAGATATACAATACAGGATAAAGGTATACAATTAGAGGCATATTTATCTTGAATAGAGATAAATATACTTAGTGTCAAAGCAACACTGGTGTTTGGAATATTATAAATGCATTCTATGCATCAAGGAGTAGGTCTAAGTAATGAAGTATGCCTTAAAAGACATAGCTCCTCACAATATCCTCTTCTCATTTTTATTACTTAGGGTTCTCCAGAGAATTAGAACCAATAAATTCTGGGAAAGAGAGAAACTGCAGTTAGTCAGCAAACTGGAGACACAGGAAAGCCAGTAGTGTACATGTGATGTAGTCCCAGTCTGAAGGTCCAGAGGCCCAAGACTTAGAAAGGGCCAATGTTTCAGCTCAAGTCTGAGATAACAGAATTCTCTCTTACAAGGGAGGTCAATCTTTTGGTTGGGTTCAGGCCTCCAACTAATGGGATGAGACGCACCCATATTAGGGAAGACAAACTGCTTTACTCAAGTCCACAGGTTTAAATCTTAACTTTATACAAAGTCATCTTCATGGAAATATCCTGAATTATGTTTAATCAATCAGACAAGAGTGACAAATAAAATTAAGTATTACATCATTGAAGATCAATGCAGGGCTTAAAATAATTTATACTCATATATACGTGTGTATTCGCGCGCGCGTGTGTGTGTGTATTCGTGTGTGTGTGTTCACGCTTGCGCCATATATATGTGGTACTAGTTATTCTTCACTTGCCTTCAAACAGCCTAATCAATGCCCCCAAAATATTTTGAAACTCCACAAAATGATCTGGGGTTAGTGTGGAGAAAGAATGGCTCATGACTTTACTTGATCTTCTAGAGATAAAGCACATCTTTCACTTTTCAGAAACTGACTTTTATGGAAGATATGTACCCTGAAATCTTATCTTTGTTCCTTCCCATCTCCAGCTACTGCCTGGGCTTTCTCTGACTAGCTACACCACCTGTCTTGTCTGGGATCCTAAACTATTCCAGACGCCCAGAACCTTCTGTTTATAGTAAAGCAAGGTGCTAAATAAGAGAGGGGCTTGCTATGATGTGTTGCCAAATAAGGATAATTGAAAGGAAATTAAAGTTCCAAGAGGTTATTAAGATCTACTTGGTCTTGGAGGATAGTGATAAATGAGATTTAGATTCTGGTGACCTATTTAAGGTCAGGAAGGGATTTCCCTTATGTAAATGTCAAGAACTGCTGGTATTTAACTATTCATCATCTGCTTAGAATAGTAGGCTTATGCTTTGGCAGACTGAAACAATAAAAAACAAAATTGAGTATTTCTTTTGGTTTTGTGTTTTGGGTTTTTATTTGTGATTTATCCAGCTTTTTCACTGATGTGACCAAATGACTTGACAAGAATAATTAGAGGAGAAAAAGTTTATTTGGGCTTCACAGTTTCAGAGGTCTTAGTCTATAGATGGTTGACTCCATTTCTGGGGGCCTGAGATGAGGAAGAACATGGAAGTGTGTGCTGGAAGAAACCAGCTGGGGTCATGGCTCCAGGAAGCAGAGAGAGAGAGCTCTGCTCAATAAGAACAAAATATAAACCCCAATGACCTGTGCCCAGGGACCCACCTCATCCAGCCACATCCTACTTCCTTATGTGTATCACTCAGTTAATCCAAATCAGGGGATTAACTTACTGATTGAGTTAAGGCTCTTGTAACCCAGTCATTTCAACTATAAAACTTTTTTCATTGTCTCACATATGAGCTTTTGGAAGATACCTCACATCTAAACCATAGCTATTTGTGGTACTGAGGATGCTAGTGGTTTTGATGGCTGTATGTGCTATATAGCATTTCCATTTTTATTTAAACTTCTGGATTCCAAATATGATTTTAGAAGAAGGCAATCCTTCTTTGCCCAATTAAGATCACTTAAATTTCTCCTATTAATTAAACATTGGAGTTTCCCTATAGTACTATTAATTAATCCTTGAAATATGAAAATTACCATGAAGAAGATGACTTATCATAACCATTTACATAAATATGAGCCTGTGCCATGGTGATCAAGATAGGGGATACATGAAAATTAAACCCCAGTAGGAGGAGGGACAGAATGTACTTTTCCACATAGCCCTTAGCACAAAATAATAGACCATCTACTGATTTTCTTTTTACCTCCTAACTGTTAAGATCTTTTACTTACATGTGTTAACTTGATTATTTAAGCTTTCAAATTTGCTGATTGTATAGAAGTAATGAGCTGAATTCTTGAAGGACATTATATTCCACATGAAGTAAAGTTCTATAGATTTTCATGATTTATTTTATAAAACAATCACATATTAATTTTTTATAAAGTTCTCTCATTACTATGTCAAAATAATACATTGAAGTGGGATTCTTCATTGATACTTGAGCCATACTTAACATGAATGTTGGAGCAGATTGACAAGGCACAATACCTCAGGGACCATTTAGGACAGATATATTGTAGCTTATGCTCCTCTTTACCTTAAAAACTGGTGCCATCCAGGAAGAATCAGCCTAACACAAACCTCATGGTAGTTTTTGAGGGGCAAATACTTTACAAAGTAGATTGAGTGGAAGATGTTGGTACCTTACCCCACTATGCCTTGGGGATCATGCACAGGCTGCTACCTCAACACCTCCACTTGTTCATGTGCCAGCACATGTCTGTGAAAGCAGATGATGGGACTACTAGCCCCTGCTCATCAACTGAAGTAATATTTCTGGATTTAGAAAAGACTAGGAAGTGGAAGCATTGCTGTTGGTGGCTCATGCAATTTATCAGCAGCAAGCTGACTGCAGATTTGAGGAGTAGATGTGGAAGAATGTTAATCTGCAATCTGCTAGGTTAGAGCTATGAGCCAAATTTTGGAGAATAGCATTGATAAGGTTATGATAGAAAGCAACATCAATTATTTCTCACCCTCAGGTTTATCCTGGCTAGCAACAGTATCATTTATGTATTCTACTAAGGATGGAGTGAATTAGACAAAATATTGTAGGTACTTAGGGAAGGTGTCAAAGAGAAGAATAAGCATATGCCTGAAGATTTTCTGTGAATTTTTAGCCATGGTTAGGTATCTGGACCATTTTGAGATGTTACTTGCCTGCCAGCTTATGAAGCAGACTAGAATTAGAATTAGTCCTATTGTTTGTATATAATTGGTTCATGAGAAATCTGAGAAGTATGGACTTGTTTTTCCTTTAATCTATGCACAGGAAAAATGCTGCATCTATCCCTTCCTTGTTCCAAAGTGTGCTTGTAATCAGAGGGACCTCGGAGGTCAAGTAGGCAGGTAAAAGAAGAAATTGGGAAAACATAGTTAGGATCAGAAGATCTGGGCTAAGGAGTCTTATGTGTTATGATCAAAGCAATGGAGCAAGAAAGAAAGAGATATCAAAGAAGTGGCTGCTGGGAATCACCTGGGAAGAGTTGAAAGCTATTCCATCTTTTGGAATGATGAAGGCAGAGAGGCAAGAGGAACAAAGTAGATACAATAGCTGGTCATGTGAATCCCTTTAAGGGGATGCCATTGAGACATGGAGAGACAAATTTAAAATAGTCCACATGCTGTTTTATTTGGTCTCTACTAATCCAAGAAGTTTTTACTGCTTCATGTATGGACAGATTCTGAAAGATTATAGATAAAATGATAATTAATAGATTCTCAAGGTGTTATTCTTCCTAATAATGCTAACTCACACTTGCATAGTGCTTAATGGCTTTCAAAGTACTTTCCTATAACACTGGTTTATGTGAGTTTCAACAACTACTCTAAGTGGTGTGGGATAGGTATCACTTTACTGACCTTACAGGGAAGGAAATGGAAATGAGATTTAGGAAGATTTGTCTTATTTGCCATCACCACAATCTGTAAACAGGCAAATGGGCAATCAGACCCTGGATTTCAGATTAGGAATCTAGACCACTTATTGGAAATCATAACAATAATATTATGTAATTCATAATTTATGAAAGCTAAATATTTTTGATGATATAATTAGATTTTCAAAATAATGTAAGAGAGTGTAGCTATGTTTGGATTTCATTCCGTCAGTATCCATATCTTGGCCTGAAGTTAACATTGGTCTAATCAATATGGTTTCTGGTTTTCCTACGAAGAGGTTAGAAAGAAAACTAAAAGACTAATAGATCAGGCTTGGAAAGCAATGAAGAAAGATGCAGTTCCACCAGAGGATGGGGGATGTAGGGGGTGTTCCCTGTTGCTTTGAACCCTTTGAAACCACATCCTGGTGTGGATGGCATTCTGATTCTTGGTCTCTTGAAAACTGAAATCCAAAAGTTGGGTAAGCTCTCTTTCAGTCCCTGCAAGACTCCCGAGCTAACTTCTAAACTGAGCCACTGTGATGTTTTCCAACCATGGCCAGAGACAAAGTGGCTACTGGGTGACAGGCAGGACAGCACTCAAGTCCTACATGTGCTCTTTATTGAGTGTCACTTGATCTTATTAATGCTTGAGTTCACTTGTTCATATAAAGGCACTGGAGGTACGTGCTCCATAATGTACTGTACTCAGAAGATAAAATGAGTCACACTTAGTGAAAGCATTTTGCCAGTCCCTTTCAATTGTTGTTATCAATACCATCTTTACTGAGAAGACACCCTTTTGGAACATTCTTCTTTAAAGGTTTCTGAAGCCATTTCCAGAATTTCTAGAACTGCATCACATTGAGTCAAGGACAGAGACTTTAGAGAAGTTTTGTGTGGGGCTGGACGTGATGACAGCCACCAGTGAGGAGAGGGAGGTAGGAGCAGCAGCTGCTCCTGCAGCTGTGGAAGTTGCTGACGCAGGACTCAGTTGAGAAAGCACTGAATGGAGCACAGTAATTTGGTGGAGAAAGGCAAAGGGAAAGCAGAGCAGCGCACGCTGAAGAATGACTCAGAGAGTTTTCCCTACCCAGAACTTTGTTCTGCTGGAGTTCTCTTCAGCAGTTCTGTCATTGTGAATTGGAGGCTTAGATCAGCAAGAGACAGAAAAGAGTCCCTGATGAACTCCACGATGGGGGTGCTTTGGTAAAAAAAAGAAAAAGGAAAAGAAAGAAAGAAACAAAAGGAAAGAGAAAGAGAGGTGTATTTGAATACAGAAGAGAGATAAAAAGAGTGGATGGACATCTGCAGAGAAAAGAGGTTGTTAAGGGACTCCAGAGGGAGCAGCGCCACTTGGTAGTTCTCTGGGGGATCTTGAGAATGGTTTCATTTCGTCTTGTTCCTCCTTTGAGGAAGAAGTTAGAATGTACCCTAAACAGTATCCAATAAAACACTTCATTCAACATTGAAGCTTATTTCTTCAAAATAACAAAGAATCTGCCACGGATTGTAAACAGTGCTTACTGTTCTCCTGGTATTGTTAATAATTGGTGGAGGTAAAAAAGAAATATGTAGAGAAGTCAGGGCTAAAAGCTTTCATGCTTTTTTCCTAAACTGCTTTACTGAGATGTAATGTACATAAAATAAAATTTGCCATTGAATTTTCTAATTTCCTGAGTTTATCCAATATGGAGGGTGACAGAAACACTACTTCAATCATAAAATAGAACCTTCCCATGGCAACAAAAATGTCCCCTGGCAACCTTGGCTGTCAAGCCACTCTTCCTATAACAGGTCCCTGGGTGATAAGGGGGATCTGTTTCTAATACTGTAATTTTACACTTTCTAGAATTTTATATACATGGGATCATGCAGGATAGTCTTTTGTTTTGAGATTTCTCCGCTGTTTCCCACATCAGGTAGTTTCTTTTTATTACTAAATAAGACTCTTTCTATGAATATAGCACAGTGTTTTTATCTCTTTACCATGTGTTGCACATTTTTGTTGTTTTCACTTTTTGCCTACAATGACTAAATCCTCTATGAACATGTATAAGTTTTGTTCTGTATATGTGTTTTCATCTCTTTGGGTCAATGTCTAGTAATGGATTTTTGGGATTGGTTTACTTCATTCAGTATGACAGTCTCCAGATACAATCCATTCACCAGCAGAAGTCACAAAGTCATTCTTCCTTATTGCATAATTGACTCTCTACTGTCATGTATAGCTGAAAAGAACAAATTAAAAAATCTAGAAATAAAATTGCTAGATCATAGGGAAGTGTTCATAAAGAAATTATCAAATGCTTTTGTACAAAATGGATGTACGGCTGGGCACAGTGGTGAACACCTATAATCCCATCTGCTCGGGGAGGCTGAGGCAGGAGGATCCTGAGTTCAAAGCCAGCCTCAGCAACTTAGCAAGACCCTGTCTCTAAATTAAAAAATATATTTATGTATTTTTAAAAAAAGTTGGAGATGTTGTTCAGTGGTTGAGCACCCCTGGATTCAACCCCCTGCACCCCTCCCCCTGATAAAGGATGTATGACTTTGCCATTAAACTTAATGAAGTCCAATTTATCAGTTTTTATTTTATGGTTCATGCTTTTACTATCTTATCTATGAAATCTTTTCCTATCCCTTGATCACAAAGATTTTCTAATTTTTCTTCTGTGAGTTTGATAGATTTTAGCTGCAGCTTTCATGTTTAGATCCACTTCAAATTACTTTTTGTGCATTGTGTGACATTAGAGCCATAGTTTATTTAGTTATTTAATTATTTTGCACACAAATATTCAATTGTTCCTACATTATTTGTAGAAGATACTATTGTTTTTGCAATGGAACATCTTGACTCCTATACTGAAAATAAATTGATAATGTAGGTTGTCTTTTTCTAGACCATGTTTTCTCTGCCACTCACTTGTATGTCTGCATTTATGAAACTAGCATCCTTCCTCCATTACTGTGATTTATACTAATACTGAAATAAAATTTATATGGTTTCCAATTTTGTTCTTCTTTGCATAATTGTTTTGATGATTTTAGGTCCTATGTATTTCTACTCATAGATTTCTACTCATAAATTCTACTATGTATTTGTACTCATAGATTTCTTCAAATAATATACTAAAATATTTTTAGATTGTTTTGGGTTTCTAGATAATTCTGGGGAAATGATATTATTGAATATAATATTGAATCCTTTATTTTGGTCTTCTTAAATTTCAGTAAATTTTTGTAGTTCAAAGCACATTTATTTTGCATATATTTTGTTAAATTTATCTCTAAATATTTCCTCTTTTATACTATTATAAATGGTATGATTTTAAAATAATTTACACTTGGTGTGAGTATATATATTTAATGAATTTTAATATATTGACTTCACCTCTGAAAATTTTTATGAAATCACATATTCTGGAGGTTTTGGAGATTCTTAAGAAAGATTGCCTACACTTATCTGAGACAAGATAATTTTACTTCTTTCTTTCCCAATTTCTACTTTGTCTATTAATATTTCTTGTGATTTTTGTATTGGCTAGGATTTTATAATACAATACTTAAAAGAAATTTTCTTATTACCAATTATATGAAAAAAGAATTCAGTTTTATAGTTTTAAGAATATTTCTAATTGTAAGTATTTTATTGATGTTCAATGCTGGATGCTATTCTTAATATGATAAGCTTAGTTTTTGCGAAGAAGGGTGCGACTTTTGAAAACATGATTTTTTTTTTACTCTTTAATATGAAGAATACACTGATTTTTAAATTTTAAAGCAACTTAGCATTTGTGGAATACATTCCCCATTGTCAAGTACTGCTCTTTATATTAATTGCTAAATTAGATTCACTAATTTTGTTAAACATTGTTTTATCTTCAATGATGAAAGACTTTAGTCTGTAGTGTATTTTGTATCTTTATTTTCCTGTTTTTAAAATCAAGATGATCCCAGGCTCATTAATGAGTTGAGAAATAACCTGCTCTTTTTCTATAAGTGTTTGTATGGAATTAACATTTTGTCTACCTTCAAAGTTTTATAATGAAACTCTCTGGAACTGGAGATTTCTTTGTGGCATGCTTTTGTACTATAAATTCATCTTATTTTAATATTATCTTACTATTTGTATCTCACTACTATGATATGATACATATCATCATAGTTTGTGATCTTATTTACTTACTCAGTTATGAGTTAATTGACATGCTGTTTTTCAAAGTATTTTTTCTTATTATTTTTATCATGTCTGTGGGATATACAATGATGTCCCCTTAAAAATAAATTGTTTATTTTCATAATTTAAATCTTTTGACATTGTCATCTAATACATCTGACTGGAAATATATCGATTTTAAATAAGAACCAGATTTGGTTACATGTAGTTTCTCTATTTTGTTGTTGTAGTTGTGGTTTATTGCTTTGAGTTTTGCCACCATGGCTTTGATTTCTTTCCTTATACTTACTTTGTATTTATATTACTCCTACTTTTCTATTTTTAAAGTAGAAGCATAAATTTTTCACTTGTTATTTATTTTTTTTAAATTTTAAGCTTTTAATGCCATGAATTTTTTCTTAGATGCAATCCACTTCCTTATTTAGTTCCATTTTGGTCAGAAAACACATTTAAGACTATTTCCATTCTTTCAAATGTATTGAAATTTGTCTTCTGGCTAGAATGTGACCATATTGGTGAATTTCCCCTGTGCCCTTGAAAAGCAGGTGTATTCTCACGTTATGGTAGCAGTGTTCTTTTAATGTCAGTTCAGTCAGGCAAAAGTGATGATCAAGGTTTTACTCGTTACTGATGTTTTCATTTATCTCCTCTAACTCCAGAGAGGAGAATGGAAATCTGTACCCATAATTGTGAATTTGCTTTTTCTCTTTTCAGTTTCAATATTACTATGTGTCTTTGTCTTAGGTACTTTGAAATTCTATTTGGCCATATGCCTTTAGAATTATAATGGCGTACTGATTAAATGACATTTCATCATTATGAAATATCCCTCTATATCTCTGGAGATATATATTCCCTTTATCTACTTTGTGATATTAATATATCTATTCCAGCTTTGCTATATTTCAATTTATGTTTAAGGAGCTTAATTTACATATAATGTAATTTAAACTTTAATTATACATTTTTATGAATTTATACCAATGTATAATTTGTGTAACCACCAGCCTAATCAAGATATAAAACATTTACAACAAATCTCAAAAAGATCTCTTAGCCTCCTTTGAAGTCAATCATCATGCTCCATTTCTATCCTCTATGAATGATTCCTCTGCTGCCTATTTCTCTTAAGTTTTCGTTTTCCAGATTGCAATAAAAATGGAATCAAACAGTATGCAGCCTTTTGTTACCATTGTACTGGTAATTTGTTCCTTTTTTGCTAAGTAATATTTCAGTCTTTTGAGTCATAGTCCTTTGTTTATCCATTCTCCGGTTGTTGGAAATTTGGGATTTTCCAATTTAGCTATATGAACTGAGCTACATAAGTATTCACATACAAGATTTTTTATGAACATGTATTTTCATAAAGTTCTAGGCCTTAATAGGTTAGCAATAGGAGCCTTCGCAGGACATACAAGAATAAAAATTACCAGAGCATTTGAAACCATGTCCTCAGTAACCTGAAGACATTTTCAGTGCATCTGACCCTAGGCAGAATAAGTACCTTCTGAGAACACAATCCAAGAGTGTCTGACTTAACTAAAAGTACAGTATAATAAACCAGCAACCAAGATTATGGAAGAGCTAGATAAAGAATTGCCAGATCATCGTCAAGGAACAGGAATACCTCAACCTAACTGAAGAATGGGCTTAGTATAAAATACTAAGGGCATGCCTGCTGCTTCATCAAACTTCTAAGAAATTACTGCCATAGTTATACCAATGCCATTTTTATTCCAGGAACTGAATCTTGCAAATATTGCCAAATGTAAAGGCAGACATCTCTGCCATATAGTGTAGCAAAATGGAATCCTCCCAGAGTTTACTTCCTCAAGCTGTTCATTTCTGTCTTAATGCCCAGGAAAGCATGTTGGGAAGAGCACAGATTAACTGTTCTTTAACTGCAAAAGAGGCTGGTGAGATAATTTTATGTACAGGTTCGATCTCAGAGAAAGAGAAATTTCAATATTGAGTTCCCCAAATACATTAACATTTCATAAAATATTTAGATCAGTTAGCCAATATGGCAAAGATGTGGTATTGTCTCTTTGATACTTCTTGTTTAAAAAAAGATATGGACTCAAAGTAGAGTACCACGCTTGTGGCAAAAGGAAGAAAAAAAGATATAGAGTATAGTAGCCATACATATGTCTTTAAAAGCATTAGATTTGATAATGGACCATGAAACAGGGATTGAAGACAGGGATTAGGTTTTATTACTGTTGTTGTTCATTTTGTTTTGTTTTGTTTTGTTTTTAACAATATATTCTTAACTAAATAAACTAAGGACCGGTACATAATAACTACTCATTTAATAATTTTTTCCAAAATGAATAAAATGTATTGGTACATTAAAAGGAGAATACAATTAATTGCAACTTCTGATTATGAAAAAAGTACTGCAGTAGGAATGCTTTTGTTCTATAAAAAGTGTTCCTACTTGCAAAATGAGTTCTATGTGTTCTATTTAAGTAAAAATATTTTTCAGGGGCTAGGGATATAGCTCAGTTGGTAGGGTTCTTGTCTCACAAGCACAAGGCCCTGGGTTCAATCCCCAGCACTGCGAAAAAAAAAAAAAAAAGATTTTTCAGTCAAGTGATATTTAAAATGTGTTTTGATTTAGAACTTTTATTTACAAATAACTTTTCCTGATACACAGATTTGCTTGCAAACATCAGTTTATACTCTATCTTATTACTACCACTGGGGCATGTTACATATGATTTCACCATATAAATATTAGAAAGCTAATAGTCATAAGATGCTTGACAGAAACATATGATTTAGTTCCTAATCAAGCTTGACAGAAAAGTAGGGTGTAGTTAAAAGTAGAAAGGAAAATTGAAGACTATTGAAAAGATAGATAACAACTAAAATGGTATGCATTTATATTTCTATTATTGTATTCCTTGCATATGCTATTTGGGTTTTTTGTTGAGTTAAGTATTAAGTTGGCCTACTATGATGTATTATGAAGTGAACCTGCTGTGGGTTGCATGGCTAATTGACATCCCCTAGCTCCTGGACCTTCAAATTCACCATGGATCTTGTTTACTTTCCCCTACCTGTTCACAGCCAATGACTAAGCATAGCTTAGGGAAAGGAACTGGGCTATTCCTGCCCATGTAGAATTCCTCTAACAAGCAACTTTGGCTTAAGGATTTCCTGTCACCCAGGCATTATGGTCTAAGGACCTTCCTTTATGGTACTTTGTTCTCTCTCTTTTATATACAGGTGTCAGACCTCCATCAGACCTGTCAAACCTGAATTGTCTGTCTTCCAACCTAATCCTTCTCTTTCTCTTTCTTTCTAAGACTTGCTTCAATAAATCTCTCACTTGCCTAGTCTTGTCTTGTTGCCTGTCATCTACATCCTAGACACATAAAATGGTACAGTAACATTAACAAGCACCCAATCTTTTTAACTAAAATGTACACAATAAAAACAGTTGCAGATTCCCTGAAGATGGCAGATTAGAGAAAGGGAGCACATTCTAGATGTCCCACAGGTGGAGATTCAAGCAGCAGAAGGACTGCTTCTCAAGGAGGTAGGTGACTGAGGGAATTCATAGAAATTCAACATTGAACAGTAAATACACACAGAAATTCAGAAGCTTTGAACATAAACCAACAAATACCACATTAAAGAAGAGCCGTCCTTGCTGGTGGCTGTGGCCTCACTACTGTGTTGTAGAGGAGAGGGCTGACACAGGCAGAAAGAAAGAAAAGCACTGCAAATAAATTTGCTTTGGGAGAACCTGTGGAACAGAAAGGGAGGCTGATCTTAACTGACCCAAGAAGGCAGGGAAAGAGTATGATTGAAAAGTGCTCAGAATCACTCAGTGGATAAGTGGAGCCATTTGCAAATGGCCACTCAGTATCTTGCAGTAGCAGAAGCTCATTCACAAAAAGCTTTGCCAGCAACTCCCAGCAAACACCTGCTATATGGTCCAGAGTGTCCCTGGTCCAGCATGACTGAAACAGTCAGAGAGAGAACTGTGCCTAAGGGAATCCAGACAAGGGATACTGAAGGGAGAGAAGCTTGTATTCCGATTGTCAGTGCATCTCCCTCCAGGTATAATCCTGGGAAATTCACATACACTTGGATGAAATATGTGAGACATGAAGAACATTAGAGCCCTCACTCTACAAGTGGAGTTTTCCAGCAGGGGGTTCCTGAGATTCAGACAATCAATAGAGACCAACATCTGCACAGCAACAGGGGATGTGGATCTAGTCTTTCTGGAGTAAACACCTCCTGACAAATTTCTAAAGGACAGTTAGAACTATGCCCCAGCCACTGGAACTCCCCCTTATAACTCCGCTCCAACCCCACTCTGGGAGTACATTGACCTAGTCTGTCCTGATAAATATCCAATTTTCAGTGCTCCCCAGTCTGTCCTGTCCTCTACAGTGAGAAAACTGGGAGCTCCTACAACCAGGTTCAATTCCAGGTCAAGCAAGCCGGCAGCTTGGTGAGGAACACAAGTCAGATTTTAAACCCCCACCCCAGCCCTTGATCCACTTCCAGAAAAGGAAGTGCCAAGGAGGAAAGAGCATAGCCAGCGAACACCCATCATAGCCAACAGGTTTGACTACCTCATTGGAAACAGCCCTTCCTTCATTTTTTCATTAATAAAGTTTTTTCCTATTTTAAAATGTTCTCTTCTTCCTTCCTCCTTCCTTTTTACTTTTTCTATCCTCTGTGTGTGTGTGTGTGTGTGTGTTCTTGCTGCACTGATTGATTTGAAAATATATATGTGTGTATGTGTGTATATATATGTATATATAGAATATATGTATGTGTGTATTTATATACAAATATATGATATGCATATTTATAAAATGTTTCTTTCATTTTAATTATTTTTTCTTCCCCCATTTATTATTTAACCTTGTTTTGAATTAGAAGGGTAGAATTCTTTGAAGGTTTGTTTTGGTTTGATATTTTATTTGTTGCAAACTTTGCTTTTGTTCCTCTTATTATTCCATCTTTACTTCTTTCCCCCTCTAATAAACTCTCTTGTTCCCCTTTCCTCTGTCTCTCCTTCTCTCCTCATTTTATTACCTTCAGTTATTTTTAGTTCTCCTTCTTTATAGCCATCACATATTATTTTTCTCCTGCTTCTCCTCTATTCATTTTTTAAATATTTCAAACTTTCTCTTGACTTCCTATAAGTAAAGAATTTTACTATCATTTGAACTATTTACATAATTCCTGCCCTCCTCCCATTCATCCAGATTGTTGTGATTACTGTTAGAGTGTTAGAGTTGCCACTTGCTGTATAATGCCAATTCTTGTTCATGGATGTTTATTGTTCTTGCTGGTTTTAATGCTGAGCCAACTATTCTTCTTTATGTGGACGTTAGTGTTATAGATGTAATAATAGACCCCAGACATTTATTTTTAGGCTACATATCAGTCACTACCATTATAAAGGTCCTGTGTTCACATATTGGGGAAACTAATATTGTAAAAATGTTTGGACTACTCAAAGCAATCTATGTATCCAATGCAATCCACATCAAAATTCTGATTGCATTTTTCACAAATACTTTTCTGAAATATTTCCATTTCAGACATAGAAGAATCAACCCTAAAATTCATCTGGGACCCAATATAGCCAAATTCATCTTGACCAAAAGACTCCAAGTAGACAAAGTAATCTGGAACAAAAAGTACAAAGCTAAAGACATCAAAGTTTCTGATTTCAAAATATACTAAGAATTTCTAATAACCAAACGACATGGTGCTGGTCTAAAAACAGACATAAAAACCAAAGAAACAGAAGAGAGGGCCCAGAAATAAATCTCTGCACCTAAATCAATGTTTAACAATGGTGCTAAGACTACACCATGGGGAAAGAATAACTGGATATCAACTTGCAGGAATGACTATGCACACTCTTTATCAGATGACTCTCTGAGCTAGATTTATTTCATAAGTACAGAGTAAGGATGTAACTGGATGTCCTAGGCCAGAATTGATAAACTAGAAGCTAAGGGCTGAAGTGGGCCAGCAGATATGAGGGAGTATATAGAAACTTCTGTACTTCTTTCCAATTTTTCTATAATACTGCAATTGCTTTAAAAATAATTTCTATTAATTTAAAGGGAAAAAAAGATCATGCTTATGAATATCCTTCGAAAGAATCAGGCCAATTAGTAAGACAGAACCCCTGCTCTTTTGGTCCCTTTCATGAGCTTCTCCACACATTGCCACCTGCCCTGAAGAAATTAGAATGTTTCTTTAAATGGGCCTTCAGTGAATGAAGCACACTGATTATTGCAGATTTTGCAGAAAGATGGTTCCCTCAAACTTGGATTAAGCAGACTGTACAAATATTGGGAGTCCATAAATGCTGGACCAGGGAGGAAAGAGTTTTTTTCTGTTCTCAGTGGGAAGTCAAATATTTTTAGCCTGAGAATGATTTCTAATTGTCAATAACAAACAAAAAAACTACTAGAATCAAGTCCAAAAGTGTAAAACATTTTCAAATGGCTTTTACATTTATCATATAAAAATTAGTAGAAAAATAGTAGAAGAAAAGATGGGTTTTGAAAAATATTTAGATATATCTGGATCACAATCTTCTTTAAATTTTTGACTGAGGGATGGATCAAGACCAATATAACCATTTCAAATAAGAAATGTGTTAGTCTGAAGCTGTCTAGACTGGTTAGTATTTTCCCTCTACTGAAAACCAAATTTCTTATTTAAAGAGAAACACGCAAAGATTTCATGTTTCAGTTCTATGATCAGTCCTCTTTCCACAGGTGTTGGAAACTGTCATTAATCTTTAGCTTCAGTGACTATTACTTAGGCAGGGGCTGTTCTGTTGCTGTCAGGAGAGGCAGGATGACTTTGCCATAGACTGCAGTCCTCTTGGCCCCACCCACACAGACTGACATAGATTTTCCAAGGGATGACTAACACCCAAAAAATAACAATGTGTAACTGTAGGTGCAGGTTCTTGCCTTGTTCCTATAAATTTGGTTAAAGAATGAGTTAAAATCCACCACGGGAAGGCAGAAAGGCAGTGCAAAATCTTTTGGAAAGGGGCAGATGGGAGAACTTCTCAAGAATGAATTTATTATAAGAATCAGATTTAAGGGTGTAGTCAGGAAAACCCCACAAGGGGAATGTATGGGGAGAACATTGATAATAAACTCATTAGAATGTATCTAAAGAATGTCTGAGAAGTGATTCTAATTCTAACTATGGGTAGCTTCAGGTGTGGGACAATATGCAGGATATTTGGAAAGTTACCAAGGGAAATTACAAAATGACTCTTGAAAGAAAACTGCTATAGGTAAACCCAGGATTGAGAAGATGCACATGCAGTCTTGAGATTAAAATTAGGGATGTGTTTCACCATATCTGGTATGAGGCAGTCTCTATAAAGCAGTTTCTTTTCTCTCAATACCTAAATCCAAGTCTGTTATCTAGGGGACTGATAACCCCTTGCCAGTCACAGGTATTTGCAAAATACCTCAAGACTTAAGCATCTCCATTAATGGTGCATTTTATTAATGAGAGAATTAGTCACACAGAGGAGTAGGAAGCTGGATCAAGAAAAGCATGTTAGCCAATACCAGGATATGATTATCATCTTTCTAGTCTTCTTGGACATTTTTAATGAACAAACGAAAAATAGGGAAAAATAATTTGGGGGCTATAAAGAAATCTTCAGTCTTTTCAGTTTTATAATTGCTGTTGTCTCTGCCTAAATCTTTAGCTTACCTCACTTTCTTTTCTTGTCATCTATTGCTCTGGTTTTCGCTCCTATTTTCAAATCTATTTTCTTTCATTCTTTCTTGGAATTCCTATTTTATCCTACCTACATGCATTCTTATTTCTCTGCCTTTACTCTTGTATTTCTCAATGCAACTTCCCTTCCAAACAGTGAATGTTTATTTTATGTGAAAATATCAGTAAAAATAATCAGAACAGATAAATAATGAAAATTCAATTCCAGGGCCATTTATTTTTCCCATATTAATTGGCTTCACTTAACATGATTCTGTTTTCTCTAGGATCTTAGTTGCACCTGTTCTAAAATATGGTACTTGTTCTCATAACATTTCCTTTAAGCCAAGCTACTCAAGGCAACTTGCCAAAAACTTACCTTAAATTGTTTGAATAAATAATGCAAATGAAAAAAATCCTTGCACACTCTCACTTTCAAACCCACCACAACATCAAATTTGTGTGTTCATAATTATAACCAATGTTTATAGTGTGTCATGTCTCTACAGAGCCAAGCATTGGAGTGTTTTATACACATTTTCATTTCTTAGGACTGGTAGACAGAATTCTAAAGGTGTGCCTCTAACATTCTCAATCCTTGGGCAATTCAAACAAATATGGATGTAGGTACTACTGGGAACATGTTTTGGAGATGGAATTAAGTTTACTAAGTAGCTGACATTAAGAAGTTTAGCCTGGATTGTATTGCTAGATATAATACAATTGCATAGGTCTTCAAAGCAGAAAAGAAAGGTAAAATAGAGAAATGTGGCCAAACAGGAAAACAGGAGACATGAAGCAGGAAAGACCAGATTCAAAGCGTGAAGATTCCACTAACTATTGCTGGCTCTGAAGATGGAAAAAGGGAGCCAGCTAAGGAATTCAGGCTGCCTCTAGAAGCTTAAAATGACATCCATCCAAGAAGCACAAGGACATGGGGACTTCAACTTTACAACCCCATGGAGTTGCATTTTGCCAACAATCTGAGTGAGCTTGTAAGGGATTTATCCCCAAAGCCTTAGGAAAAGAGTGTCTTGATTTTGCCTTATGAAACCTGAAGCTGGGAAATAGCTTTGTTCCTGGATTTCTGACCAATAGAAACTGTGAAATAATAAAGTTGTGTTGTTTGAATTACTTTGTGATGATTTCTTAAAACAGAAAGAATGAGATGATTTAGGCATGCAGAGCATTTTTATTTAACACCTATTACATCCAACTATTTGTGCTAGCAGCGCACTAGGCAGTATAGAACAACAAAGGGACAAAGACAACTCAGTCCTTTGCATACTTTTATTCTAATGCAAATTATATACATGTATGCACATATATGAGTATGCACATACAGATACTTAGTTTAAATAGGGAAAGGGTATGAAAAATGTAACTTAAGCAATTGTACTTTATGGATAGCTAGTGTGGGTCCTCAAAAGAGTGCCTTACCTAGTGCTGTGTACATTTAAAAAAAATGGCACTTGTAATAAATTTATTATGTCTAAGTTGTCTTAACTTTGTAAATGTATGCACATATTTTAAAATGCTCATGAAAGATCAGAAAAGGGTAAGCTCTTTTTTATTTCCCAAAGAGCAAGCCACACTGAGATTTCCTGGTCAAGCAGAATATTAAAGGGCTAAGTGTGGGTCTCATTAAGGCATTTGTAGAGAGATTAAATGTAAAGTTACATTTCACTATTAAATACCAAATTCCTTTACACCTGTAACACCCTGTTCTAGAATTCTGGAATAAACCAACTCAAAATTATTTTTTATTATTGATAAAAGTGATTATGTACATATATACACACTCATTTAATTTTAACATTTCTGAAGAATTTTCATTTTATTTTTAGTAAATTTTTTTTCACATAAATAAAAGTAAATGTCTACTCTTTGCCGACTCCTCCTTCTTCCAAATGACAAACAAAAGGAATGGTCTATATTTCTATTCTAGACTCTGTGTGTATGTGTGTGTGTATTCTGCCCTTAATTTTACACTAAAGAAAAGGGATTCATAGAGTAATTAGAGTTTCCTTGGTCAACAAACATGAAGCAGGAAATGGGAAAGAGAAGTTATTACTGTAGAAGGTGGGGATGTGACTGGACTGTGACTGGTTGCCTGCACTCTCTGCACCTATATCACTGTGGGTCAAACCTGGTTCACTTGGTCCCCAACCTGCAGAGCAACAGATTTTCTAAAATACTTCTGAATTAGACATCTTTTGTCACTACGCCCATCTTACTCATTAGCAGATTCTTTGGGAAGATATCCCACTGTCTTTATTCTTTATTCTACTTGAACATGAAGAACAGCAACATGTGGGTGTTGCAAAGCACAGCATAAAAATTCTCCAACTTTACACAAGGAATTTCACATTCTGGGCATCCTTTCCTCACTTAACCGTTGTATGTAAAGTCTAATCTAGATAAACACTTTGAGGTATAAACCCTGATAAAATCAATACAAGAAAATAAAGAATAGGAAGTGCATGATATGAAACAGGGAAAAATTTTAAAAGTGTTCCAAATATCTTTAGTTTTCGGCCTAAAAATAGAACCATCTCTTGTAGTACATACTATTCATTTAATGATTTGTGGCTATGTTTGTGTGATCCCTAAGATTTCTAGTACACTTTTCATAGGTATTATCCTCTGATTTGTACATCATTAGACCCAACAGAATAGTCTATGAAGGTCCTTACTAATTTGTTACTTCACGTAATAGTGCATCTTGAATATGAGAAAGTCTTTCTAAAATGGAAGTTTTCAGTATGACTTTTACAAAACCTTAGATGGTTCATCAATGGACCCTAAGTACTCAATGAATATACCATTAATTATATGAAAAATTGTGCCTCAGCACATATACATGTCTTTTTGGAGAGAGAAGGTCAATAGTTTTCTTCAGCTCCAGAAATAAGCTTTTTCCTTCAAATATGATATCATTTTCTTGTCTAGCATCTGTTAGTCTCACTCTTCCAATGTAAACTTCATTGCAATGCAAACTTTGATCGACTATATTTTTCTTGAAATTATCTTTAACCAGCAGATTCTTGCATTCTATATCTACTCACCATTACTTGCTAGCAATGTGAACTTCATCTATATCAGTATTTCAACACCCTGAATCAGGCAGAATGCTCTGGAAAGAATTGTCACATGACTTGGAACATGGAAACAATGAACATCTAAAAACATAAATCTCTCAACCAAACATCAACGCTTGAGTTTTTAAACTCTAATATCAATCTCTATGTGTGGTTTGGGGTAATGTTGATAGTGTTGATTAAAATGAAGATGTGACATATAGCTTAGGATGAACTTAACTCACTAAAAACAAAGGTTCATTACCTTTGATTAATTTATAGGCTTCTTACTATGTGTAGAACAAGTTAAGTTTTTAAAAAGAGTTAATTCCAGTGTGATTACATATGCACCAATCTTAGGTGGAGAGTCCTACTAATTCTTACATTTATATGCACCAATGTAACCACAATTATTAAAGATGCAGAATATTTCCAAGTTTCAGGAAGTTTCCTCATTGCCCTCCTAGTCAGCACTCACTGTGAAGTTAACCAGTTCTTATTTCAATAATGGAAAGTTACTTTTGCTTCAGAAGAAGTTTAAGTTTAAATTAGGGTGAGGTAGTTAAGATAAATGAGGAGGGTGGGATTGGGAAGCATTTTGGGGCACTCAGGTGTGAATCTTGGAAGGAGAAAGAAGAAATAAATGACCAATACTGCCTACATCCCCACTCCAGAGTGTTATGGCTCAATTAACAGTGGTGGAAACATTTTATAAGGAGGACATAGTGTGCTATTGAAAAATATATCTCCAACTTGCAAACAAGTTGTACTTCAAATGCTGTTTTATAAACTCATCACTACTAACTTAGAACATACTTTCCCACAGAGGCAACATCGTAAAAGTCATAAATGATGGTTAGGATCCCAGGTTACTCATAGAAGCCTATATTAAGCACAATGTATATGAAGCATTACACATTTAAAATGAAAAATAAGTTCAAATCCACAATACATGTAATTAGGCAACACAGAAAAAATGAATAATTGTTCCTATTTATCTTGATGTTGCTACTTTAGAAAAGTCAGGTTTAATTAGGAAAGATACATGATACTAATTTATTAGGGTTCAAAAGGATCTTAGTGACATCTTCAAGTACCTAGATGATGTTTTCTTTTGTTATTTTCTAAATTTACTATGAAAATATTATTATTTATCTTTATCTGATACATCTCAGTAACTAATTCTAGGCCTGTATTCATTAGTGATTCATGACCATAAAGAGGGGCTCAGGCTAAGACATGGTCTTGAAAGACAAGGGTCAGTGCTACTCCGAGGCAACTTAGGCTGAGATCCACAAGGATATTGTTGAAGGCGCTCTCAGTTGCAGGACAGAATGCACTCAGCACTCTCCTGGTCTCTCTCTCAAGATGCTGTAGACTCACACTGCAGCCTGACAGCTCTCCTGACCTTCCTCACTTCCATTTTTTTCTTTTCACAGTGCTTCCTCTAATACTATCATTATTTGTTTCATTTCATCTTTGTGCCTACTTTCTGAAGAAGTCAGAAAACACAGAAAAGATCTCTGTTTCAGTTATGACAGGAGTTATGGTGGGCTACATGAGAAAAACTAGAGAGTAGAGTAATGAAACAGATTTGTAAATTCTACGGAAAAAAAAACAAACATACCAAACAAAACAACAAAACAAAACAAAACAAAAACAGTGTAAAGGATCCTTGAGTCAGGCCAAGATCATTCTAAAAGGAGAAAAATTGAAATTATTCCCTCTGAAAACTCAAACAAGACAGCGATGCCTTCTTTTACCACTTCTTTTCAACATTGTCTCAGAAACCTAACCAGAGCAATTAGAAAAAATAAATTAAATAATAGACATAGGAAAAGAAAATCTCAAAATTCCCCTATTTGCTGATAACATGATTCTATATATAGAAGATTCAAAAAACTCCACTAAAAAACTTATAGAATAAATACATGAATTCAGCAAAATAACAGCATATAAAATCAACACCCATAAGTCAATTGCATTCCTATATATCTGATGAATCAACTGAAAGAGAAATTAGAAAAACTATCCCATTAACAATAGCCTCAAAGAAAATAAAATATTTGAGAATCAATCTAACAAAAGAGGTGAAAGACCTCTACAATGACAACTACAGAACACTAAAGAAAAAAAATTGAAGATGATCTTAGAATATGCAAAAATCCCCCATGTACTTGGATAGGCAGAATTAATATTGTCAAAATGGTCATACTACCCAAAGCATTATACAGATTTAATGCAATTCATATTACAGTTTCAGTGACATTCTTCATAGAAAAAGCAGTCATGGAATTCATTTGGAAATATAAGAGGCACAGAATAGCCAAAGCAATCCTCAGCAAGAAAAGTAATGCAGGAGGCATCGCAGTACCAGATCTTAAATTATAGTACAAAGTTATAGTAACAAAATGGCATGGTATTGGCACCGAAACAGACATGAAGATCAATGGTGCAGAAGAGAAGACACAGATACAAACCCACATAAGTATAGTTTTCTCATACTAGATAAAGGTGCTATAAACATACACTGGAGAAAAGATAGCCTCTTCAACAAATGGTGCTAGAAAAACTGGAAATCTATATGTAATGAAATGAAATTAGACTCCTATCTCTCACCCTGTACAAAACTCAACTCTAAGTGGATCAAGGACCTAGGCATTATACCAGACACCCTGTGCCTTCCAGAAGAAAAAGTAAGCCCTAATCTCCATCATGTCAGCTTAGGAACTGAATTCCTCAACAAGACGCCTAAAGTGCAGAAAATAAAATCAAGAATCAATATATGGTATTGTATTAAACTAAAAACCTTCTTCACAGCAAAGAAATCTAAAACAGGAAGAGAGAGCCTATAGAATGGGAGAATACCTTTGCCACCTGCACCTCAATAGAGCATTAATCTCCCGGATATATAAAGAACTCAAAAACTTAACACCAAGAAAACAAATAACCCAATAACTGGGCAAAGGAACTGAAAAGGCACTTCACAGAAGAAGAAGTATGAATAGTCAACAAATATATGAAAAATGTTCAACATTTCTAGCAATTAGAGAAATGCAAATTAAAACTGTACTGAGAGTCCTTCTCACTCCAGACAGAATGGCAATTATGAAGAATACAAGTAATAATAAATGTTGGCAAGGATATGGGGGGAAAGCTACACTCATACATTGTTGATGGGACTGCAAATTGATTTAACCACTCTCGAAAACAGTATAAAGATTCCTCAGAAAAGATGGAATGGTCCACCATTTGATTCAGTTATCCCATTTCTTCCAAATACCCAAAGGACTTAAAATCAACATACTACAGTGACATGGCCACATCAATTTCTGTCTTAGTCAGATTTTCACTGATGTGACTATAAGACCTGATCAGTACAACTGTAGAGGAGGAAAGTTTATTTGGGCTCACAGTTTCAGAGGTTTTAGTCCACAGAAAGTTGTCTCCATTCCTCATGGCTCGAGGTGAGGCTGAACATCCTGGTGGGAGGGTGTGGCAAAGGGAAGCAGCTCACATAATGATCAGGAAGCAGTGAGAGAGGTCTCCACTTGCCAGATAAAATATATAACCCTAAGCCACATTAACAATTTCCATGTCCTCCAGTCACATGCTACCACTTCAGTTATCACTCAATTAATTCCTATTTGGGGATTAATTCTCTGATTGGGTTAAGGCTATAACCCATCATTTCTCCTCCAAACCATCTTTCATTGTCTCACATGTGAGCTGTTGGGATACACCTCATATCCAAACCATAACAATGTTCATAGCAGTTCAATTCATAATAGCTAAACTATGAAACCAACGTAGGTGCCCTTCAATAAAGGAATGGATAAAGAAAATGTGGTACATATACACAATAGAATGTTACTCAGTCATAAAGAAAAATGAAATTATGGCATTTGCTGGTAAATGGGTAAAACTGGAGGCTATCATGCTAAGTGAAATAAGCCAATCCCCAAAAACCAAAGGCTAAATATTCCCTCTTATATGCAGATGCTGACTTCCATTGGGGGATGGGTGAGGGAGAAGGAGTGGAGGTTCACCTGATTGGATGTGGGAATGGGAGTTTGGTATTGGAAAGACAGTATAATGAATTGGATATAACTTTCCTATATTCATATATGAATATATGACTAATGTAATTCCACATCATGTACAATCACAAGAATGGGAAGCTATATTCTATGTATGTATGATATGTCAAAATACTTTCTACTGTCATGTATAACTAAAAAGAACAAAAATTTTTTAAAAAGTCAGCTACAAAAATAAGTTAACAAAGTATCTTTCTGTTCCAAAAAAATAAATAAATAAATCCTTGGGTCTTCTTTTGCCCAGTCTAAGGAGTAAGGAAATTGTCAAGGATATGAGCAGAGTAAGAAATCAGAAATAAAGAGTGTGAATTTCCATGGCATATGTCCATTGTTTGGTCTGCCAAGAAATTAAGCAAGACAGCAGGTGGGTGGAATTAGTTTGAGCAGAAAAGATCATAACTCTGAGAGGTATGTATAAGAAGATAGAATTTAAAAAAACATAATAGATTACATTAGGAGTGTAGGGATAGTAGAAAACTTCATGAAGCAGATTTTTATTTTTATACTTGAATCTCAAATTACAGAATAAGGCTCACATTCTGGAAAAGGATCATAGTTAATGTGTTCTGTGTCAGTGGAGAGTGTATATTTACCTTCTATAGGGCATTTTCTTTTAACAGTCTTCTTCTAGGGCTCAAATAATTAACAAAAAGCAATCTTCACAAGGATGAGTTTAAAATAACAAAAATTATTAATACTAGAAATGAAATTTGTGTCACTTTTTCTGTTTTTCAGTCACTGCTCTGAACTGCACATGGGATTTGGCCAAGGTGACACCCTGCACTTTCTGTGTGTGTGTGAGCTGTATACCCAAATTATAAATTCAGGTCTAAGTGTCCAGCAGTTTCACTTACTCGCTCCTCAACTTCTACAGATGGAAACGTAATGTGTTGGTGTTCTTTGCCTTTATGATGTGGTTCCTTTGCTGGAAAACAGTCACTGGGGTACAAATAGTAAGTTCTATTGAAGTATAGTTGGAAGCTGTGATGGAGATGTATTAGTAACTATTTCCAGAGGAAACACTTTGGCCATACACAGTCCCCCTGGAGTAACCCTAAATATATACTTCAAGGGAAGCAATAAGAACTAAATCAACACCCTGTCCAGTTTCCTTGCTCTTTGTTTATTTCCCATGTGGAATCATCAATATTTTGTTTACATTAATTTCATCTGGAAGTTAATCCCTCCATTCTACAGATTGATCATGGAGAGTTTCTCTTAAACTAGTGAAGATCAAAACTTGTTCTCCCTTAAAATTATGCCTTTCTTCAGCTTGGATTCCCTGACCTTGGGTAAGGTTCTCAATTCTAATAAGAACAAATGTTTCTAGGCACCATGATCTCTTTTTTTATCTAACATCTAAAAAATAACAAAGAGATGTAGCTAATAAGCCAATATGGAAAATGTGGAATCCTAAAAACCATTAATCCAAAGGAAGGCAGGAAAAGAGGAAAGAAGGACCAGAAGAGAAATGGAATGAAAAGAAATCCAATGACAAGAAAGAAGTTAGCTCAACCATTTCAATTACATAAGAAAAAAGTAAAAATAAAAGATTAATAGATTAAACACCTCGCTCAATCAATC
>JAJEJO010001300.1:0-107733 GCA_020662805.1 Glaucomys volans
AAAAAAAAAAAAAATTCACTATTCCTTTGCTGTATTTTCTTCTCCACTGCTATTTCTCACTAAAGCTTAATGAGGCCTCTGTGTTGCAACTAAAGCAGTGATTCTCAAAATGTGGTCCCCAGCCAGCATTGACATCACTTGGGAACTTTTTTGAAATGCCCATTCTTGAATCCCACCCTAAAACTAAATTTTAAACACTGTGGTTTAACAAGCCACCTGTTTCTCATATGTGTTAAAGTTTGAGAAGTCCTGAGCTAATGACCTCTTGGATTTCTTCAAACCATGCTTGTCCATCACACTGGGTTACCTTTTTACATGTCATGGGGGCTTGTGATGTGTTCCCTGGAGTGAGAATGAACCACATTTTCTAGAATTTGCTTACCTGGAGGTTTCTGGTTCAGCCTGGCCACGAGAGATTCCAGAGCAGACTTGGGAGGGTGGAAGTAGAGTCACAGTCACTTTGTTCTTCACATGGGTTGCCACCTACTTGGGGATTCACTTCATGGGTGTGGAGCAGCAGGTGGGCCTGCAATTGCTTCATCTTCCCCTACATCCTCCTTCACCTTCTGAGCCATGACAATTTGGCTCCAAGACAAAAGACCCACCTTCTGCTGTGGATGTTCATGCTCTCAATGTCAGAAGCAGCAAAGAACCCGGAGCTTAGTTTGCTCATCCCAACTTGCTTTGCTCTCCCTACTTCATATCCATCTTCTCCTCCCTAGTATGTGTACTACCGATACCAATCTCCACATTAGATACAAAAATGAAAGCCTTGCAGTCTGTGCTCTGTACTGAGGTAGAGGCTCTTCCAGGCAGTGCATGAAAAGTACTGCTGTTGTGCCCCCACCACTGGCCTCAACCCTCACCCCATCCCCAATTTCTCCCCAGGCACTTGCATACTGGTGGAAACTCAACTCAAATCTGAGATGCAGGGAGCCTTCCAGATTAACCCTATTCCAATTCTGTTCTTTCTTTTCTAATTCAGAAAAGCATGTTGCCCTCCTTCACATTCTGTCTGCTAATTGTTCTCAAGCTGTTTCACATATCCCTGTTATGTCTCCACATCTAGACTTCAGCAGCTTTGGGCCAGCAATCCTATGCTCTTTGTTCACTACCCCAGCATCCAGTAAACCAAATCCTACTTAATATGCCTTCTGTGAGCCACCTCCTCTCCCCAGGCTTCCCATGCTTCCTGGACTCTTCCCTCACTCCTAGTGGTTCATTCAGGTTGATTACCTTCAAATATGTATATCCCCTCAATTCATCTCTCTCTTGAACTCCAAGACACATATCGAGTTGCCACTGCCCATCTCCATGTGAATATTTCTCAGACACCTCATTTTCATTCAATGTGTCTAAAACTGAAGTTGTCAGATAGTCATTCAAAGTGTTCATTATTTTTGGCCTAAGAGAATTGCACCTCCATCTACCCCATTGGCCAAACACAAAATATGACTAGAGTGTTGTTTTAGAAGCTTCATTTTTTTCTTCCTCCTTATATCCAGTCTAAAAGTGAATCATCTAGATTGGTCCTCCTTGAGTTTATCCATTATTTTTCCTTGTTAACAAAGGGCATAATAGTTAGAACCACCAACTGCAGAGATATGCTCAGGTAGACTTGAATTCTAGTTTTACCAATTAGTCTTGGAGTCTCAGTTTCCTTATCTGTAAAATGCAAAAATATCAGTAGCTATCTCAGATGATTGTTGTGTGTGTTAATATAGACAATCCCTATGGAACCATATACAGTCCTTGTCACATGATGGACATCAATAAATATTAGCTATTAAGATTCTTTCTGCTGTAAGCCAGGTCACTATCACTTTCCTTGATTTTATCACAGCTTCCTAATCAGTTTCTTTGCTGCTAATCTTCCTTCTCTCTCCAAATTATGAGCCTTATAAATCTCATAAATGCCGTAAGCGTTTACTAAAGTGCATAAATTATTATTGCATTTTAAATACATCAGTGTTTTAGATGGGACAAACCTGATTAACAAATTTATATTGTCTGAATGCCAAGAGCTAGCCCACAGTTCTGCCTTTTGGAATTTTAAGAGAGACAGAAGCACCATCACACACAGATTTCTAAGAACATTCCTGAGTATCCCCACACTTACATAAGGTAGGTAAGGAAAACTGCTACAGAGTTATAAAATAGGTCTGTTTTGAAGGGGTAGTCTCTGAATGTCTGTGACTTTCCAACTTTTCTCTGCCACTCATATTGGGATGTCCTAGGATTGCAGTAAGAAGATTCACCATATCGTTGGGAAGAGATATGGCTTCCCACAGCAATAAATGACTGTGACTGAGACAGACAGACTTAACAGCTGCACAGCAGATGGCCCTCAGTCGTGTTTTAGGTGACTGCTTCGATTGAATATTATAAAATTGGATGAAATTCTGCCAATTTCTCCTTGCAATTATAGAAGTGTGGAGTGAGGAAGTGAAAAGATTTAGTATTCATTAGAATGAGCATCTTTAATAAAGCCTTCACTTTCTCTCCTGGAAAATCTGCATGTCTTCTTATGGCACCAAGGCACTTTATTTGTACCTCTAATGAGCTCTGCCCTGTATTAGAGTGATTTATATATGCTGCTTACCTTCCCCACTAGACTGTGAGCGACTTGAAGGCAATTCTGTGCCTGATCCATCTTTGTATTCCAGCACCTAGGACACTCTCTTGCCTACAGTATATGCTCAGTGAATACTGAATTAATGAACAGCCAGAATGAATAAATATGCCATTGAAATTTTCATAATTAAATCATACTTTATAATGAAGTGGAGCAAGTCACTATTTAAAGATACTCTGTGGAAAATTATTGTGTGTAATGCCAAATCTCCTCTTTGTTTATCATATATTTCATATATTAAGTTTACTTAATTTAATACAATTCAAAAATGCACAGATTGAGCATCTGTTACCTTCTATTGACTGCTAAGGTGCTGAGATACAAAGAAGACTAAGACATAGTCCCTCTGGAAATTTTTATTTTCTGTTCTTTTTATAATGCAATTTACTGATACTCTTCCCATGGAATAGCAGGATCCATGTGCCCCCACCCCTGCTATGGTTTGAATGTATCTTCCAAAGTTCCTGTGTTGGAATCTTAATCCCCAATGCAACAGTGTTGAGAAAAGGGACCTTAAAGAGGTGATCAGTTCATGCTTCGTGAACTGATGAATGTACTTATTGAGGGAAAAGTTAGTTATCCTGAGAGTGGGCTTGTTTTAAAAGCAAGTGTACTCCCCTCTTCTTCTCTCACACTCGTTTTACCTTTCATCTTCTGCCATGGGATGAGGAGGCACAAAGGCCCTCACTTACGGCCAGCCTTTTGATATGGACTCCCAGCCTCCAGAACTGTAAGGAATAAATTTGTTTTCTTTATAACTTACCCAGTCTGTGGCATTCTTTCATAGCAACACAGAACAGACTAAAACACTTTTCATGAGAATACGAGTGGGATTTTGTGACTATTCCAGCCAACAGAACATGTTGTGTGACCTCTGAGACTAGGTCACATAAACAATTCAGCTTCTACCTTCTCTAACTCAAGATACTCCTTTACATGCAAGGCAGCCACCACACTACAAAGATGCCAACCAATCTTCAGGGAGAGTAGGGAGACCACATTAGAGAGGTCTATATGAAGAGGAATTGAGGCCCCCAATGAGTGGGCAGAATCAACCCCCAGACCTTTGAGTGAACAAGTGTTGATATCAGAGTTTCTCAACCTTGACATGATTGACATTTTGGAAGGGTAATTCTTTGTAGTGTGCATATGTGGGTGAGGGGCATTCTGTGTGCTGTATAACATTTAGCAGTGTCCCTAGCCATTGCCTACTAGCTTCTAATAGTACCCTTCCCACAAGTTTTAACAACCAAAAGTGATTCCAGATGTGTCCAAATATTCCCTGAGGAGAAGACAAAATAGTCCTAGTTGAGGATCACTTCTGTAGATAATTGCAGCACCGAATCTTTGAGATGCGCCAGCTAAGTCCAAGTGGAGAAAAGGCAAGCTCTCCTCATGGAGCCCTGCCCAACTTGGAGAATGGCAAGTAGAGTGTATGATGTCATTGTGAGCCACTAAGATGGTTTATTGCAAAACAATAGGACTTCAAGGGATGTTTTTTTCCTTCTAGGGTAAAAAACAACTATGTATCCAAATAATCACTATTCTACAACTTACAGCATCTACTATAAAATTTTACTTGGGTGACACACCTTGAATATGTGTACATGTTTGAGAGAGATTTTGTGCATGTGTGTGTGTGTGCAGGCGCATGTGTGTGTGTGTGTGTGTGTGTGTGTGTGTGTGTACAAAGAGTGACAGTGCTTTGATACTGAAGTCTTAGTCTGTGGTCATACTGAGCTGTTAGAGTGCCACATTGGCCTGATTGCAGTATATGTAATTATACCGTCTTCCTAGTTCTCTTATGCACTTTCAACTGGAAGTGGTAAACACCAAATTCTTAAATAACTCACAATCATTAAGGTCACCTACAGTAACACACAGCATGTTTTCCTGGAAGCTGCATTAGATGACTCAGTCCCAGAGTAGTTGGAACAATTGTGAGATAATGTTCTGAAGAGAGCAGTGGCAGGGTCATGTTTGGTCTGCATGACACTTATAATTTACCTTCAGATATCAAAGGAAAAGTCTGTGTATAAAATGTGTATATGCAGGGTCTCAATGTAAAATATATATGCTAAATTGTAAAATTTAGATTTTTTTAAAGAATTTAAAATTAAGACATGACCATATGTATGCCTAGAACTTATAATTCTACATAACTACAATGAATAATGTCAACTCATCAAAGATGAAAGCTACATCTCATTTAGAATAAAGGCAATGACAACAAATTCAGTGCTTACTCTTGGACTTTTACAGTGTATGCTGTGCTGTTAATCCTCATAATAGCCCAGCAACTGGAGTTCAGAGAGGTTAAATGACTTCCCCAAAGAGCTGATGTGATTGGAAGCCTTATCTCTCTGACTCCTAAGCCTATTGTCTTTGTTCAACACCAGCTCCCTTTATCTTTGTGTCCTCACTAGTCAACACAGTATGTAGTATATAGATATTCAAACGAGTATGTAGTATTGATTTAAAATAGCTTTAAATCACAAATGCATTGTTCTGTTTGGAAAAGAAACAATATATCTATTGGGTGGATCATTATGATGGTCAATCCATGTTTGTTGATTGCCACACAATAGACGAGTTACCAAATAAGTGATTATTCTATATGCTAAGCCAACTGAATCAGCTTGACTCTGTGCAGTACGACTGATTGCCTAGCAATCAGCCACTAAATGGCAGACCCATCTCTTATGTAGATACAGCCTTAAAAGGGCCTGCTGTACTAAGTCATTATTTCTCTTTTTATGGAGGCATTGTTGTTTCAGGAAGGGGAAATAGAAGTCAGCATAAGCTCTTTCTCATAAGGAATGTGATAAACTGGTTGAGAGAAGCTGGCTGAATCTGATCAATCTATGCATAGAATATACTGAATGTGCAAGGCTGATTAAAAAACAATCTCACTTGAATCATGGATTATTATTAGCACAGTAATACCCACAAAGGATGGGTAAGTGAATAACATATAAATAAATATTGAATATAGTAGCCTAAACTAGTCATAGGCATTGTCAACTAATGTCCAATAATATAATTACAAAATGAACTTATCCAGAGAACACATACACAAAAGCCAATTATGTACAAAGACTATTAATATTTCAAATTGGTTGATGATAACTGGTTGTTTGAATTATGCCTTCTTTTTCCTCTCAAATACTTCTTGCTTCACATGGGTTGCTGTAAAGTTTAGATTCAGACTTAAAACCGTGTGTATAGGTCTGTGTGTGTGTGTGTGTGTGTGTGTGTGTGTGTGTGTGTAAGAGAGACTCAGAGAGAGATGCTGGCCTGAAGAAGTGTTTCTACAGATGCATTCGTGATTTTTCATAACCTCAGCTCCTCTCTGGTAGTTTATGGCTTTGCTAACATAGTTTGGAGCTACACAAGCAAGAATCTTTCCACCCTTGCAGGAAGCAGCAGTTAAATCTGACCTCTTTTCCTGAAGTGGAAAAGGGTAAAAAGGAAAGACAGGCTCACTAGTTCTCAACAGGGAGTGTCAGAGTCCTCTTGGGGGGTGTTGGTGTAGGGTGGGGGCCTACTGGTACCACAACATAGGGAGCACTATGGCATTTAATGAATGACAGTCACTGAAGGAAAACGTTCTGCAATATACCTGTCAACTTTCCAGAGGAAAGAATTTTCCTGCCCATGATGACAGTATTATTGAGAAATACTAGCCAAATCTCTTTTAGAACTTCATAGGCTACTTGCTCAATATCAACAAGGAGAGCTAAACTTCAGCCATAATTACATATAGAAAACATGCCAGGATTTGGATGAAAAAATGTCCCTGAACTGACAAAGAAAATTCCTTATGGCAGTTTCCAACAATAACTTCTAAACTCTTCTCAACATTGGGGACAGTCACTGAAACCCTGCGGGCTTCAAAACTTTCAAAAGAAACAAATGCTAACATTCTGTTTGATCCAACAACTATCCCCTGCTCAGATAATAAGCTTGGATGAACACAAAGGGATCTGGGTGGGTTTCAGGGTGTAAAGCTCACTTGAAAGCACTATAAATGTCTTCTTCCTACCCTCAGTCTTAGGGGAGATTGTGGTTCTTTTAGGCATTTCTGGAAGACAATTAATGTTTTGCACTATGCAGGTGGGCAAAAGACTTTAGCAGATGGCAACAAGATGGCTATAAAAGAGGAAAAAGCTCTTGCAGATGGTAAACTTACTCCTTTCTGTGTTTTTCTTTCTGGAGTGGGGAGGGTGGGAGATAGTTGCAAGACAATGTAATCATGTTGCCAACTTCCAAAGTCCTATTCTCATATATTTTCTGAAGTTGCCACATTATTATCTTTTATCAGCATATTGCAGAAGGGAAATAAAGCAGGAAATTGAGAGAGGATAAAAGGAAAAATCCTTCAACATGTAAAACTATAAATTCACCATCCTCTAAAATTACCTTTCACGGATACGAAGACTATTAGTTAATTCAGTAAATTCCCCCTGTATTCTTTTTCTCCAGGTGAAATAAGCTAATTATTGTAACTTTTTCTAATAGGCCATTTTTTTTCCAATTGCTGTGCAATTATTTTTGGTGTTTGACTTCCAGATACATTCATTCTGCTCATCCTGTGATTCTGAGCTACTACATGCTGGTCACAATATTCTGATAATGGCTTGAGAGGTACCAGCTGTTTCACTGGTGATCTCCTGCTAAATGACAATACCATCTCCCTTGGCAGCCTTATCCAGGGAGAAAGGTGGTTAATGAAGACCCTCTGATGTGGGCAGCTTCTAATGCTGCGTGGGCATAGCCTTCGCACCATAATGAGCAGCCACAGACATTAATTGGGCCCCAGATCTCTGAGTCTTCCAAGTCTAATCTCAGCTCCTGTGTCATCACAAAGATGGCAAGTGGCAAGTTCCCTGAGAAATACTGTCTCCCACAAACCTGATCCTGGAAACCCAGTCCCCAAGGATTCATATCTGCTCCCTTTTTCTACACTGGCTTTGTGTGAATAACCTCAGAGCATTTTCTATGCCTGCATTTTGATATCAGAACAGGAAATAATGATATAGACTTTTAAGTGAAGTTGAGGATTCACTTAAATATTCATCCATTGATCAATTTGGTAAATATATGTAGAGAACCTACTGTGAGTCAAACTCAGGACAGTTACAGTCAGAAGGCAAATAGATCAAGTTGTGGCCCAAAATGGTTCTAGTGAGGGAAGGCAGATAGGGAAGTCAAGAACTATAACAACAAACATTATCACCCTATGTACATGTATGATTACACGAATGGCGTGAATCTATATCATATACAACCATAGAAATGAAAAGTTGTACCCCATTTGTGTACAATGAATCAAAATGCAGTCTGTATAAAATAGAAATACATTAAATTAAAAAAAGAATTACAATAATATGTTGATGAGGTGATGGGTATGTCAGTTAGCTTGACTAAATTTTTATAATGTTTACATAAATCACAATATCACATTATACCACATAAATATGAAAAATTGTTATTTGTTAATTGAAAGTAAATTTAAAAACATAATCAATGCAATAGAATATGTATATTATTTTTCAAATATGTAGAGTTCCATGGTAACACTATTTCTGCCTGGAAGCTTAGGAACAGAAAAGTGTAGGGACACACCTTAAGATGGCGACTGCAACAACACCACCCTCGGGGCATAAGCCCCCCTCACCAGTGGTACCACCAAGGTGGTGGCCTAGGATTGGCCCATTCGACCTCTGTGAACGTGAGCAGCTCTGACCTTTGTCCTGCAGGTTTTGATGTGTGCTGCATGGGCTGTTTACCTTTAAGGTGATTGGCCCTGCAGGTACCCCTCTCTCTTTCTTTGTTTCTTTCCCCTTATATACCTGCTCCCCTCCTCCATTAAACTGAGATTACTGCTGGACAGACTCCCGGCTGGTGTGGGTTTTTTCAGCCGCGACGCTCACCATCCTGCCTGACCCCGTGCCTCCCTGGCTGGTCCGGGGAAGGCACTCAACCTTTGTTGTTCGGTGCGGAAAAGGAACAACAGAAAAGCTCAGAGAGTAGATAACCTTTAAAAAGAGCCATGAAGGATAATTAGGAGTGACTCCGCCAGGTACTCAAAGAAGGGAGGGACATGCCGGAGCAAGGCAGGAGCCCAAACCCTGGCACAGGAGCATGCATGAGCACTCGAGAAGACCAGGAGGTAGGAAAACTGTGGGTACAGGAGCAGTGTGGCAGGCAAGAAGCTGGAGACAGAAAGGCGAGGTGGAGTTAGGCTACACCAGAAGCTAAATAAGAATCAAGATAACAATGACCACCCAAGTCCAAGCTATCTTAGTTGGTAGGTACCTCAGTTGCTTTAGTTTAGGGATCTGGGTCCAGCAGGGGAATAATGGGCAATAAATTAGACTTCTTCTCTGTTGGTTTAACTGTGGTGCTCACTGCCCGCAGTGAGAAAGAGTAGGAAGAGGGTTCTGCCTGGTAGATAATGGGGTTCATTTTCAATAATGCTTCCCATTTCCACCAGTGACTGGAGAATAAACACAGGAATTTTTAAAAGGCTCCTTAGAGAGCACATTGTTGCTTTGGTCACCCAGAATCCACTCCCCTCTTTTCTGGTAATTTTTTCCCACATTTTCTTTAGAAAACCACCCTGTGCCCACTTCCAGTTCATGGGCAGATACATCCCTACTTCCAAAGATGAAACCTATTACTCTGTTTACTACATCAGCATGCCACAGTGGCTGGTCACTGTGACTAGCTCTAGAGAGAGGTACATGGCCCACAACTATTCAGTCACAACAAACCTGGGCTTACTCCATCACCACTAGGAAGATTTGTTCTCTCATGTCCCCTGGACCCAAAGATCGGAACACTTAAAATCTGGAGTTACTGCCAGCTTCTTGCTATGTTTGTAAACTCAAGAATGAAATCAACCCAATCAAAAGTAGACACAGGAGAGGAAGAGAACCAAAACTCCTTCATATGTTGAGAGCTCCCTGGATCAAACCACAGCTGAACCCAGACTACCCTAGGAATGTATGTCAACAAAACTCCCATTTTATTAAAGGTAGTTTAAGTTGGATTTTCTGTTATTTGATACTGGAAAAAAAAAAGCATTAGTGATATAATGCTAAAATCATTTTTCAAAAATTGCCACTTAAAAAAAATGGGAAGCATTATTGAAAACTAATTCCATGCTATAGTGTCTTAAGGGAAAGAATATGCTGAATACTGAATAGGATCCATAAAACCTATATTCCAGGTTGGATTTTCCATTGACTAGTCATATAGTTTTGGGCAAGTTTTTTCATTTGGTTGAGCTTTAAGTTCTCTGAATATAAAATACAGACAATGATTCTAACCCCCTCTGCATATCACAGTCAAGCTCATGCTGAAAATTTAAAAAATTATGCAAAAGTAACTTGTCAAGTCCAAAGAGCTAAATGAGCGAAATGGTCACTGAGGTATTAATATTTTGATAAGCCCTTAAAGATGTTAGTTTTGCATTAGGAATCAGTTCCCGGGTGTATGAAACAGGTCTAAAGATGTTGATACCTAGCCAGCATGTGCTGTAAAGCATTAGGTTCCTAGAAGCTAAATGAAAGTCAGCATTACCTCAGGTCAGATCCAGCTAAGCTTTAAAACGTGCTGTGCCCATGGTAACATGGTTCATGTTAATTGGAATTATGTCGGCAGTCATTTGGACCAAGAAAGAAAATACTAGAAAGCTGTGTCTCACATGCACTTTGACCCCCAAACGTTCCTAAAACTAAGCTAATAAACAAAATGAAACCAATATAATTGACTTGGCCTTCCAAGTTGTTAAAAACATTTTCACATTTCACCTGATTGCTACGGTGACTTGCATGGAATTAAAAATTCGGTTGACCGGCACTGAAGTGACAAAGTTTTGCTTCAGTCCTCAATCCTAAATATATGTTATGCCATCAACACAACTTTGTACATTCTCTGTCTAAACAACATTCCCATGCAATTGATTACTAGTCCCATTAATCCTATTACTGGGAATCTCAGAGATCCCCAACTACTTAACAAGTCATTCAGGTCATTTTAGAATCTTCACATACTCTGACAAAACTGTAACCATTCACCGTCTCTATTGCCGATAGAAGGTCAATATCCTAACTGTCTTGGAATTCCTGGACACAAGAGGGAGAAGCCACAGTGTTCCTTAGATTTATTTTACATTTTTATGCCTCTGTAACTATGCTCATTTAATTTCTTTTGAATAGAATGACCTCTCCACTAACCCACCCTATCTCCCTTCTCTGCCTACAAAATCCTATTTTTTCCTTTATAATAGAGATCTTAAAAATTGAAATGTCAATTGTTCTCTGACAAATAACAGTATGACTAAGTAAAACTGGTTAATATGAGAAAAGTCATAATACTATCCCATGCTATTTTTGTCTTCCTACCTCTGATATTTCTGTATCTAAAACAAATCAGGTCAGGATTAATAGATAAGAAGTAATTAAATATGCCTGCATGTTAAGGATACAGTAGGGATTGGTGGGAACTGTGGAGAACTAAAGATAATGCATCCTTTCTCAAAAGGGCAGAGAACTCTCAGATCAAGACTATTGCTGTTCAATGATGTCTCAATTTTCAAAAGAGCACTTAAATCTTTATTGTTATATGAAATCCTCAGGGAAGACTGGATCAACATGTCTTGTTGGTTGTATTCAGCCCAAGAGCACAAATTCACAAATGTCAACTTCATGACCTTGTTTGTTCAAATATTGTATTCTTTGTGACACCTTCTCTTACTCCCCCAACCAGTACAGGGCTCCTCCTCATTTGTGAGCTGGTTAGGAGAGTGCAACCAACCACTCTCTTGAAGCACCAGTGCCCAGGTGGACTTCCATGGAGCACAATCATTCACAGGTGGGGCAGCGGTGGACTGCAGCCTGCACTATGTGGGCTATGCCCCATCCCTTCAACCCACCTTTATTCAGCAAAGCTCTGATGAGAAGTCAGTGCATATTGTCAGCATCACCTGAAGTGGACCCCATGGCATCTGCTTTTCTGCCTCAGAGCTTTTGTGTAGAGAGCAGCTCACTGTGTGAAGGCACAGCTTTCATAGCAACTGGACAAAGGCCCAACCAACATACCCTTTGGCTGGACAATTCTGACTCTAGTAACTTATGTCCCTGTTGCACTATTTATAAAGATGTGGATTTAAAGAAAAATACTTTAAATAGATGATACACAGATAATAAATATCATCTTTTAAGGGTAATTCTTGTCCTAATATTTCTAGAAGACTGTACCCTCTCAATGACACCGCAATAACTAGAAAAATGACACTGCTATTTACAAAACCACTTGTAGTAGTTTCTGCTCAAAATATTTCTTTTTAATTTTTAAGAGCAAAATAAAATTATTTAATTTTAGTCTGTAAACGGTTTACAGATTTGACTTTTTAGTAAACCACAATGAAGCCTATTATTGTGTATAATCAATATGCACTAATAAAAACAAAAAGACTACCACAGCAATATATCTACTTAACACTAGTAAAATATCAAAATCTTTCTATATCAGAGGTTTTCTCTTTGTACTGGTAGGTCCACGTTGGTGATAGTTTTGGATCATGAAGCTTTAAGGCAAGTACCTAATTAGGAAAGACAGAACCCAAACGCAGATGCTGCAGGCCTGGTATTAAGTGGCCTTTATAATATCACACTGTTTTAATTGTGAAAAGGTGTTTCTCTGGAGCGTTTATTTAGTATCGATTGAGTTTTTGTTTCCTCTGGGGGAAGCCCTACACTGGGATGAAGAAACAATGGAAATCAAGCAAACTCCCCAAAGAAGGATAATCAGATCCCAGCATCTGGCAGTAGGCCAAGGTTTAAGACAGAGATAGGCAAAATCCCAGGAAAAGTATGTGGATGCTGGACTGGGAGAGCTTGTGTATCTAATATTCAGTTTCAAGTTCCCTTCTCTGCCATGAATTTTACTTATCTCTTTTCTTCCTCTATCTTAGTCAAGATTATTTTAAATCACAGCCTTTTATTGTTAGATAGAAGTGCACTATGAAAGCATAAAGGAGAAGTGATGTGCAGACAACTGAGGACAGATCCAAAATGGAGGGTGGTGTGAACAGAGCTCAGCCAAACCCAGTATGGTATGCATTATGACTTGAATCGTGTCACTCAAAATGATGCTAAATCCTAATCCTAGTACCTGTGAATATGACCTTATTTGAAAATAGGGTTTTTTTTTTTCAGATGAGCAAGTTCAAGTCTTAAAATAATATTAGTGATGTCCTTATAAAGAGGGAAATTTGGACATAGAGACAGATACCATAAAGGGACAATGATATAAAGTTCGGGGAGACTGCCATGTAAAAGTCAAGGAACACCTGAGCCTGCCAGAAGCTGGGACAGAAGCATGGAATAGATTCTCCCTCACAGACATCAGAGAGAACCAAGGTGACCAACAGCTTCACTCTGGACTTCCAGCTTGCGGCATTGTAAAACAATGCCTTTTTATTGCTGTAAGGTGCACGGTTTGTGTGTCTTGTTATAACAGCCTCTGGAAACTAACACAGGATTTCTCCAGCAAACTTCAGACATACCTAAACTCAGATTGACTTCTTACAGTCACAGTAGGGATTCTCAGAATCTTGCAATTTATATATTAAAGGTAAAGGAGAAAAACTTAGGGACATTCCAATAACAGCTAAGTCTTTCCCTATTGCTTTCAAAGTGGAGCACTCTAGCTCCCTCATTATACCATGGGAGTCCATTCTGTGACCCAGCTGGAATTAATTTCTCCATGACCTAGAATACCATAAAAAATAGTATAAATTCCTTCTTGGTCAGTTCTATCCTCTCCTCTGTGCTTCATGGGCTATGGGCACTTAATAATAAATGACTATCCTATGAACTACTTCAAGGTTTTTCTATATTTGAGTCTTCCAAAAATACCCAGTCCCTCTGATTCCAAGAGGGACTAAAGGTACCTGTCCTCAGAAATTGTATTACAAAGTTACTCATCTGACATAAGGTTGATATCCAGAATTAATGAAGAATTTAAACACTTAACAAAAAAAAGAACTATTTTTAAAAATGAGCAAATGAACTTAGCAGACACTTTTTAAAAGAAGAAATACAAATGGTCAATAAATGTGTGAAAAAAAAATGCTCAACATCCCTAGCTAACGGGGAAATACAAATCAAAACTATATTGAGATCCCATCTCACCCCAGTTACAATGGGTATTATCCCCCCCCAAAAAAAAAAAACATGTTGTAGAAGATCTAGAGAAAAATGAATGCTTAAACACTGTTGGTGAAAACATAAATTAGGACAGCCACTAGAGAAAAAAATATGGAGGGTCCTCAAAAAAACTAAAAATAGAACTAGCATATGATCCAGCTATGCCACTCCTGGGTATTTATCCAAAGGAAATCAAATGAGCATACAAAAGAGATTCCTGCATACTCATGTTCATTGGGGCACTATCCATGGCAGCCAAGGTATGGAATCAGCCTAGGTGCACATCAACAGATGAATGTATAAAGAAAATAGGGCTTATATACGTAATGGGGTGTTATTCAGCCATAAAGAAGAATGAAAAATTATGTCATATGTGGATAGAGCTAGAGGTAACCATGTTAAGCAAAATCAGACACACAACACCAAAAAGAATCACATGTTTTCTCTCATATGTGGGAACTTAGGAAAAAAAAAAAGATCTGAAAGTAGAAGAGAGATGAAGGACTATTAAGGAAGCAGATGGGACCAATGGGAAAGGCTGAAGAAGGGAGGGTCAGAGAGTGGGAGGGAGGGTGGATGTGATCTTAGGAAAAAATGTCACTATGAAACTATGCCATTTTTATGCACTAATAATTATAATAAAACTTAAATCATAGCTTTTAAAAGGAAGCTCTAAGGCAAGGAAAACAATCTGTTAACAATCGTTGAACAGAGTTTCTAAGAAAGAGATGAAGTTTCTCAGGATGTTCTGTGGCCTGGAGATAATATTGAACACACTCTTCTGAAGCCTGCTTTTGCATTTGGCACTATATCATGAATTTTTCTCAGTCAATAAATATTCCTCTACAACATGGTTTTTAATATCTGCACAGATTCCATCTTCAGGAAGCACATTACATAATTTATTTAACTAACTCTGTCTTCCTGAGCCAAGTCAAGGAAAAATCAAAATAGTTGTTGAGCTCAGAGGTGTGCATGCCTGAGGGATCAGCTCTCATATTCTCCTCTAAGTCTGTATATGGTGCTTCTTTGTCTACGTTGGTGTCTCATGGAATGTCTTCTAGTTTGTGGGTATTTCTAGGACACTGAAAAAAAAAATCTGTCACCCTACCAAATTTCTAAACATATTATCCATCCATGCATCCATTAAACAATTGCTTATTTTGTTCTTAAAATGCCAGACATTCTTCTGCACCTGGTACAGAAATGAACAAGACAGATATGGTCTCTGCTTTCCTGGACTTTAAAATCTAAGTAAAGCACAAGATAAACAAGAGAAATTCTAATTCAAGGAGCTGCCACGAAGGAAATAAAGCAGATGATGTGAAAGGAATTGATAGAAAAGAAGTCACTTTGATAGAGGGGGAAAAGAAGAAGCACTTTAACTAAGAGCTGAAAAAGCAAAAAAGCTACCCTTATCAGGCAAGTCAGGGAAAAGGGAATCCATGCAGAGGAAACAGGTAGAGGCATAAGGTGGAGGAAAGCATGATACGTTCAAGAAAAAAGTTTGGCCAGAGTGCCTGGACAGAGCAGAACAGTAACGGACAGACCAGAGATGAAGAGCAGGTGCGTGTCTCATGGATCCTCTCAGGACATGGCAAGGCAGTAGGACCTCATTCTGAGTCCAGCAAACTGACAGTTTGGAAGGCTTTAATCAGGGAGTGTTCGATATAAGCTCTGTTTCAAGATGACTGTTTAAAGCTAGGATTGTAGGAAAGCAGAGAGGAAACAGAACAGTTAGCAGGCTACTCCTGTGGGCTCATTTGAAAAATTGTTAGTAGCTGAGACTATAGAAGTTGGAGAAATAGAAACCAGTAAATGAGTTACAGGTATATTTTGACACCAAAAAGGTCAGGGCATACTGATAAAGTTATTTTGGATGGGTAAGTTAAAGGAAGGATAATAAAGGATGAAAACATTTTACTATGAAAATTTTCAAACTAGAAGAAAGGTTGAAAGAATTGAACAGTGAATACTAACATACTCACCATGTAGATTGTACAATTCACATTTTACTATTTATATTTCGTCATGGAGCTAAACTTTTATCCACCCCAGTATCCATGCATCAACCCATGTTAATTTTTGATGCTCTTGGGGTGAAAGAAAGTTGAGAATATCAGTATACTTTGCCCTCATCCCTTTACTGCAGTATGCATATTATTAACTAGGATCAGTGCTTAGTTTTGTTTCTCTTATTTATGCAGGAAATTTTGCATACAGTGAAGTAGAAAAATCTGCAGAATAGCATTTAATGAGCATTAAGAAGTACATATACACATGCCCTTAACTCAGGATTTCAAAACTTTGATCCTTTGATAATTGTTTGTTGTGTAGAGCTGTTCTTGGGCATTATAGGATATTTACCAGCCCCTACATTCTGTTGTCAATCAGACCACATATTCCTTGCTCCAGTAATGGGTAACCAAAAATGTTGCTATATTTTGGAAAAATAAAGCTGCAGAAGGGCAAAGATGTCCCTGAATTAGAAACCCTGTCTCTGTTCTTATCAAGCTATAGAGCATATCATCATCCAGAAATTTCTCTCATGTGCCTTACTAGAAAAACTCCACATCTCTCTAAAGAAAACCACATTCTAATTTTTTTCTTTGCCGCATAGAGAAATTTTGCCTGTTCTAGCACTTTATAGAAATGTTTTCATACTGTATGTGTTTGTTTGAGGAAGACTCCTTTCCCTAAGCTTAATGTTTCTGCAATTATCCATGTTGTGTATGTCAGTACTTTGTTCCTTTTCAAAGCTAAGTAGTATTCCATTCTGTGACTGTACCTGAGTTTGTTTAACCATTTGACTGTTGATGGACAATCGGTGAGTTCCAGTTTTATGTATTATGAACAAACTTGATATGAATATTCTCACAGTTATTTTTATGGACATGTTTTAATTTCTCATGCGTAGAAGCAGAATTATTGAATCATAGAATAGACATATGTTGTTAAGAAACTGCTAGACCTTTTTACAAATCAGTTATACCATTTTACATCCCCCAAAAAGTAAGAGTTCCAGTTGTTTCACACCCTTCCCAACACTTGGTATTGCAGTGATTTTAATTTTAGCCATTCTGATGCATATTTATCATATCTCATTGTGATTGTAATTGTATTTCTCTGATTAATGGTGTTTTTTCATGCTTATTAGTTATTTATTATAGTTTTTATAATGTATTTGTTTAAAATTAGGTTATGTTATTGAATAACCTGATTTCTTTACACATACTGGTAATAGGACCTTTGTAAGATATATGTTTTATGAATATTTTATGCAGGTCTATGAATTGCCTACTAATTTACTAATACAGGTTTATGATCCCTTATTTGAAATGCTTTGGACCATAAGTATTTCAGATGTTGGAATTCTTTGGATTTTGGAATGCTTGCATACACTTTTCCATTTGAACATCTTTAATTCAAAAATCCAAAATTTGAAATGCTCCAAGATTTTGGATCTTTGCATTAGAGATGCTAAAACTGTAGTGTCTTTTGATGAGCCGAAGAATTTAATTTTAATGATGTCAAAATTTCTAGTTATTTATTCTGTGGGCACTATTTCTTGTGTTCTAAGAAACTTTAATGTGAAAGTCCCATGGACATTCTACTATGCTCTATCCTAGAATTTTTATTATTTCAGCCTTTATAATTCAGTCTAAAACTTACTTCAATTTTTTTATTGTGTGAAGTATGTTTTAAGCTGTATTTTTTTACTATGTGTGGATATCCAGTTGTTTGGCACATTTGTTGAAAAAAATTTCCTTTCTCTATTACATGATTTTGGTGGCTTTGTGTAAAACTAGATAATTATATCAATATGGGTCTAATTCTGGACTTCCTAATCTGTTCCATTGACCTATTTGTAAATCCTTTTGCCAGTACCATACTTTCTTGATTACTCTAATTCAATAGTAATTCTTGAAGCCAGATTAGGTCCTCCAACTATATTCTTCAAAATTCCTTTGAAGATTCTTCTTCCATTCCATTTCCTTATAAATATTAGACTCAGCTTGGCAGGTGGCACACACCTGTAATCCCAGCAACTACAGAGGCTGAGGCAGGGGGATTTCAAATTCAAGACCAGCCTCCAGAATTTAGTGGAACCCTGTCTCAAAATAAAATAAAAAGGGCTGGAGATTTATCTCTGTGGTAGAGTGCTTTTTTAGCATGCATGAGGCCCTGGGTTCAATCCCCATTGGGAAAAAAAAAATTAGAATCAGTATATTAATTCCTTTCAGTCAAAAATCCTGGTGGAATTTTTATTGAAATTACATGGAATCTATGGATTATTAGGGAGACAGTCAGTAAACTAACAGTAATGTCTCCTAATCAATGTACATGGTATATCTAGCCATCTAATATTTCTTAGTCATGCTTGCTAATTTTCAGTGTAGAGGTCTCACGTGATTTTGTTAAACTTATTTATAAATATGTTATGCTTTTCGACACTATGTTAAAAAGTTAAATTTCATTTTGTTTTATACAGTTTAATATGGGAAATACAACGATGATAAAAGTGATGCTTTGTTTGTGATCTTGGGAGAAAGCATTCAACATTTCACTGTTAGGAGTGATGCTGACTGTTGGTTTTTCATAGATGACTTATTAGAATGAGGAAATTCCCTTTACATATAGAGTGCTAAGAGCTTTTAATCAATGAATGGGTGTGAATTTTGTTTAAATGGTTTTGTTTTCTCCATCTATATCTATGAACATAATTTTTTCTTCATTCTATTATTATGGTGAACAACATTGACAGGCTTTCAACATTAAACCAAACTTACATTGCAGGAATAAACTCCACTTGGTATTATCCATTTTATGTGGTATTGTTTTTTATTTGTTAATATTTTTAAGTATTTTGCATCTATAATCATGAAGTATATTGTATTATAATTTTGTGTAATATCTTTGTCAGATTTTCCTTCAGAGATGGAAATAGGTTTGTTGTTGTTATTGTTGTTGTTTTGGTTTTTTCTTGTAATTGGAAATGAAATTCTAAGAGGGCAAAGACTGACAAGAATATGCTTTGGAGAGATGAGAGTCAAGAGTTTCATTTTAAGCTTATTTAATTGAGATCCTGTTCAATATCCAAAGGAGAGCTTACATAAGAGTCATCAGTGTCTACATGATGTTTAAATCTACAGAAATGCATGAAGCAATAAAAGTATACATTGAAAACAAGGCTAAGGAGAAACTGAAATACTTTGGCAGAGATGGGAGAAGGTGACAATACAAAATTGAGAAGAAGTTGAAACGGAAGGAAGGAAAGCAGAGTTTGTCAGATAATGGAATTCAGAAGGCAAGTGTTTCATACTGAATGCTGCTGATGTTTCAATAAGGTGTGGACAGAAAAGGAACAATGACTTCGACAATATGGAGGCAATCGAGGACATGGACATGAATCATTTCAAGGGGTGGAGGTAGAGTCAAGTCGAAGTGCATTGGAGAGGATTGAAGAGAGGATAGGAAGTGAGAGGAAGAAGAAGGCAAGGATGATCACCTTGGTATACAGGAGGCTTTTCTGCGAATACACAGGGCAATAGCTTTAGAGCATGAGAAGTCAAGACACAATGGGAAAAGAATCTACTTAGTTTCCAACTTTCAACTTCGGTAAGTAGAAAACAGAAGGGAAGAGTCACAGCTTAAAATATTTCTGATAATGGAGACAGCTGTGGACTAAGGGTAAGATCAGAGTTCTCTTTCCAGACTTAAAAGATAACCATTTTTATGACCTAGAACAGGTCATTTCCTTTTCTCTGAATTTTAGCTTTTTCATCTATTTGGAAGTAGTTATGAAAAAAAGAAATAGATAGTTTAAATATTCCTCAACTTCTAGACTTTCCTTACCAGTCACTAAGTTATTTTTACATCTTAAAATTTATGCTAATTTTGCTTGTTGACTGTGTCTTTTAATTATTTGACTTATTTGCATCATGTAAGTAGTGTTGAAATCAAAGGCCAAATGTACTTAATTACTCTACAAAAGAAACCATACAAGGAGTGAGAATTCCATTTGTGTGAAAACGAACTGTAAAGAGAAGAAATCAGGCCACCATGAGAAAGTTCCAGGGGGAGAGGGTACAGTCAGGAGAATTGCCTGCACCAAGGAAATATAGCCTGCAGATGCTTTTTTAGATCTCATAGTCTCCACAGCAAGTGGGAAGAGAGATGTTTAGGGCATTTTAAGGTTAATCACAATCATCCAATCATATCATGGTAGATGAAGCACATTTGATCAACTATAATAACTAGTCACTAAAATAACCAGACCACATCAAATTATCTTGTTTGTTAAGATAAATGTATTGGATTAGCCATTTCACTAAATCCATGTATTGATATTTAACTAATTAAAACTCATTTCTTCTAAAAGAAGGGATTAATTGTGTTGAAGACGCAGTGTCAAGTAAACAGGAGAAGTTGATTTGGAGAGGAAAAAAATTAAATAGAGTTTTCTGAAAGAATATGTATATTTAAATCTATTTGGAAATGAAGCCATCTCCATGAATGTGTTGAGTTTCTAAAAATGACTAGACACTGACACAAAACAAGAAATATAGAGAAAATGAACCTTGACATTAAGTAACTTCTAAACAAATTAAAGATACAGAAGATAATAATGAATATATTAAATAATATAGTTTCATGACTAATTTGGGGAAAGACTAGAAAATTTCTAGGTATACAGAAGAAATGGGATAAAACAGTGCAAATATAGAGGAAACTCATGGAGTATGTGAATTTCAACCACATTAAAAGTAGAACTGAAAATTAGAACATATTTGGTTTCCACTGGAAAAATCCAATATAAATTGTATTAGGCATAAACCAGAAATTGTAGAAGACAGAGTGATCAAAGGGTTAAATTTAACAATTAAATGGTCAGGCACTCAGGTACCTCAGGACCCTTTACTTCTTCCCTTTCTCTTTATCAACTGTCTCTTCTCTGGTTTTCTCAAGTTCAAGTACCCCTCACACCCCTACCCCCAATCCCCACCACAGACAGGGTTTTGCTGTGTTATCAAGGCTGATCTCAAACTCCTGGATTGAAGCAATCCTCCTGACTCAGACTCCTGAGTAGGTGGGGTTACAGGCATCTGCTAGGTTGGACTAGGTTCAAGTCTTTTGATTCCTTTGCTTGAGGGTCAGAGGAGGAGATATTGATAAGAATATTTTCACATGATGGATGTGGAGTTGAACAAAGGTAGACTGGAGAGGATGAAAGTAGGAAATCACAGAAGGGTGACCAGAACAAGTAAAATATGTGTATAGGCAGGAAAGGGCAATATATTATTTCACATGTACCTCAAATTTTATTAAGTGGCAGATCCTGCTTCCTTTGTGATTCTGCCATCTGAAGGAGAAACTAAATGATAAGGGAGGGCCTGCAGTTAAGGAGCATTAGAAAGAAGTCACTAAATATAATACAAAAAAGCAATTAGTGAGATAGAAAAAAATACCAATTTTAATGTATACTTACAGTAGCCAAGGTCAGAAGAAAGATCATCAAATATGAGTCAAGTTATCAGAGGCATCAAAAAGGAAAAGAATACAGAAAAGTTCAGGGATGAAATAGTCTTTTAAAGTAGACTGGAGGCAATTAAAGTCAAATTGAAAGGGGATTAAGAAATAAGTGAATTAAGAGAAAAAAGAACTTCGTCTTCCAGCTATGATGGAGCAATTAGTATCTGACTCGCCCGACCACCATTAAACAGCAGTGCGCTGGTAAATGTTTAATCACCAGTTTTTTAACTAAGAAAAACAAAGCTCTGACTTACAATATTTACCTGTTTTCATGGCTTACATTCTTCCCCACTCCATTTGACTGATTTCTAGCTACCAATGTTTTAAGAACCATCCAACAATTTTCCTAAAAATTTCAAATTTGCCTTTCATAAGCTGGGATGAACTGGGTCCAACACATTATATATTAGTGTAAAACTGGGGAACATATAAAAGAAAGTATTTTTCAGCAGTGGGGGGAAGCTCACAGGGTGAGCACTGAGTGTACCAACTGCCACCCTGCTCGGCTTTACACCTGGGGACGATTTCCCAAAACAGATAGAGCTGTGCCTACAGTCAAAAGAGAGTGTATTTAAGTCTATTTAAGCTGAGATGCCTCCAATGAATTTGGACATGCAGAGGGATTGGAATCTGAGGACACTGTGGCAAATGGGAGGAACCTCTGTAGAAGCAAGCTATGAGGGGTACCCCCATGAGTTATTGACCAGGGTTAGACGTGTTTATGCAAAAAATACCACAGGGGGTTTACAAGAAAGTAATTGCTGTGGGGCTGAAAGTGGAACATAGATACTAGAAGTCAAGCAAAGCCTAGAAACTAATATTAGAGTTCTAGACCAGTGAGAGTGGAGAGACCTCCTTAACACGTCTTCTATACCTAATTAGCATTTAGTATTAAGCTGAGGTTTCAGAAAGAGTAAGGAACGATGTCTTCAAAATACTGAAAGAGAAAAAAATGCAAAAAAGAGTCAACTCAGTATTCTATATCTAGCCAGCAAGTATTTCTTTACAAGGTGGGGATGAAGTGAAGATATCATCTTTAAGAAAAAAGAAAAAAAAAATCTGAGAAAATCTATTGCCCAAGAGCAGCATTTCACAAAGTGCTAAAGAATATATTCTTTAGGTTGAATTGAAGTGATGCTAGATTAAGACTCCTCTCTCCAGGAAATAAATAAAAGGAAATAATAAATATGAAAACATTTTTCTTGTTTTAACTTCCTTTAAAAACAACTTACCGATTATAGCAAAAGCAACAATTTTGAAAGGTGGACTTCTAATTTATCAATAAGCAAAACATTAGTCATTCCAACTACTTCTATTTAATACCCTAGACTCTAAAACAGTAAGATATAAGAAAGCAAAATAAAAGGCCTTAAATATTGGGAAAGAAATAAACCTGTTTTTATTTGTAGACAGCATGGTTGTATGCATGAAAAAGTCTAAGGAAAACATACACCCAAAATACGATTTTCTTCTTTTTATAATAGGTCTTTTTGTTTGGTGTTTTTATTAGTGCATTATAGCTTTACATAGGAGTGTAATTCATTGTTACATGTTTATACATGCAATCAGTATAACAATATAATTTGATTAATTTTGTTCCCCAATATCTCCCTTTTCTCTCCCCAAAATAACTATTTTTAGTGAATAAAATTTGTTTGGTCACATAAACAGAATCAATATACAATTACTGATTACATTTGTATATACCAGTAAAAGCAATTGGAAATTGAAATTCTAAAAAGTTTATTTATGAGCTGGACATGGTGGTGCACACTTGCAGTTCCCACCCTCTGGAGAATGACACAGGATGGAGACTTGAGCTCAGGAATTTGAGCCTAGCCTGGTCAACACAGTAAGACCCAACCTCAAAAAACAAACAATCAAAAAACCCAAGATATTATTTACTATTAATCATGAAACATGAATTTTCTAGGAATAAATTTATAAAATATGTATAAGACAATGAATTTGAAAACAAAATATTTCTGAGAAAAAATTAAATAAAATTTAAATGAAGAGATGCATCACATCTGTGGATTAGAGAACTCATTATTGAGATGTCTGCTCTTTCCAAATTGATCTATACATTCTAATTCAGGTTTCAATCAAAATCCCATTAGGCATTTTGATAGAACTCAACAAGCTAATTGGAAAATGTATGTGGAAATATAAAGGATCTAGAATAGACTAGACAGTATTATAAAAGAAGGACAAAATTGAAGAACTGGCACTACCTAATTCTAAGACATACTATAAAGGCACCATAATCAAAACAGAGTAGAATCAGCATACGTATAGACCTATACACAAGTAGGACAGAGTACACAGAAGTAGCACACCCATCCACACACCTTGAAGTGACTGTTAATAACACTTTCCTGTCTTTTCAAAAATGATGTTGGAATAAATGGAAATAAATAGAAAAAATGGGAGAAAAGTAGAATCCAACTCCCACCATTCAACATTAATATGAAACAGATTATATGCCTCAACATAAAATCAATACCTATAACATCTCTAGAAGAAAATCCTTGAGCAAATCTTCACATTTTGGGGTAGGCAAAGATATCTTAGCTAGGATACTAAAATTATCATATGGGAAAAATAATAAAAGATAATTGGATTCCACTAAAGTTAAAAACTTCTGTTTCTCCAAAGATGCCATTAAAAAATGAAAAGGCAATGTGAACCAGGGTGACTATAATTAACAATACTATATTTTATATAGTAGCCCCCCCTTATCCCTGACGGATATGTTCTAAGGCTCCCAGCATATACCTGAAACCACAGGTAACACCAAATCCTATATATATGTGTGTGTGTATATATATATTTATTTGCATTACATGACAGTGGTACTCTGGAGCCATTATTAAGTAAAATCAACACTGCTTGAATACAAGCACTATCGTCTGTCAATTTGAAAAGTGAGACGGCTACTAAGTGATTAACAGGCAGGTAACATTTATAGCATCAATACACTGGACAAAAGTATGATTCACATGCCAGGCAAAATATCATCTTACTCTGACTGGTGCACAACTTAACACTTGTGAATTGTTTATTTCTGGAATTTTCTAATATTTTTGTATTATTGATTGAAGACCAAAGCCCATGGAAAGTGAATAACAGATGAGGAGCAAAGAGTATGTGAAATATGCTAAAAGGGTAATCATAATTGTTCTCACCACACCACACACACACACACACACGCACACACACACATAAAGAATTATGTGACATAATGAATATGGTAATTAACTTGATTGTGGTGATTATTTCACAATGTACATTTCCCAAAACATCAAGTTGTACATTTAAATATGTACAATTTTGTCAATTATACCTCAGCAAAACTGAAACCAAAAAAAAAAATGAAAGAACAAGCCACAGACTGGGAGAAAATATTTGCAATATTTATATCTAACATTATCAAAGGAAGGGCTACTAGCTCAATAAGATGATAAGCAAGCCAATTTGTAAAAATGTGTATCAGACACTTCACAATAGAATATATGAAAATGGCCAGTAAGCATAAGAAGAGAGGTTCAGCATCTTTAGAAATCAGGGAGCATCTTATGAATCCAGTGAGATACCACATCTGTCTATGGAGTGACCCCTCTGAAATCATGAGGTGAGCCCCAGATAAACTTCTCCTCCTCTAAATAGTTGTTATCAGGTATTGGGGGGGTGATTAAAACACCTGTCATATGAATTGTGAAAATGAACAACTTAAAACACTAAATGTAACTTTGTTGCAGAACAAATGGAATGCCCAGACATCACTGTGGGGTATGTAAAACGGCAATGCCACTCTGAAAACAGTTTGGCAATTTCCTGAGAAAATTAAACATACTAATCATATGACCCAATGACTCTACTCTTAAGTATTTCCTCAAAAAGAACAATGTATAGCATATATATACCCATTAAAACTCTTGTAGATGAAAGTTCACATCAGCTTTAATGACAATTGCCAAGATATTGAAAAACTTCAATGTCCATCAAAGGAAAAAGGCATAAATTCTATGTGTTCATACAAACACAAAGTAGTTTTACTGTAGAATGAAATACTATTTGGCAATACAAAAAATGAACTGTTAGAGTCAACAGTCAACAACATGGAAGAATTATTTTCCAGTATATTGAGCAAAAGAACTAGACACCAAAAGTATATACTGAATAATTCCAATTTCCAGAACATGTAAATCACATCTCAAGTGATATGAACAAGATCAGTGTTGAAGTAGAGTAGGCAGCAGAGGAAACTGATTACAAATTGGCATGACAGAGTTCTTTGGAGTGATGCAAATTTATATTTTAATTGGGGTGGTAGCTACGTGAGTATATGTACTTTTAAAATCTCATCAAATTGTATGCTTGAAGTCTGTACATTTTATTCCATGTAAATTTCCCCAATAAAATTTATTTCTTGAAATAAAAAGTAAACATAAAAATAGCTACTTTTAGCAAGCATCTTGGATGTATCAGTCACTGTGTAGGGTGTTCGTATGCTCCATTCTTGCAGCATCCTTCAAGGTAAGAGTCATTATGCCAACAGAGCTTGAGAGTAGTGAAGTAACTTGCCCAAGCTCACACAAAAGGAGCTGACCCCTGAGACAGCACAGGATTCAATGGGAAAGCAAGAATTGAGGTTCCTACAAGGAAGGATGACTACAAGGCCATCATCTGAAACTGAGGGAAGCATTAAAGGAAGTTTGTAGAACACATATGTGTGAAGAAAGAGATCCAATCAATATGGGAGCTTTGCAGTTGATTTGTTTGGTCTTGTCAATGGAGTAAAAAATGGGATCGCCTGCTTGAGTGGGGCAGGAGCCTGAGGGGAATTCTGGAATCATTTCAAGCAGAAATACAAAAAAAAAAAAAAAACTGCTGCACAGCAACAAGTCCTTCTCTGAGATGGAGTGGATAAGACTCTGCCACTTTCCTTGGTAGGTTCTGCAAACTAAGAAGAGCAGTGATGATAGTAATGGCAGGCAGAGTGAAGAGTGAGTGTATAAATCTGCCCCATGCAGGGATGACCCAGAGACCTCTGGGAATGGGTAAGAAAAGCTGTCTTAGTTGAAGTAAAAAATATCTAATATCTCATCTGTCCCAGATGAGGGGAAAACTGGCAATTCTCTCTCCCTTTTTTAATTATAATATTTGACTTACTATGATTCTGTCAGACTACTAAATTGGAAATGGAATAAAATATAGTAGATAGAAATTTTGGCTGAGCCAATTAAAATATTCCACAGAGAGTCTTTCCTGTCCAAGCAACATTATGAACCTCTGAATAAATTGGGTCTGGGCCCTGGTTTGTTATTTTTAATTTGGACTAATGGAGGAGATATAAAAGACTAAAATTTGGAGCTTATTCAGTCGCTCACATCCTGCTCAAAATTCTAATATGTCAAAAATTGACATCACCTTCACCATCTTGATTTCCCCTATTACTGCCAATATCTTCCCCATTCCCTTCCTTCCCAGACTTGAGACCATGGAAGTATTCAGACCTCAAAACTGAGCATCTTTGTCCACTGGCCGCTGTCCCTTTCTCCCGTCAAGACCACACAGTTAATAGGTACCGTGCATGAAGATGGTTCGACAGAATACAGTTGGGAAACATTGTACTAAATAGTACCAAGTCTTATCTGCAAAACCTGTGAGATTTTAATGTGTGCCCACGCATTGTGAATCTCCAAGGGTGAAAGAAGATATTTGATCATGGAACCCCTGTGGTTGCACAGCAGTACCTGAAATTCACCCTGGGAAACATTGGCCTAAATTGCAGTAACTGCTCCCAGCTATCCTCTCTGCCTTCAGTCTCTTATTCACATCTATCTTGAGCACTTCTGTGGGGAATAATCTCAAGCCACATTGTCCTTGAGCAGGTCCTCAGTTGAAGAAGATGTAGTGATCACATACAGTACCTAGTAGCCTCAGCCAAGCATTTCCCAGTGTGACTTGCAAAACTCTCCTGACTCAACAGCGAGAAACCTGCCCCACCTTAGCAGCAGCAGCAGCAGCAGCAGTCACACAATTGATAAGGCTGTCAACAGTAGGGAAATTACTGTTCCCACATGCATATGGCTTCAGAGGTCACATTTCAAGAGGAGTCAAAATAGATAAATCCAAGGACACATGAAGAAAACCTGAATAACTCCCCACTTTCAGAGGAAGAGCTGACAGTCAAGTAAAGCCAAGGATTGTTGCCTTGGCTCAGTTCTGTAGTTTTTTGTGCAGGCTACCTGATAATACATGGGTCAGAGCCTGGACTGATAGGAATCACTTGTCTAAATCTACTCAGCTGGAGTAGATCTGCTGACAACTGAGAGAGAGAGCTTTTTCTCATTAACCACATAGCTTCATTCAAGAGTAACAGTGGTACTCTCACCTTAGGTACTAAAGCCAATCAGGCTTCCACAGCTTGAAGGCAGCACCAGTAGCCTAATGTTGCCCCTTAAAAGAAAGTGAGATATTTTAAACACTTCTCTGCTTGTGTAAATGGACTGTTCTTCCTTTTAAAACCTAGTGAGTCTAGCTGAGTACAATGGTGCACACCTGTAATCCTGGCAGCTCTGAAGGCTGAGATGGGAGGATCTCACGTTCAAAGCCAGCCCCAGCAATGTAGCAAGGCCCTAAGCAACTTAGCAAGACTCTGTCTCAAAATAAAAAAAAATAAAAAGGGCTGGGGATCTTGCTCTGTGGTTGAGCAACCGTAGGTTCAATCCCCAGTACCAACCAACAACAACAACAAAAAACCCACAGTGAGTCTAGACTATGCTATATATACCATGTGAATTATCTAAGACCCCTTCAATCCCAAATATTTTGATCTAAAATTATTTGAAGACCCCAGGTCAAAATGTGGTTTGAATCTCAATTATCTGGATAACTAAGTGTATAGATGGTTTCTTGATTTCAAAAGCATTGTGCCTGGAATAAAAGAGTCTGCTCCTTTAAGTAGTTTTTTACAAAGGCTTTCTGAAGCTCTCTCCTGTTTTGTTGATTTATTTTTTAAAGAGAGAAAGACATGTTGATGAATGAGTCTAGGCCTCTACAGGATCCCAGGAGAGGAAGGAAGGGCTTGTGGGAGAGGGAGGGGTGGGTGGCTTTTCCTTCTACTTTGCAAAGGCTCCCAAGCTCCCAGTCCTTCCCTATTACTCTCTAAGATGCTGCACTTACTGTCTGAATTGACTCCATGCCAAGAAAAACCTTCTTTCAAGCCTTAGAGAGTTCCAAGCTGTGGGATAAAAGTAAACAAAAGCAGAAAGGTATGAAAGGCAGGGAGGGAAAGAAAAAGCTAAGGAAATGAGTATATTTGCAAGGTGAAGAAATTCCCCTGGCCTGCTAGACTCCACTGAGATTTATATATAAAAGGGACAGCACTAATACAAAATGTCCAATCCAGAAAAGGATCTGCTTTAGGATAGGAGGTATCCCAGCAATCTCCCTGCCTCTGATCTAGAAAATAGCAGGGAGACTGCCAGGATACATCAAGGGAACAAATGACTGTGTTTGTCCTAAAAACCATGTGGATGGAGCAGTCACACACTGCTTTCTAGGGATGCATGGGTCCCCTTGGAGCCTTTCCTCATCACTGTGCAATCACTGCTATTAAATCTCTCATTCGTGCCAACAGAGAAGACAATGGAGCAATACTCTATGACCCAACTGGCAGACTTTAGGGACCAGCGAGTACCCAGCAAAACTGGGAATGCCAAAAAGGACGTTTTTGATAGAATGCAATATTTGCCATTTTTAAAAAGATTCAGCATGGGAAACTGCAGGACGTTTCTCCAGGTGGCCTTGGAGTGACCCAGTTCTCCCCACTTTCTTGCTTGGTCTCAAGAATAACTAAAATGTGCTGGGAATGCAGTGTCTTTAGATAAGGGATAATAAATGCTGCCAAGATCAGCTTCAGCTCTGTTCCAGACCCCTCTTAGACCAGGATGTCCTTTATTGGTTTATCCCCACAGTATTTAAACCTGGGGCAGGCTACCTTTCCAGGTTCTGTGTCTATACTGCAAGTGGAACACATACATACTTCATCAGCTCTGGGCTGGTTTCTGAACCTTGAAGGACTGGCTTGCAATGAATTCTAGGCTTCTGTTGTCCCATGCTGCCTATCTGGAAGAAATAAATTCCCTTCATGTAACTTGCTGCATAAGAATGTGCTTAGTCTCACTGGACTCAAACAAGTTGGTAATCAGTGCACAGTGAACATGCTTTACAGAAACAAAAATAAAGGTTCTTCATACTTGTGCAACAACTCTCTATGCTCTGGATCAGTTAGCCATTGCTAAAAAAAAAAAAAAAAAAAATACTCTGTAACAAACCATCCCAAAACTCAGTGACATAAAACATCCATAACATCCATATATAGAGATCAGTTGGTCAATATCTCATCTAGACTGCACTAAGCCAGGCAGCCCTGCTTCAGGCTAGAGTGTGGGGAGCAGCTCTGCTTCATACAGCAGCACTGAGGGAGAACCAGGTGACTCTGCTACCTTTGTCACTTCTCTTTCTTGGACCATCTGGCTGACTCAGGTATGTTCTAGTCTTGACATCGTCAGAAGCACCAGTAAAGGAAAGCCTCAAAGTGTCAGTTTCAAGTCACAGCTAGGATGTTGTCTACTAAGATGTCGTCGGAAAAAGCAAGTTAAAGGGCTAAGCTCAAGTTCAAGGAATCGAATGCAAAGTTATGTGACAAAGGGTGTGAGTAAAGGAAGAGGTGAAGAACTGGTGTCAATAGGTCTGCCAGTCATAAAGGGCCATTATCTGTTTGGTTTATAAGACCTCAAAAGATTTTCCTAGATCACTGGTACTTCATCAGTTAGTAGCCAAATAGCATTGGAGATGTCTTATAGGAATGATGGTTTATCTACCTGTTTCACAGGGTTGGTGTGGAGGCCAAATAAGATGATGGACGTAACAGTTCTAAGAAAGTTATGAAGTAGTCTGTAGTACACACTATATTACAATTATTACCAGAGGACCACATTCTTTTCACATTGGGCTTGTCGTTCAGACATTCTTGGTCCCAACTACTCAGTTCTGCTAATATAGCACAGAAACAATTGTGGACAACGTATAAATAATTGTCATGCCTGTGTTCCTGCTATACTTGGCATGTGGAATGTCCCCCAGAGGCTTGTGCGTTGAAGACTTAGACCCCAGCTTGGGGCTACAGGAAGGTGATGACATTTTTTTAAAGTGGGGTATAATAGGATGTCTTCTGGTCACTGGGAACATGCCCTTAAAGGGACTAGTGGGACCTCAGCACTATGTGCTTTCTCTTCTGCATTCCAGCCAGGAGACAGATGGGATAAGGGCCATAGTTTATCAATCTTGATGTATATCCATGAATCTTAGGAAATGGATATTAGGTTGGCTTTTCATTATCTTGGGTAATGAAATAGTGCTTGGGTAATAATAATGCTTGGATAATCTCCTTTGCAAGATTCCTCACCTCCTTCATTAATTCATTGTAGGTATTAACAGCCTTACCATGACAGGACTTGCCGTACCATCAAATTTCCCCACTTTACACTTTAAGCCCAGATTCTCTTGTTGTACATGGGCAAGTTAGTTACATATAGGATTCTTTGTGAATTATAGGTACATCATAAAGCTAAGCTATGTTATTATTGCCCACATATGAGAAGATAAAGAAAACTTTCCCCATTTTCCCTAGTGCATTGGAAGATCACTGGCTTTCTCCTTTGCTTCCAGTTCTCAAGCAATACTTGAATGCAAAGACAGCAGGAAGATTGACAATGTGGGTCCTAGGAAATATTTTCCAGAGCCTTTAAAGGGAATGGTCCCTTTATTTTTTCTGACGAAGTAGCTGATGCCTCCGAGAACTTTCTACATCCCTCCTTGCTGTTTTCAGAATTGTCCTTGAGATTTCATTCCCTGTCAGCCAGAGGGGACAGCACTGACAGCTGAGAGCTATTCTTCATTACAATCAGGTATAAGCCTGGCTCCAGCCAACACTCTTGGGAGACATGTATAGAGGGAAGACTTTCACATCTAAACCCAGTGAAACCAGTAGACTTAACCTTGAAGGTGAAAATAAACAGAAAATAATCCAGGGGAAGATCAAGAAGAGTCACACAATCCCATGGTTGTTACCCAAACTTTTCATTAGGCACTCTGAATGATACACTGTGAAAGTGAAAATGGCCAGCAAGAAGACTACAGGGGCTGAGGCAGGGGATTTGTTTTGCTAGAAGCCAAAAGCCCAGAACTTCCCATAGGTTGCAAGCTGACTCAGGAGCCCTAAAAGTACCTACTGTGAAAGACTTCATTGTCCTGGTATGGTCATCTCCAACTAAAATGAGGGTTTCAATAATAAGTAAATTACCTGAAGCTGCCTAGAAAATCAGTGCAGGTAATGAGGACATTTCAGGTCACGAATCTTCTATCTTCCTACTTGGTGTGTAGTTTAGAAAGCAGGCACGACCCTGTATTGATTTTGTGCCATCTCATCCATAGAGCTGGAAAGGCTCCCAGGGTATGTTAAACTCAATGCAGGCATGGTGGGTACAGCCCTTGCAGTAACCTGGAGCTTTTTAACATCTGAGCTCCATTTATTGTTGGCAGATGCCCAGTTCCAAAAGGTTTCTCTGAGAAGCAATCCCTTGTAGCACACACCAGTTTCGAAGAGTTAATGTTGAAAGGGAAGATTCCCTTTCCTTGTGCTCACCTGAGACTTTGGATGTGCTGAGGAACTGCCTCCCAGGAAGCTGGACCCCAGGGTAGAGCATTCTCTTCCCCAGAGTTAAAACCAGGTCTTCCTGCCATTCACAGTACACATCCCAGATGACTGAAGCAGCCTGGCCAACTAGTGCTCTGGCTTTGCAAGGTATCTCCTGTAATTGTCTCTGTTCTCTCCTGTCTTGGATTTCTGAGTGCTTCGTGCCTGTCACCATCATTTCCCTTCCTCATGCAAGCCCCTCTTTAACCTTACTACACCTTGATTTTAATTATTCAAAGTCCTATTTGATACACTCATATTCTTCACTGACCTACATGTATTCTATGTTCTAGCAGATGGGGCTACTCACTGTTCCTCAAACTCACCTTGCCTTTTCTCACCCCCTTCTTTCCTCATGTCTTTTGCTCAGCCTAGAATGTACTAGCCCATTTCTGTCTACTGAAATATTCCAAAACCTAATTTATATACCATTTCTTCTAGAAATGCAACTAAAAATGGTGTTAAATTCCTTTAAACTCTGGACAGAATTGTATTTATCTTATGTGTATCATGTTGTCTCTTGTATTATAGTTTCATGTGTTTTCTGCCTTCTTACATAGGGAGCATATTTGTTTCTGCCCTGTCTTCCTCTTCCCAAAACATAATTCATAATAGATGTTCAGTTAATAGTTGCTAGTGGATTAATGGAGATAATGCAAGACTTGGAGCTTAAAATAATTAATTTGCCTTCCTAAGTATCTAAAGTATAGCCAGAAAATACTATGGGTAGAAATAGAAAAAACATGTATATTGCCCTGTCCCTTGTAGAAAGTAGGAGGAACATTTCGCAGCAGTTGTACCATGTTGATTACTAGGTTGTTTACTGAATCAAATCCTGTAAGACTAAGAGAAGTAGGTTGAATCTTATTTTCCCATAAAAGCAATCTTACAAAATTGGTTTCTATTCTCAACCAAGGCCTAGTGCCCAACTTCTTCATATAAATGGTCACAAGCACTGTATTTAATCAATTATAAATGTTACACCTGTACACTATATTACATAAAACTTCTTACAGTGTATATAAATCAATTAAACAAGGCAACACAGCAGCCTATAAAATAAAATTTTATTTAATATGGCCCATCATAAAGGTTTGCAGTATGAAGTTTTCATCTTCTTTAAAATCCCTGCTAAAATAAATCAGCAGGTGAAGATGCTCCTTTGATAGGGTCATAGTTTCAGAAAGAATTCTTTGAAGAAATTTTGTCAGGTATCTTAGGAAAACATGGAAGGAAACAGAAGACTGACTTTTGGAGAAAATAATGCAGGAATGAAGGTTTGGTTGCCCCTATTTCTCCCTGACAATTTCCCTGAAGTGAGCACAGCTATTAGCTAGCCAGCAAAGTTGGATTTCTCTCAACATGAAGGCAGAAAGTGTGCTGCCTTTTGAGTGGTCTCTCATCAGCACTAGCAATTTTCCCATTACTTGATTATAACTCCACCATGAAGACTGCCCTATGGTTAAAATGGATCCATCCTTTTATTCCCTCATGATAGTGTCTTGTTTTTTTCATCTAATAAAAACCTAGTCTAGGCTCCTTCCAATTTGACAAGCTAAAAATCTCTGATGCTCACAGACATCTCCATGCTATCCCTCCATGGTGCTGAGTTTCAAGGCTGCACTTCATAACTGAAGGTAGTGTGTCTCTGCTCATTATAGACCAATCTCTGACTTACAAGCACATCAGGTCTTTCTCCAGTCACCATGTCTATGTCAAAAGTGCTTAACCTTACCTGCACATTAAAAATGTCATGCATTGGTGCTCCTCCCCAGCACAAAGTCAATTAAACCAGACAATCAGAATCTCTGGCAATGAGATGAAAGCCTCGATATTTTTTAAAGCTTCTCAGGATTTCAGTGTACCATCATGGTAAAAGCTACCGACTCTGCATATAAAAAGGAGCCAACTGATTCTTTCAAAACTCAAACCAATTAAAATTACCAGAGTAGATTCAGACATCTTGGGTTATAGATTTTACCTTAACAAACATATGCATGAGTTTGGGAAGATCATCCCTCCCCTCTCAATCTGTTTCTTCATATATATGAAATTCATCTCTCCCATATCAAAAATGATACTGTTTTGCAACAAAATACTAGCAAACAGAATAGAATAGCACATTAAAGGGATCCTACATCATGACCAAAGGGGATTTACTCTTGAAAGGCAAGGATGGTTCAACACATGAAAATCTATCAACTAATATACTTTGCAGTATGAAAAATGAAGAATGCATGTTTCAATTGACACAGAAAAGCATTTCACAAAATTCAACGATGTCCCATGATTTAGCAAAACACTCAGCAAACTAGAAACAGAAGGAAACTATCACAGCATAATAAGGGCCATATATAAAAAGCCCACAGAAACCATTGTACACAGTGGTAAGAGTAAGTTTTTCCTCTTAGTTGAGAACTAAGACAAGAATGACCATTTTCACCATTTTCATTCATCACAGTACTGGAAGGCCTAACCAAAGTAATTAGGCAAGGAAAAGAAATTTTAAAAACATCCAGATTGGAAAGAAAGAAGTAAAATTATTATTTTTCACAGAAAATATGCTCTTATGTTGTTGAAAAACTAAAATTTCCACAAAAAATACTGTTAGAACTAATAAGTAAATTTGGCAAAGTTGAGACTACAAAATCAACATGTAAAAGTCAGTTGTGTTTCTATATACTAACAATGAACAATACAAAAGGCAATTTATTTGATGTGTCTTTGTCTTTGATTTGTGTTTGTCAGACCCTTACCTCATACCATGTATAAAAACTAACTCAAATGGATCAAATAATATGTAAATGTAAGAGTTGAAACTATAAAACTTTGACTTGGGCAGATATTTCTTCAAGGAAGATATGCAGATAGACAATAAACAAAAAGTATTCAACATGACTAATTAGGAAAATGCAAATCAAAGCCACAATGGGGTATCCCTTCACACCCATTGGGATGGCTATCAAAATAATGGAAAATAACAAGTGTTGATGAGGATACCAAGAAATCAGAAATCTTATGCTCTGTTGGTGGGAGTGTAAAATAGGGTATGCTGTAGAAAACAGTATGGGAATTCCTAAAATTAATTAAATGTAAAGTTACAGTGTTATATAGCAATTCCACTTCAGAGTACATCCTCAAAAGAATTGAAGGCAGGTACCTAAAGAGATATTTGTACATTCATGTTCATAGTATCATTATTCCCAACAACCAAAAAGAAGAAGCAACAGAAGTATCCTCCAACAGACAGAAGGAAAAATAAAATGTGTGCTATCTGTATGCAATGAAATATTATTCAGTCTTAAAAAGGAAGGAGATTTTGACATTAATTCATCATTCTGCACCATTAATGAACATTGAGAACATTATGATAAGTGAAATAAGCCAATCTCAAAATGACAAAAACTATGTGATTCCACTTTTTACTTAAATTCATAGAGACAGAAAGTAGGACGGTAGTTGCCAGGGTCTGCAGTCAGGGGTAGATGGATAGTTATTGTTTAATGGATGTAGAGTCTCCGTTTGATGATGAAAAGTATGGATAGTGGTAGTGGTAGCCCAACAATGTGAATGTACTTAAATGCTGCTGAACTATCCACCCAAGAATAGGTGATGTGGTAAATTTTCCATTATGTGTAATTTATCACACTTTTAAAAGCAGTATTCTGCTCATATTCTATTCAAATTAGCCACAGTCATTCAATAGTGAGCACTTGAGTGAGACTATTATATTATGGGTCAACTGATTTGACAATTCCTGATGAAGATAACCAGCAAACTAAGATGATATAGTTTATTGATGCTACAGAAAACAAGTTAACTTGGTGAATTTCGAACCAATTATTTTAGATATTATCCAAATATAATCATGTCTGTTTGTTCAATTTGAACAAAGCAAGGGATTGTGGCAGAATATTATGATGCACTTTGATGAAGCTAATGCATTAGTGGTTTGCATATAATATACAACATGAATGTACATATTTTGTGAGTGGGATAAGGCATTATCTTGGTGCATTCAATATACAGAATTTGCTAAACAGATAATATTGATTATTAGCTAAAACAAATATGTAATGTTTATTTTTTAAAATGACAATTCACCACAAGAGAACAAATTTTCATCTTTTGAATGTACATAACTAATATGCCATATAGACCCATGGATTTAAAATGAGTTAAACGTGCAGAACTCCCCATTGCTGCCACATAGACTAACTAGCAAAGATGGTAACCAGAAGAATAAAGTGCTTTATCGTTAAGTAATATAGAACAAATTGCAAAAGTGAATTACTATACAGTGGCCCCCTTATTCATGGTTTCATTTTCTGTGGTTTCAGTTACTCATAGTCACCATCCAAATATATTAAATGTGATATTTCACAAAGAAACAATTTATAAGTTTATGCCTTGTGCCATTCTAAGCTGAATGATAAAACATGTCTTGTGCCACTCCATCCCTCCCAGGACATGAACCATTCCTTTGTCCAGCATATTGACATACACTACCCACTTATTCAGTTATCAGATCTGACTCTTGTGGTACTGTAGTGTTTGTGTTCAAGTAACCCTCATGCAGTAACCTAATTCTACACCATAATGTCTATGTTTACTCACATCACTTAATCTTATAAGTAGTAATTATATCATATTGCCTCATTAGAAGACATTACAAGAAGAAGGATCAGTCTAAGATATTTTGAGAGAGACCACATTCCCATAACTTTTATTACAGCATGTGGTCATAATTGTTCCATTTTATATTAGTTATTATTGTCAATTTCTTACTATGCCTAATTTATAAACTAAACTTTATCACAAGTATGTATGGAGAGCAAACAAACATAGAATATATAGGAGTCAGTGCTGATCACAGTTTCAGTTTGGGGATCTTGGAACACATATCCCTTATGAAAGAGGGGAATGACTGTAGCTACTAAGTATTCTATTTTGGGTAGATTATACCCATTACAAAAATCTCTGTAATCTGCAAGCATTCAACAATGTAAGACCACTTTAAATCAGATAAGACATACAGAAAATGTTAGCACGAGGTTTCCTCTGAATTTTCATGATAGTAAGGACTTGGTTTTGCTCTCTGAATTAGCTCCTTTGTCTAGAATAGCACTGAGTGAGTGCACAGTATTAGTTGAATGGGAAAAAAAGAAAAAACTGTGCATAGTTTTCACTAGGGATCTCTGGTCAGACATCCTGAGAAGTGCCTGAGTAGGACATGGCCAGTCACTTACAATGGGATTAGATGAGCCAATGGAAGAGATTCAGACCCAATTTCCTCCCTGCCAGGTGGAGTGGACTTGAGAGAAATACTTTGGATAAAGGAAAATGTTTAGGGACGGTAGGAATTTCAAATCAGACATATCAGACCTGAGGCAATGAATAGTGGGTCCAACATGAGAGGCCAGGAAGGTTGCACTATGGAATGGGAAGGAAGTTACATGGAATTTAGATGGGCTAAATTTAGAAGCCCACATAGGCAAGTGTCACTAAATTACTACAAGGAAGTCTCATAACAGGAAGGTAGTCAAGAAATCAAGACCAAACTCCAACTAAGAGAATAGGGGGAAAGGGGGAAAAATCAACAAAACAAATCTACATTTCCAAGTGGAGACACATCATAAGGGTGGGTTAGCAGGATGGTTAACACCTGCTACAAAATTTTGCAGGATGACTTAGATTTATAATTCTCCTATGCCTGGAATTAGGAATAAATCTAAAATGCCTGATGTGCTTATGTAACCCCAGTTAAAAAGAACAAAGGGACACAGAAATTAGAGGACAGGAACCACAATAACCTGTATCCTTGTCTTGGTTTTCATTCTCTCTCAACACCACGGGATATCTCTGTCCTTCTAGTTCAGATTTTGTAGTATAGATCTTCAGCTCAATCTCAATTAAGGAAATCAAGTGGGGAAAAAAGGCAGAACTAGGCATCCTCAGAAGGAATGCACAATGGAAAGGTTTTCTACTACAAAGAATTGCACTGAGAGGACACTTGAAAAACATGAGCTGGATGCACAGATATATTCTTTCCATGAAAATGATTTCAGCATAGGCTGGAAGGTAATAATATGTTGTAGTAAGGATAAATAACAATTAAGGGACACCTACTATAAGTCTTTTGATTGCCACATGATTTTATTATTAGGTATTATAAATATCCTCATGTTGTTGGTGGCTAAACTGAGACACAATGAGTAACTGTGGCCACACTCCTAGTAACCCAGGGTTGAAATTCAGAATTTCTTACTTTAGAGCTCTTGCTGTCCTCAATATATTGAGCTGCTCTCATTAACTTCCATCTACCTTTGATAAACTTGCAGTCTCTGAACATGATCTCTAATCTAGCATGGTTGCTTTTCAAAAGACCCATATGCTTTAAAATGTGTGCAGAAAACATGGATGTAAATTTTTCAGTCACCACTATAAAGGAGAACAATGATGGGATCAGGTTTGTAGGTCTCCCTAGCCAGAGGACCATGGTTTCCTCTCATTTCATTCAAATCCTCCTTCTCCATGTGGAGAAAACCACATTCCAATCATTTTTAGAGAGAAAATCATGTGAGCTGGGCAATGACAGGCTTGTCAGACTGTCTACAGGGGTTTTGAAAACCAAGTTTGCTCAAAGACCTGAAGCACACAGGCATTGTGAAAGCCGTGCCAGTTCAGGGAGAGTTCATTCTAATTATGAAACCCTGGAAAAAATAAATTATGAAGTAATCCATTGCAAATAAAGTTTATGGAGAAGTATTCTACTTTATCTAAATATTAGATTTTCCTCAAATCTTACTCTCAATTATGTATTCTGATTAAAATACTAGACCTGGGTTTAGTTTAGATATGAGATGTCCCCCAAAATCTCATGTGAGAGACAATGCAAGAAAGTTTAGAGGTGTAATGATTGGGTTCTAAGAGCCTTAAACTAATCAGTGAATTAAACCACTTGAATGGATTAACTGGGTGATGATTATAGGCAGGTAGGGTGTGACTAGAGAAGGTGGGTCTCTGGGCCTGTAATTATTTTGTGGTTGGTGAGCAGAGCTTAGTGTCTTTGTGTTTCCTTGGGCCATGTCCTGAGCTACTTTCCTCCTCCACACCATTCCACCATGATATTCTGCCTCACTTCAGGCCCACAGCAATGGAACTGCCTAACTGTGGACTGAGACCTCTGAAACTGTGATCTCCAATCTTTTCCTCTTCTATGTTGTTCTTATCAGGTCTTTTGGTCATAGCAGCTAAAAGGTGACTAAAGCAACCTGTTTTGATCAATACACCAGAGAAGTAAAATCTTTTGGGGTATTGCTGCTGTTATCTGTGTCTACCAGGAGAGTGACAAAGCAAATAAGCAATGGCATTCTACTGTATGTTTTAACTAGCTATAACCATTCACTGAGAATGGAGAAAGAGAAACACATCAATTGTAAAGTAGCAAGTAACTGCAAAAGTTTGTGGTACATTTTATAATGACTGGAAGACCAGCAATTTAAAAATAGGCCTTTCTAAAAGTAGGATTTCCTAGGAGGAAGATAAGCAATAACTGTTTCTCAAATGTGATTTCATTCTCCGTACCACTTTAGGTTACAGAGAAGACTACCAGCTCCCCACTGCTGAAGAACCCTATAATCTTTTGAATTTAAATGGCCAATAGAATTTTCTGTAATGATGGCAATGTTCTATGTCTGCCCTGTCCAATTTGGTAGACAAGAGTCACATGTAGTGACTTAAATTTAAACTAGTTAAAATTAAATACAATTAGAAACTCAGTTCTTCAGTTACACTAACCACATTTCAAGTGCTCAGTAGCCAAAATTTAAAATGAAATTAAACAATGAAGCAAAATTCAAAATTCCATTCCTCAGGCATATTAGCCACATGTCAAGTGCTTAGTAGCCATTGATGGCTTATGGCTACCATGGTAGACTGCACAGGTAGAGAACGTTTCCTTCATCATAGAAAGATCTATTGGACTTTACTGCTCTAGAAAATGCCAAAGGAGGAAAAAAGCATAATGTCCTTATTTTTTAAAATTTCTGAACATTTGTATTTCAAATCTCTTTTCACTTCTTCCCCAAAATATATGGGTGGGTACAGCAATAATAAAAAGGAGATATAAGCACAGATTCAAATGTCTCCTTCATAGACACTTACAAAAAAAAATCAGGTATTGTACATAGGGTTCCAAATAAATAACTTCCTTATTTTGAAGACCTGTTAATTGTATGAGCATCCTTAAATGAAACCTTAGTCATGAAAAGAAAAAATGACGGACAAGATTCTATTTAAGGAATCTTACCAACTGAAGATATACTACATTCATCTAGCAATATGCCTACATCAAGGTAGATACTTGATCTTAAATTGGCTTTAAATTCACATTTGATTACAACACTGTAAGGCAATGTCCTTTGCAATGGAGGGTAAAGTGTTAGGCACAGAAGTTTCCACTTGAGAAATTTTCTATGAAAGGAAGTTAGATCCATTAAATTCCTGACTTTGTAGTCAAAGACAATCACTATGGGTTGATATAGAGGACTCTCAGGGAAAAAAATGAAATTTAGGATAGCAGAGATACCATTGAGGTGAATTATTTTGCTCCAGCAGACCTCATGCTGAGATTTATTTCTTCTTCTTGGTAATGCATAACAAAGAAAGTCGAGTGTGGGCTTGTATCAGTGGGACCATTTAAGCTGATGCATTAGAAGACTAGCAGTGGCTTCATCTCATTCTAGCTGTGGGCCTATTGATGTTCTCATTAAGAACTAATATTCTCAGTGATTTGAAACTCATCATAAATATTTAAGTGGTATTACTTCTAAAATGAGAGCTTCTTCCCTGCCCTTCATTCATGAAAGGGCCTCAACCCATTTGTGAGTATTTCCAAAGAGGAGTGTAACAGGTATACCCACAATGCTGGGCCCTCAATATTCGCGTAGATCTGATACACTCTCCATAAAAATGGAATGCACTACTTTTGCCGAATACATGTTTACATAGCTGGATTAAGGATTTATATATTTGCAGTTGCCTTTTTGTTGCCTTCTTCAGAACTATGTTCTTTAATGATTTAGGCCTGGAAAACTCACCAGGCAATTTAATTTCTGAAAGTTGGCTTTTTCATATCTGAGTAATTAAATTTAATAATAATGATAATAATCATGTTAATTGAAGGAAGGAAATTCACTGAGCAAAGCCACACAAAGGGCCAACACTATCTTAATCTGTGCAGAATTTGAAGTTAGCCAGCTACATCCCAGCTTCTAGAATGCTGCCTTCTAGGTCTGACATCTGGAGCATCCTGGGTGAGCACCATTCACCTTAGGGGGGCATCTGTGCTGATCATGGAGGTTGGCCAAGAGGCTGGCATGGTACCTGGTTCCAAATGACTATCTTTCCTATTCCACTTTTCTCATTCAAACTCCTCCTTTAAACTCCTCCTTTCTTTTCCTTTCTTTTAAAAAATTTTTTGACACAAAGTAGAAACATTCTGTTTACAAATAGCTTCTTATCATTTCTTCCATTCACTAATTCACAGTAGCCTCAGTGTAAATTCTCAAACCCCATTTCAGTAACAGTCTAATCATGATCAGTGTTGTTTCTACAGTCATTTCCATACTTTTGGTTTCATTGTATTGATTAGAGCTATCTTGTCAGCACCTCACCCATTGAGGTACCTGCCAACTTCTTTGGGAAATGACTGCCCTGAATTGCTCGTAGCTCTGGGCTCCCTTATGGCATGGCTGATTGGATTAAGAAGGGATACCTAAACCAAGATAAGCTAGTCAAATTACTTATGAAAAGTTAGAAATCAAATTGAGTTAGTCTGACCTGGTTTTTGAATGACAGTTGAAACCTGTGAGGTGTGAGTTGACTACCTTCTGCCAGCCACATGATGAAGGAGCAGAAAAAGAAAATGAAGATAATTTGCACAGAAAAACAAAAGAATGAAGTTCTGGCCATTTTTTAGCTTTTCAACACATAGCTACTATCTCCCCCATCCCAAAAATCACATGTCCCCTGGACATGTGTAAATAACCACAACTCTCCTTGAAAGAAGATGGAAACACCTCTGATGTGATAGTATTTGCCTCCTTTTGTTTTGTTTTGTTTGTTTGCACTGCTAAGAATGGAACCCAGGGCCTTGAATATGCTGGCCAGTATTCTATCACTGAGCTACATCCCTATCCCTACTTCCTCTTGTTTTTTTTCTGTAAAATGGTGATTTCAATATGTCCCTTTCTTCCTTCTTGCATTAAATACAAAGATATTTCTTATTTTTAAAGATTAATCATTCAACTTGACTTTATCCCATACATTTTTATCTCCCAAATGGCTGTTTTCTTTACCTCTGAATATTCCAAATAGCTATTCATCAACTACCTCCCTCCCTAACCACACTTTTATTTTTGTTCATTTTTCCAAGGATTCCTTTTAGTCTTCAAGTGTATTTTCCTTCTCTTGGTCATTATTGTGGCTAGATAAGATCTGAGTATGCCCCCCAATGTTGGTGTGTTGAAGGCTTTGTCCTCAGTAGGTAGAGGTGGTGGGACTTGTAAATGTGTAGCCTACTCTTTGGTCATTATAGGTGTGCCCTTGGAAGGACTGCGGCAGTTCCCAGAAGACCCCTGAGTTACTTATCATGAGAACAAGTTGTTATGAAAGCCTGCACTGACTACGGAGTCATTCTCTGGCTTCCTGCCTGGGTATATGACCTGATGCATGGGCTCCTACCAGCCAGAAACAGTGCCACAGCCTTGAACCTCCAAACTCTGAACAAATCAATTTCTGTTCTTTATAAAAACCCAGTCTCATGTATTTCATCACTAAAACAGAAAATGGACTAATAGAATCACTAAACTTTATAAATAAGGACTAGGCTCTGGACATTTGTAAGCACTGTGTTAAGCATTTTATATGCATTCATTACCTCAGTCAACAACAAACTCACTCCCCTGCCTACTACACCATTGCTTCTTGTCCACGTTCATGTTCCATTAAGCCCAGAACTATCCCACTATCTTTACCACTTCACGGAAATATTCACCACAAACCCACCTATGGACATCCTCCAAGGCACCAAATCCTAAACTCTGTTCTTGTTTTTCATGCTAGTTGGCCTTTATATCATAGGTAGATAATGGTTTATTATTCTCTGTGACATGAAAGAATAATGACCCTCCCCCAGATATATCCAAGTTTTAATTTCTGGGTTCTGTGAATATATCACATTTCATGACAAGAGAGCCTGGACAGATGTAACCAAGGTTCCGAACCATGAAGGTGGGAGTGTCATGGATTATCCAGGTTACAATTTAATCACATGGGCCCTTTAAAGCCAAGAGTCAGCCAGAGACATGTGATAGAAGCAGTCATTTGCCTAGCATGTGAAAGGCCCTGGGCTTACTTCCCAGTACCATAAACAACCAGAGAGAGGTGATAGAAAATTCGAAGAATGAGACAAATTCAACCCATCATTGTTGACACTGGAGATGAAAAGAAACCAGGAGCCCAGGAATGCAGGCAGATTTCACAGTCTGAGAGAGACCTTCTGGCAACAGCCAGCAAAGAAAATAAGTGTGGATTTGGTGGGGGGACTAAAAGTTCAGTAGATTAGACAAAGGGGAAGAGGGGAACAGAGGAGGGATAGGTGAAGGATAGTCAGTGGAATGAATCTGACATAACTTTCCTATGTTCATTTATGAATATACCACAGTGAATCCCACCATCGTGTGCATCCACAAGAAGGAGGTCCTAATTAGAATAAGATATATTCAGGCTTGCATAATTATGTCAAAATGGATTCTACAGTCATTGATAACTAAAAAGAGCCAATAAAATTTAAAAAAAGAAACAGAATCTCATCTTACAACTACAAGGAAGTGAATTCTATCAAAATTTCTAAGGAGCAAGGAAACAGATTATCCCCTCTTTGTCTCCAGGCAATTTCATAAACTTTCATGACTTCAACAATCACTTTTACCATTTGATACCTAGGCTATGCTCTTGCCTCTGACCTCTCTCACAACTGCCTGGTGGTCATAATCACCCAAAAAATCACCCATCCAAAAAATTCTGTATGTCCAAAACTGAACCCATCTTTTCCTTAAAGTTTGCTTCCCCTCCTAATTGTTCTATTTCTTAATTCATGCTACCATTCTTTTGCTCACGAAGACTTAAAAACTCAACTTAATATTCTCTTAAACAAAATATCCACCCCTCCAATCATCTCCAACTCCTCTATGTTTCTTTTTGTGTTTCCTTTTCTGAATTCCTATTGCCCTTCTGTATCATCCAGGTTCGAGATAGAAACTAATCAGAACCAAACTGATTATAACTAAATAGAAATGAATTATTCAAAACAGAGAGAATGAATACAAAAATGTAGCTATAAAGATGATAGAAGAACCAAGAAACTAAACAAGAGATAGTAAGCAACCCAGAAATTAGTAAAAGAGAAACAATATGTGATATTGTTTAGTAATGTGATTAGTAAAAGAGAAACAATGTGATATTCCTATGTTAGAAAAACAAAAATGGAAGATAGGGTTACCAAAGCTGGAGCCACAGAGAAGTTATCACTGCTGTCAAAAAGTGTCACCTGAGGCAGAGGAAGTGACAATTACCAGCTCTTTCCACCTTCCATTCTTCCACCAATGCCTCTCCTAGGCCACACCAGCAGGAAGCCAGTTGGAGGCTGAGATGGAGCCTAGAAAACACAGCCTTCACTAACAAACTCCCTTTTATCAGGAAAGAAAAGGAAATAATCTGAAAGCACATAAGCAGTTGACTGACATATACCGCAGACCCATCCCTCATTTCCTTTTAATTTGAATATCTGTAATAGTCCCTTAATTGGTCTCCCTGACTAGCGTGTCTCTCCACACAATCTTATAGCATTACTACAAATTACTCTTCCTAAGTTATCAATATAATTATCACTTTTCTCTCCAAAAGTGAAAAAGAATCTGATCTCATAGTATGGTATAATAAGTGGTTGCTCTGAGGACCTCTAATGAACTACATCTCTTAGTAGTTATGTCCTTGTTTAGTCTCCTCTTCTGCTGGCTCTAGGTTTGGCCAATGGAGCATTAGCAAGCATGATGCACATTTGAGCACTGAGGCTTATTCTATTGGAATTTTTGTTCTTAGGGTTCAACCACTACTTGAAGCATCTACACTAGCCACTGGGAAAGGAACCATGTTGAGAAACAGAGCGAGATGGCACAGCCTCCCTGCCATCCCTGCCAAGCATCAGATATGCAAGTGAAGTCAATTTGGACATGACCCCCAAGCCACAATCTGACCAGAGCCACATGAAAGATCCCAGGTAAAACCTACAGAAGAGCCACCCAGCTGATGCCCAGCCAACTTGGAATCAAAAGTAGGTAAATGATTGGGTTTTGTTTTGGTTTGGTTTTGGGGTCTTTTTTAAGCCTCTAAATCTGTAATGTGACAATAGGCTCAGGAATTACTCATAAATTTAATGACATATTTATGTGACATGTTATATGAGTGTTATCTTCCTTGAACACTGTAGCTCTCAATGAACCTTCCCTTCTATCCTACAACTAATTTTCTCATTTTTCTTTTAGTATTACTTTCTTTCCCCAGGCCCTACTCCTTTTTTCTTACCCAAAGGCAGGGAGCCAATTTCAAGCAGACTACTGCCTGCCCAGAGTCCCATGCCTATGTCCATGGAGATGTAGGGGTCACCATAATTATATTAATCTGACCTCTTTCCTTCCATGTAGGTTCATTTTCATGTATGAAACTAACAGAATGGTATGTTTGCAGAGTTCTAACCCTTCATAGGTAAATTTTAAAATTTTATCATTTAAAAACAATAAGAACAACCAAGTCCTTGGTTAGTACAAAATACCTAGGGGAATGTTTCAAATACTTTGGCAATATTCACTAAAGATGGAGGGACGTATGGGGCTAAATTGGTTATAAATGAAAGCAATCGTCACAGAAAATTAAAACTAGAGCCTGACAATGGACTGGTACTCTATGATGATAATTTTTAAGAGTGCCATTTGAAAGAATTCACCTCTCAGAATGCTTTCCCTTTTTTTTTCCTTTTTATTCCTCTTTATTAAAAAATGGAACTTGTGCAACATTCTAAATTATAAGCCAAATTTGTATTCTATACAATATAATGGAAAAAATAAGGGCTTTGAACTGAGACAACATTTTGAATCCCAGATCTATAAGGCATTTGCTGCATAAGTTATATCAACTTTATCCCTCACCTACTGACAGGGATTGCAACCCTCACAGCACAGAGGTGTTGTGGGAGTTACTCAGTGCCAGGAAAGCCCATTGCCTGGCACATGGCAGGTGCTTAAGAAATGTCAAGGTTGGAATTCTTAATGTATCTTTTTCTCTCACCTGCATCCAAATAGAACCTTATCCATAGGAAGAGTCGTACACCTGACCTGTTATCAAGGGATCTAGGGAGTGATTTCTGCATTTACTTCTTTTATGTCAGTTTTTCAATTTTCTTACTTATCTAATGACAATACACAGCTCCTAAAGTTTGGAGATCATTTGTTCCTTTTGGACTCAATAAACTCTCACCGAAATGCATATTCAGGTTGGCAGGGAGGTGACAGTCCCTACTCACAATCTTCTCTGTCCTTGGAACTGAGCGGAACATGAAGGACCCAGGGCTCCTGTCCCCTAGGACTCTACAGTCTGTGGACACAGCACAAACACCTATGAAACCGGTGGCAGGGAACAGGGGGATCCACCAGGCACTTTATAACGTTTCCATATGTTGCTTTGTGCTTTCTTATCAAATACCATTCTACCTCCTTCAAAGCTCCCACAGCTCTGAGGTAGGCAGGATGTGTATTGGCAACATAAAGCTGAGAAAACTGATGCCCAGAAAGGCTGAGCAACCTGCCAAGGCCACACAGGTGCTCAGAGTAAGATCTGAGTCCCTGGTGCTCTTTCCAATAAACTTTTATCGTCCTGTGCTTTCCCCATACACACACACCATCTATTTTTTTTTTCTTGACCTCTGGATACACCCTAAAATAAGAGATCATCAGAACATTCATTCATTCAAAAGCACTACTGAGCTTCTGCTCTGCATGTGGCTCTAGTTGGTTGCCTTTGGGGACACAGATATGGCCACAGTACCTGTGGAGAGAAGCAGCATCCTAGAAGAGGAACCAGAGAGAATTTTCTTTTATGAGAATCTAGAAAGGCTTTGGGAAGGACACAGCTCTCAAGTGGGTCTTTGAAGACTGAATAGAAGAGCAGGGAATTGAACTCAGGCCATAGGCAGATCTGCCAGAAATGCAGCTTAATTTTCTGAAACTGTAACTCAATTTCTGTTTCGAGCTCCCTCTCAACTCTGAGGCAGGTGCCTAGCTTCAGTTGGTTGGTGTGCTCTCAGTTCATTCAGGGTGTGATCGTTCGTTTTATGTGTCAAGTTGACAGATGCCCAGATACTTGGTTACATATTATTTCTGGGTGTGTTTGGATAAGATGAACATTTGGACTATAGACTGAGTAAAGTAGATTGCCTTCCCAAACAAGGATGGGCCTCATCCAAACCATCGGAAGGCCTGAGGGAATAAAAGGCTGAGTAAGAGAATGCCCTCTCTCTCTCTCTCTCTCTGCCTAACTTTCTTCAAGCAGGGCCTTTAGTCTTCTGCCACACCCTGTCACTTCAATTAATTCCACCGGGGATTAATGCACTGATTGGGTTAAGATTTTTACAACCCAATCATTTCTCCTCTGAAACTTCCTGCCTTGTCTCACATGTGAGCTTTTGGGGGACACCTCACATCCAAACCCTAACAATGTGACTCTATTTGGAAATAGTGTCTTTGTAGATGCAATTAAAACTTAAAAGAGGCCAACCTGGATTAAATGGGCTTCAAATCCAGTGGCTGGCATCCTTGTCAGAACGCCAGGTGAAGACACAGACACAGACACTTAGGGAAGAGGTCCTTGTTACAACAGAGGCAAAGCTTGGAGTAAGGCAGGTACAAGCCAAGGAATATGAGGCATTGCCGGCAATCAGCCAAGGTTAGGAAGATGCATGGAAAGTTTCATACTGGAAGCTGCAAAGGGAGCATGGACCTAATGATGTTTCGATTTTTAACATCTGTCTTCCAAAACTGCGCGAGGAGAAATTTTTGTGTTTTAAAGCCACGCACTCTGTGCTAATTTGTTATGGCAGTCTTAAAAAACATACGTATGTGTATTAAATGACTCAGAGAATTTCTAGAGAAGCTCCTGAAAACAATGGCCATAGGTTTAGTTCCTGGGAATAATTCTAAAACCACACTGTGTAAGCAATCAGCCATAGGAGTTGTTGCTCCTGAGTCAAAGAAGAGGCCACCAAAAAGGTGCCACCATAGCTTCCAGGTCTAGAATCATGCTATCTACTACTATGCCAGTGGGGCATGGGGACACCCCAACCTCATATCCTGCCTCTCTCCTTACTTAATTCAGTTTCTAATTTAAATCTGTGGTCTGGCTGGTCTGGGGATATAGCTCAGTGATAGAGTACATGCATAGCCTAGTACAAAGCCCTGGGTTCATTCCCAAGCACACACACAAAAAAGGAAAGTTCAAGTTTCTAACAAAGGCATCAGGTTGGTGGAACTGAATCATACAACCTAGCTGCTAAGGAGGCTGGCAACGTAGGTTTGGGCTTTCTGTCCTTTCCAGAGAGGCACAATCAGAAAGGTTAGAATCCACATGACTCATGGCATACACCAAAGAGACTGTTCGTAACTCTTCATACAGATCCAAAGTCAACTCATCTCTATTCAATAAAGGCTCTGTGCTCTAGTATTATAATACACGACCCTCTGTTTTAAGGTTATTTTATTCATATTCTTAATAACATTTTGAGGCATGTATTACTGACCTCATTTATACATAAAGAAATTGAGGTTTAATGAGATTTTGAATCTCATTGCTTGTCTAACAATAATTTATTTAACATTCAATAGGTATTTATTAAATACCTAACACATGCCTGGCTAGCTGGGAATAAATAGTAAACAGGAAAGACTTAATTCCTAACTCATGTTGCTTAAAGACTAACATGATTATTTTAAACTAAGATCTCACATAACCATGGTAGGATGCTCAGAACTAAGAAATTAACATATTCTGAACTCTAAGTATTATTCTGATTTGTCCAATTTTCCCCTAGGTTCCCAATTAAAAATGTTTCAATGTAAACCCCCACTCCCTGCCACAGCCAATGGGAGTTAGGGTGGACAATACCTACCTAGGGACAAGGACAGCCCAAGAGAAGTAAATTTCTGTAGAAAGTGGGGCAGGGGGAGCACACCTTGTATGTGACTACATAAGGTGGGGAAGAAGGAGGATAACCACTCACCTCCCCAGCACAAAAGGGCACCTTGAGTTTCCAGAAGATAGAGACAATGGAGGAAGCAGCCAGTGTTAACCTTTATTTGAGCATCAATGCCCTTGTTCACTTTCACTAGACCTATCTAGCTCTGGGGATCTGAATTTAGCTTCTCTAGAGGGTGGCAATTGTGGCTGCAGAGTATTATGTGGTGCTCAGGACGTTTATGTGAGAGTCATCATAAATGGCATGTCTTGTTTGCTAGCACCCAAACCCCGTCCTGGAACCAGTGTGGTATTTTCCATGTTTAACAGCATTTGAGAAGCAACAAGGAGGATTTTGGAGCAGAAGTGAGATGAAGGGAAAAAGAAAGCAGCTAAACTTGCAACAGATTACCTTGGCTGATGCTAATAAATAAACAGATTTCTTAATTGACATTGAGAAGTTAACTATCCTTCTTCATACCTGCACCTAGGCTTGTGGACAAAGCAGCAACTGTCACTGACACTTCCCAGGCTTCCATCAAATCTGGTCAGCTGCACCTAAAGGAGCATCAGTGTTTTGCACGAAGCACATTAATAGTGGCTCTTGCCACCATCCCCTCTTCCCCAACCATTTCTCTCCCCGGTGAGGGTGGGGGTAGGGGAAGCTGTTTAACAAGTTGGATTTTCCAAACTATGAATCAGAAAAACCATATGCTGAAGATGGTAGTAAACATACCTAACATTTGCTTGAATATGTGCATATTTTGGTGGACAGGAGAGGGGTGGGAGGAATAGGCGGAGGAGAAAATGGGATTCCTGACAATCAAGGAATGAGTTTTCTCTCTATAGAGATGGAGATACTCAAACTGAACATTTATTATGCTGTACAAATATGCATGCTTATTCATTGATAAATCAAATGGAACTCAAATGTGGATGATTAATTCTGTAAGTCACAATTCCTTTGCTTTTAGTGTTTGGTATTCTTTTCTGTTCCGTATTATATGAGGTAGAACTTCAGGGTCTCAAGCAACCAGTTAGGTAAGTGCTTAAAGATCCAAAGCTTTTTTATTTTTTTCCCAGAAAAATAATATTGACTGTAGAAACTGCAACTGCATGTGAAGGAAAGTTTGCCTTCTCTCTGAGTAACATAAAAATCCAGTTTTGAAACTTAGACACTGGAGAATGATGCTGGCCTCTATGAGAGGAGTACGAAGAGAAATGTATTGTTGAGCATATAGCATATTCCAGTTCCCCATGCCTAGACAGCTAATGTCATTAATTTTAGTTTGCTGTTCTAAAATATTCTATGCATTTACAAATAAATAAAAATAAATATTTACAGTTATGAACTGAAATGGGTTTCTCCAAAATTCACATATTAATGTCCTAATCTACAATGTGATGGTATTTTAAAATACCTTCAGGGCCTTCAGGGAACCAAAGTTAAATGACATAATAAGGGAGGTGCCTAATCCAATAAGACTGGAAGAGACACCAGAGCACTCTCCCACACACACAGGAGTACAGAAAAAAGGCTATGTGAAGACACAGAGGGAAGACATCCACCTATAAAGTAAGAAAAAAGCTCTAACCAGAGATGGAATGTGCTGGTACCAGTGAATTGTATCATGGCAGCCTGAGAAGATGAAAAGTTACCCATGCAAACACACACACACACACACACACACACACACACACACTATTTTTTGTTTATTGTTTTTAATGATGAATCATAATACACACAGCCCTGCACATTGATTTTTTTCAACAATAAGTAATATTTTATTGATAAAAATTAAATCACACATAGTATACAAGATTAAATATACAGATTTAATTCCTATTTACATGTATAACTCTATATTTTTAAATATGAATTTAATTTTTTCTTACACACACATATATTTATGCACATTGAGTTTTCCAGTTAGCAATGTCCTTGACTGGACATAATGCTCTCCATATGTTGTCACAAATGACAGGATTTCCTTTTCATGGCTATAGCATTCAGTCTTGTATGCACACTATCTTTTTTTATCCATTATCTATTAATGAACATTTAGACTGATTCAATATCTTAGCTATTGTGAATAGACTTAAAATTAACGTGAAAGTGCACATGTCTCTTAAAAATACTGAGTTCATTTCCTTTGGATACATCCAGTAGTAAGAGGGTGGAATCATCCACATTCCCACCAGTATCTGTTTTTTGACTTTTTGAAAATAACTATTCTAACTGAGGTGAAACAGTATCTCCTTGTGGTTTGATATATATTTTCCTGATCATTTGTTAGGCTGAGTATTTTTCTCATATATCTGTTGACTGTATGTCTTCTTTTGAGAAATGTCTATTCAGGATATTAGACTATTTTTCAATTGTATTATTTGGGTTTTTTGGTTGGTTGGTTGGTATTTGTTTGCTATTGAATTGTTCGAGTTCCTTATAAATTCTGGACATTAATCCCTTGTCAGGTGTATAGTTTGCAAATATCTTCTCCCATTCTGAAAATTACCTCCTTAAATGGTTGATAAGCCAGGTGTAGAAAGACATACCACAGGATAGCATTTGTATGTAGAACATAAAGTGTGATCTCATAGAAGCTGAAAGTGGAATAGTGGTCATCAGGGCCTGGGAAAAGTGGGGGGAAGACATGGAGGAAGAAGGGCCAGGGAGACCAACTTGTAGACAGGACATACATTCTAGTGTTCCCTCAAGGTAGTACATCTGTGGTTAACAATAACACATGCTATATTCAAAATCGCTGGAAGAATAGCAAAACAGCCTGAATGTTCTCATCATAAAAATGATAAGTTTTAAAGGAATCAATAGGTTAAGTACCCCAATTTGATCATTACACAATGTGTACATGAATCAAAATATGACACTGTACCTCATAAATACATGTGACTGTGTATTCTTTAAAAGTAGAAACAAAACAAAATGAGATTTCCACATCGAGATATAAAGATCTTCTCATCTTTATACTTTGTTTTTTAATGCCAGTATAATATTTCATGGACTGAATATTGCATAATTTATTTGTTTGTAACTTCTTAACCATTAGGCTAGTTTCAAAATCACCAGCACCAATGCCTCTGCAGTAAATAACATGAATGTCTAAGTGATTTCGCACATATCACACAGGTTTTCATATGAACTGGTTGTCAATATTTAATGGTAGGGAGCTTTCATATATAACCTGGCTGTTGTATTTCTCTTGAAAAATCAGGAAATCTGATGATACTGGTTCACATTCTCTCCTGGCACTGAAGTCAGGGTTTAATACCCTGTCAGATGGGCACATGCTCTCCCGCATGCCACTGACACCACCCAGCCCGGCTTAGATGAGGCAGCAAGCTTATCTATCAGGCCCCAACGGACCCCAGAGGTTTTGACCCTACTTGAGATTCTCTAGTTTCACTTAGCTAAAGGTAAATTACCATAAACAATAGTAGCTATGTAATAGATTACCTCATTCTTAAAGCTTTCTCAAATAAAGAAGAAAGAAGGAAAGATGGCAGGGAGGGAGGAATGGTGGGAGAGAAAGTGAGAAGGGTAGGTAGAGATGGAGAAAGAAAGAAACAAGGGAAGAAAAAGGAAAGAAGGGAAACTATTTCCCAATTTCAGAGAGAGAGGGCAGGGACAGGCAAGCAAAGCAAGAGAGTCTTTACTAAGAATTTAATGTTATGCCTTCTGCCTCTATAGAAAATTGTAATGAGAAATGTCTATTTAAGGATGCTAGTGTCCTTCATAAGGGCTGTCATTAGAGATACTGTCCACTGTGTTACTCAAAGTTCTTTATAAAATTCTCATTCCATAAATGTCTGCTTGTGTTTGATTCAAGAATTTTAAAAAAAGATCTCTTTGCGTGAATGCATGGTCTCTCTTGTCAGAAAATTGAACTAAAATAATGCACAAACTTCTATTCTTCCATTAGGAAAGAAAGGCCTCTTTTAGTCAGACTTGACTGTCCCTTGAGATTCATCAGCTGGTCTCCGCTGCACTGGAAGGTTCTACTGCTCATGTTTTATTTCAGTCTAATGAGTGACCACCATCTCTCAGCCACATGCAGTCCATCTAGGTTCAAGTTTCTACCCTTTAGCCAATTTCAGAATGAATTTATTTATGCCCCCTAATTAGCATCTTAATGGCTAAAACTCGGTGCCATTTATTTCATTGACATTTTCATATTCAATAACGTTGGTAATCCAAGTTACAAAACCTACTTTTTCCCCTGAGGGACCTAATAAACTTATTTTCATTCTGAATGAAATAAAAATTACATGTAAATATGTGTACTCATCCTGGATTAGATTTCACAGGAGAAGAAAAAAGGAGGGTTGCTTAGCACTGATTTAGGAACTTTTCTATTAGTCTCCAGATGTTCTGCTGAGTTTGTTTCAACTGGAATCTGCATCACAGAAAAGGGTGGGGGTACAAATTTAAAATAGAAAAAGAACACTGCTTTTGTAAAAGTTATTTACAAATTGCCATCAAATGCTAAAAGTATGTAGTATAAAAATTAATTTCACATATTTAAGATTTAACAAGGTTCTTAAATCCACTTAAAAGTTCTGATCATAAATCAAAAATCTTGATTCTCAGCAGAGCAATGAGTTTTTCATGACTATTGTTGAAGGAGGTTGACAGTCACTTGAGTCTTAGGCTTTGTTTCCCAGTTTCAGCATCTGAGAGGACAATTGTGAAAACACATTGGAAAGAGCCCTGGACACTCACCGCCACGCTGCCACTCAGCTGTGTGAGACTGAGGACGTGGTAATTCCCTTACCCATTAAATGTGGCTGCTACAGCTCAAGGCTGCTATGATGACAAAGAAATATAACAGGTAAACACTCTTGGAACAGAGTCAAGTGACATTACCAGTAATAATAATAAAAGTTACTGTGCACCAGGCAATATGAGGAGCTATTATTATCATAACCCTCATATATTACAAGTCTTGGGACTTGCTGAAGGCCACAGAAGTGCCAGGTTTGAACCTGGGCTGGTTGGCTCAAAGGTCGATGCCTTTAACCACTAAGTCTCTCAAATGTGAGGAACTATTAACATTAATCCTCCCAGAGACCCAAATTCAGCCAAACTTCTTTGAAACACACCTTTCCATTTTGTTTGCAGACATCCGTCCAGGCTCTCAAAAGGAGAGACATCTTTCTTCACCTTCTTCCTACAGGACTGGCTCCTACTAAATGAGAGTGAATAGAGGACTAATCATGCTCTAGTTTCCAATGCTGCATTTCTTTTACAGTATGAGAATGTGTGATATGCTTCCATGTTCATTATCTACCTCTAACTTCACAAGAGCAAGAAAAAGATCACAATTTTCATTTGACCAAGGAAGAAGTTAAGGTAGGAAGAAAATATAAATGGCTGAGTAAAACAGAGTTAGGACTAGAGCTCACTTCTGAATCTAAGCCCTGGGCTCACTCACTAAACCTATCCAGATTTGCATCAAACTGTCATTAAGGTGCACTGTGGAAAGGGAATAGCATGATTGAATCTTTTGGTCTCTACATTTACATTTTTCTTTGTGGAAGAGCAGAGACATGGTGGGACACAAAGAACATCATGTTGTGGTTTTCCTCCTCCGTGTCAAACACAGAGCACTGGCTTTCCCAGAGATGTGCTGCCTCCAGGGCTACATGTATAGGTTGGGGGTAGCAAGCCATGTATACGTGCTCACCCAGGACTGGGATCTCCTGCTTCGTGCTGCTGCTGCAGGTTCACCTTCCCTTTCCCCAGTCCTGAAAACCTTGAGTACAAGATGTAAGGGAAAGGAATTCGGGGTACCTTCTGGTGTTTTAAAGTCTTGCCCTGTCAATGGCGGACTCTATCTGTAGGCAGCATCAGGCAGTCTTTACCCCTGTGCTTTACTTCCCAGTGGTGGCAGATGGCCAAGGGAAAGTCAATGATTAAAGAGGACAGCAGAGGGCAGTAGAGAAGTTCAAAGAGGAGAGTAGCATAAGTCATTAACTTTTGGAAGCAGCAATGAAGAATTACTGTGGAAGAGAAAAACAGGCAACAAATGTTTACTGATGAAGAATCTAAGGCCCAGAAACTAAGGGATTGTCGGTAAGTCCATCACAAACCCACAATGCTCTTACAAAATAGGTCCTTAAAACACAACTGGAAGCTCCTCACATTTCAGTTGCTTCAAAGAAGCCCAATCCCATTGTCTTAGCCAACAAATAGATCAGGGGAAATTGAGACAGAAAAGAGCTTCTCCAATTGAGATGAGAGGAGCCCTGATGGTCTCAGCCAGGATAAGCAGGTGACTTTGTTGACTCTGGTGACTTTGTTTCCAATGGTGCTTCCACTCATCTTCTAAGGATGTCACAGATGCTTACAAAATCCATTAAAGCCATCCTATGTTTCTGTTATATCTCTAAAACTGCCATTCCCCCTAGCTTCAATGTATCGACTTTAATTGTCCCCCTTGGATTTTCACAGCCTGGTTCTATTGTACTGCCTCCCTGCATAGGATCACAGAATGGAGGGGTTCCGCAGTAGACGATCTACTCATTTGAACAGAATGCATGGGGATCCTCCATCAGATCCACACACCCCTTGTCCTACAGTTCCACTTGGCAGAGTTCACAGTCAGAGGGCTACAGGCTGGTGGATGGCATGTGATAGCCATGCCATCATGAGATGAACATGGGCATAGACACCAGAATGGGATACATTCTAGCTGGGTGATCTTAGGCAAGTATCGAACCACTCTGAGTCTGGTTTTCTCCTCTGTAAAATAGAAATATCTTCTTTCAGGAATTTTTTTAAAAAGAGTAAGTTAGATAGCATATGGAGTACTAGAGATAATATTACACACATGATGGTTGCTCAAGATATACTACTAGTTAACATCACTATGTCATTCTTGTTATGAATCTCAAAACAGGAAACAAAAATTAGAAAACTAGAGATCGCAGAAAACCTTTCATAGCAAATGAAGTTTTAAAACACTCAACCAATTCCTCCTTCATGCTCCCAAAACCATTTGTCTATCTCTATAAAACTTAAATCAGCAAAATTATTTGCTTATGAATCTCTCTCTGAAATAGTGTGAGCTCTGCAAAATCAGAAAGTTTTATTCATCTTCACAATCTAACAACTCCTGTTGATGTCTAGCAAGAGCAGGACTTAATAAAACCTGAATGAATGAGTGGATGCACAAACGAATAAAAAGCTGTCAACAAACACAAAAACAAGAACTTCCCCAGAATAAATCTATCCTGAAGTTGATTTGGAAAATGTGCTACCAAATGAGTTTATAATGCTTCCCTAAATGTCACCAGGAGGTAGCCAACCTAAGCTATAATTAATTAAAAGTAATCTGTAAACTTGTCAACTGTAAACTGTTACAAAAGGATGCTAAATGATAAAGGGAAGGACTGAAGAACAACAAAGGGAAGTGACAACGGTCATCAGAGAGGAGACAGAGGAGCAGGAGTTTGTCTCTTGCTGCTCTGCTCAGGCATGAGGGTGCTCAGACTGGAAATGTTCTGGCTCCTCAGACAGAAACATCTCTCGGGAAAAGAGAGACAATTCATCAAGCTACCCTGGCTTGACAGGACTGTCCCTTGAGGACATCCAGCTCTGATTCTATATTCACCAAGAAACCTTCTGAACTGTCATGCGTTTTTCTGAGTGAACTCACAGTCTCGGGCCAACTTTTTCTACAGCTGTAAATTAATAAACCTGCGTTCTGCCTTGTGTGTCAGAATCCGATGGGGGGAGGAATGTTGTCTTGAACCAATTATTCAGTGCCTAATCATGCCAGGAAAAATAACGATAAAATCAAATTGCTAGTGCTATAAAATTGTGGGCTGAGTGTTAAAAAGAAGGAGGTAAAAGTGAGAAGGTTCAGGTCTCCTGGCCTCATCTGTCATATTACTTCAGTGAGTTCGGCAAAGAGTCTAAGGAAAAGCTCAGGGCTGAGAAGTAGCCCAGACCCTCAATGTCATGATTCTCCTTGCAGTCCTTCAGAGTTCAAACAAAACTGTATGGAATACAACAGCAAAAACAATTTCCTTCTTTTCCATAGACACCAAGCAAAACATCAAAAGGTAATAGGTGCATATAATGGCCAAGGAACTACTGACTATGTAAAAGGAAGAACTTTTGACAGGGCAATTCTCATTAGGATTGCTATAAAGTAGTTACAAAATCCAAATTCCTAAGCTTTTTCAATGTTGGGCTAATTTAGTTTCTTTTCAAGTTTATGCCCTTAGTCTCATCTAACACTACGACTCTACAAATGGACTCATATGGCACCAAAATCATTTGTTAACTCAGTAGAAATAAGCCAAACCAATCATTTCATCTTGTACAGACAAAATAACTACCTGAAAGACTTTTTAACTTTCCAACAAATTGAGTTGGCATTGATTGATTAGGTACAGATAAACTGTGGTCTATGAACCAAGAGGAAGTCTCAATTTATTTTCATCCTGACAATATGAAAAGTACCAAGAGGCAATATCACCCTGACATAATTTTGCTATAGTTGCAAAAATGCTGTACAGCTTTAAAAACCTTTGTGTAGGGAATTAAAGGACTCAATGAAATTAGAATGTCTTTCTGAAAGCCCGACCTTTGCTCTGTGTACAGCAATCCCTAGATCCTCTAGTCCATCTGTGATTTTTCACTCTTTGTGTGTGTCCACCTGCTCCTCTCTACCTCTCTGTCTCTCTCTCTCAGTTTGGTTTGTTGCATTCTCTCTTACCCCTCCATATTCAGTTTTCCCTCCTTGTCCTCAAACTTCCCATTTACTTTTAAAAATTCTATACCAGTGCTGTCCAATAGAAATTTCTGTGATGATAATAATATTCTAGATCTGCCATTTCCAATATAGTAGCCCTTAGTCACATGTAGTCATTGAGCCTTTGAAATGTGCAACAAGGAAGTGAATTTTTAATTTTATTGAATTTTAATTTATTTAAATTTAATTTTAAATATTCATATATGGCTAGCAGTTACCATATTGGACAGTATAGAATTCTGTTCCACATAATTAATATAATGTTTCAACCATTACATATACATAAGTATATATATATATGATCTTTATCTCTCAAAAATGAGGAATTAAATTTGTGTATCTCAAATGATTTCTCCCTTTCAACTCCTTGACAAATCCATGGTCCCTGATAATTTTTAAACTCCTTAAGTTCACAATCTCTAAGGGTTTCAGGAAGAAAAAGGGGGAAAGAAGCAAGAAAAAGAAGAAAAAAATCTAGCTATAAACTTGAGCAGCAAGTAAATCCATGAACCCATTCCTGTGAGTCTGTTTTGGCCCTGCCTATCAATAGAACATTAGTGGCTGATTAGCAGATACTGAGGATTTGTTGATTTGGCATGAGGAGAGCTGTGTCGGGCTCTTCGATTAGGTGTCCCTGAGTGCAGATTTCCCAGGACTGCACTCTGCCATGGCCAGAGCACAGATGTCAGCAGGGAAAGCAGCTCCAGCCTGGAATCTGCAGGTTATTCAATCTAGAGCAAAAGCTCCGCCTACAGGCCACGGTAGGTAATGCAGTCCCGCTAACACGGTCTTCATTCATCATGACAGGAAGCCTATACAGTAGAAAACCTCATCTCCAAATCCTGCCACAAAATCACACGTTCATGGGAATGTGAGGAGGTGGATAAAGTGAAGCATTTGTCAATTCCATCTCACCAAAACACTACCTCCCTGATTCCACCACAGCGAAGCACTTCATCTCAGAACGAACAGCAGTTCATCGCCAGCCTCCTTCCTAGGTGCTGCTTACCTCTGCGCTGGGGCCTGAAGTCCTTCACCGCTCTCAGTTCTCTGCGCAGTGCACATGCCACTGTACATTTCTTCCCTGTATTTGGAGATTGAACAATGTAAATGATTTCACTGACAATGAAGTACTTATTAAGGATTCTAGAGATAGAATTAGATCCTCCTACCTTCCCTTCATTTAATGACAATGAAATAATCTATTGTTACATTAAATGCATTAGAGTTGAGCATAATAACCCTGCTATTTTTAATCACTTCACCGCCACCTTTGCTGGATTTACACTTTGTTATAGACAATGCAGACTGTGATTTCTGAGTTTCCTTTTTGACACGGTCTCCTTGTGCATTTTTATCTGGTTGACCCCCCAGGGTGGGGGTTGTGGGGGGTTGCTAGCCCTGGGTCTTTGGGAGGAGAGCCTGCCTGGAAAACTGTTTGAGATTGCTGCCTGCTGGGAGTCTGAGCTTCTGTAAAGGAAGATCTTCTGGGTATTCAAGAACTTGGTATTGTGGAACTCATGGCATTGTCACCAGAACTCAGGATTTTTGATCCTTAGAGGTTGAAATATGTGTAGGTGTGGTCAGCCCCTACAGCCCATTCAGGATCTTCCATATATGAGTTCCAGTTCCTATTCATGTGACTGATAGTGAACTGAGTAAGGCAAGGTGAGGTCACAGAATTGCATCTGAGAGGTTTTTTGTTTTGTTTTGTTTTGTTTTTCCATTAGAGCCATTCTACACCAAAACGTGTCCACTCATCTATTCAATGCATGTTAGACTCTACTACACAGAAGCAGGACCAAGACTAGAGATAGGCATAATCTTGCTTTCACAGATGTGAGTGTCAACCTGAGGGAGATTCTCCATTGCTAGACAGAGACACAGTGACAAGGATCTGAAAGCAGCCTCAAGGAGCTGAGAATAGCCCCAAGCCAACAGTTAGCAAGACAAGGGGGACCTCAGTCTTAAGACCATAAGGAAAGGAATTCTGCCATACTCTGGTGGCAATCTGACAAAATGTGTTAGGCCAGAGTTCATGTTTCTACTGAACTAAGATATTTATTCCAAAAGAGTTCAGCTAAGTATCTTCTATGTTAAAAATATAGGAACAAAAAATCCATCTGTAGCTTAGTTGGCTCTTTTATTTAATAATCACTAATGCTATTTGCTATCCCAGCAACTTCACCTTCATTCATTCTCCAATCAAATATTTAAGGAGCCCCTCTTATGTGGGAGGCATTATGCTAAGGCTTTTTATAAGTTCTGTGAGCAACACAAAGGCTTTCACTGAGCTCCAGGTTAAAAAGGGAAATTAGACTACACTAAATTGAAAAGTTACAAAATAGCATAAAAACAAACATAAAGTGCAAGGTGAGATCTGGGGATGATGAAATGCTAGATCAAGAAAAATTTGAACACAGAATTTAAATTTAGGCTTGATGGAAGAGCTGGATTGTGGGGAGCAGACCTTTGCAAAGCAAGGTCAGCAGAGCTGAAGCTGGACAAAGCACCATGACACTCACTCACTCAAGTTTCAGGAACAGAGGTTAGTAAAACTATTAGCTTTTTCCCCCCTAATCATGAAACTGAGCCTTGGATAATTTAAATGATACACCAAAGCATATTGCTGGAAAAGTTTTATTAACTGCTCAGGAAAGCAGGATATGTCATTTCAAATGGGGTAGGCAGAATTCTAAAATGGTCTCCAAGATTTCCAGTCAACTCTCCCAGAATAATCCCTAGGACTATGGACTTAATAGGTTTTACTCCATGAACAGGTTATGTTAGTTGAATTTTAAAAGCAGGGGGATTATGCTGGAGAATCTGACTTAATCACATGAGCCTTTAAAGACCGGGAGGTTTCACCAGCTGGTCTGAGAAGTCAGAGTCAATTGGAGGGAGATTCTCCATGCTGAGATGGAGACACAAGAGACAAGAACCTGAGAACAGACTGGAGAGATAAGAGCAGCCACCAACCAACAGCTAGCAAGTCCAGGGAACTGCAGTCTTAAGACCATAAGGAAAAGAATTCTGTCAACAACTTGAGAATAGGCCATTATGCACAGAAAAGAACTTGGAAATTTCACCCTTAGGAGAACCTGATCAGAGGATCTGGTTAAAATGTGCTGGACCTTGACCTACAAGGACTATGAAATAATAAATTTCTGTTGTTTAAGGCACTAAATTTGTGCTAGCTTATCACACAGCAAGAAAAAATGAATGCAAATGTTACCTAGATTTTTGTGCCTAGAAACAAGGCAATCTCTCCTGTATTTGTTGAGCACATTTGTCTCTTGCCCCCTCCTCCAATCTGCTCACACAAGTTATCACAAATTTTATGACGCCATGCCCTTTCTTTACATATCCAAATTATTCTCACAGATATCCAAAGCATGTTACACAAAAGGATTCATTAGATATAAGGATTCAGCAGACTGTATTTTCCAAAAATGACCACCATAATGATTGTGGTTTCATGTGCTTATCCATAATTTGTCATTATCCCACCAAGAGGTCAAAGCTATGTTTCCTCCCTTGACCTGAGGATGGTTTCTGTGATTACCTGGCATAAATGGTGCCATATGACATCTGATGCTAAGCTATAAAATCTGACAGAGCTTCTGCCTGATGCTCCCTCCTTTTCTTGGGATGCTCATCCTTGGAACCCAGTCACCATGGTCTGAAACCATCCCAGCCATGTGGAAGGCCCATAGGAAAGGTCTTGAGACCCTGACCCTCAACCCCAGAAGGCTTAAGCTAGTGATATGCTGTTAAATGCTGAACTACCAACTCTTGAGTCTGTGTGGTAGTGGAAGACAACTCTGATTTGTAGTACTTGCCATTTTATCTGGTGTAAATACTCTATGGTTGACTTTAAACTACAAACATGTTGTCACTGGATATGGATTAGAAAAACAGATGTACAAAATTGGCTTTGCAAATCAACACAAACCAGCTCCAGCACACCACTGCTTGCAGCCATCAGCCTGCACCGATCCCCGAGCCCTGAGCAAATTGCATGAGAAATGGATGCTCCACTCTCAAATGAGCTGCCCCAATGGATTCCACATGGAGCAGAGGTATAACTTCCCCTACAAGCCCTGACCAAATTCCAGGTTTATGAGTGAAAAAAAAAATGTTGTCATAGCTATCAAGTATTGCAATACTTTGTAATAAAACATGAAATAATTATTATTTTTTGAAATATAGTAAAGAAGATGAAGACTCCAAGATAAACTCGACATTGCCTCAAAGATTGGAACAGCAGTCATATATAGTCATATATAGTCATATATCTGAAACCTAGGAATCTACAGCTGAAATTTACAAGTTGGAAAACCCCAATGATCGACTTAAGGAAAGTAAATAGGTAACAGAGCAGTTGATATTCATAAGGCAGCAGGTGATGATCTGATTAAGGAAATTCACACTAGGATGTCACTGGAGCTCAGCTTAACCTGTAAGGGGATGTTTGCACTTTAAAAGAAAAGGTTAACAGGCCAAATCAGTAGTTTGCAAGAAATGTTAATCTAAGGTATTTTGTTGCTGAAATTAAATAATGATATTTGCTTATACCTGAATTCACAAAAAAAAATGCATTTCAATGAATAGAATCTTTTTCAATTTAAAATTGTGTTCCAAGAGAAACCAAAAGTGTTCTTAAATCTTTCATGACTGCTGCGGTTGTTGGTCTCAACAAATGACAAGACAAATTACTAAGTACTACATTAAAGTTAACAGGGAAAACTTAGAATCATCCTGAGTTCCTTGGCCTGTGTGATTATGGAAGTGATTTCACATTGCAGCATATTTTCTGCTGGTTAAGTGTTCTTAGTTTGTAAATGGAATTAAGTATATCAATATTTCATAGAGTCCTTCTCAGAACACTACTTCCTCCAGGTGTTTTGCCAACTGAACAAGATTGAGAAGCACTAGCTTAAATGAAGCTGTCATTAGTGGGACATAAGAGGGGATATTTTTTCACAGGGTGAGAAATTTCACTTTGCACCATTCCTGCTCTCAACAGTTGCCATGCTTCCACCACAGCAATCAGTGCATTGGCATCTTGCTTCTGCATGGCTCCACCCCAGCCTCAAGGCAGCTGAGAACTCAAAGTCTTTTGAAGGCAAATTTAGCCTGAAGACACAGAACCATACAGACAGTCCAAAGAGATATGCGGTTACAAGACTAAATTGTATAAATACAAAGTGAAAATTACAATAAAAAGTCTAGGGACAGAACCAGGATGATTGAGAACAATGACCGAATGTGAGAAGGGACCCTGCGCTTTCCATCAAAGACATGGAATAGTGCTTCCCAAACAAGGCTATAGATAAAAAAAAGTCAGCCAGTTCCAGAAAAAGAATTCCCCTTGATATCAGACTTACAAAAAAGTATATAAAATGAAAATAAAAGGCATAACTCTGAATAATGTTAAAGACCAAAATAAAATTGCTCTGGTACCAAAAATTGTGATGGTTGAATTTTCCAGTATTTAGACCTCCTAGTAAAAATGTATATTGGCCAAAAGACCCTGAGTTCATATAAAATAGAAGGATAATAGTTTATCAATAATTTTGTGATTTATATTTCACCCATTTGCACAACAGTTTTGTTTGAGGCAGCCCTCCTTTTCTGGACCGAAGTTGGTTCCCTCTCAGGTGGTCAGTCTGTCTCTCTCTCTCATAATATAACAACATCAAGAGTTATCAATAGCCCCATTATTGTCTTTTTGAATATGCTTTTGAACAATATAAGGTACGGACAAAAACAACCTCCTCTGTGCTTCACATTTCTCTTCAGCTCTACCCAACACACGTTCTTGCTGAAACTATCTTCTTTCTAACCCTGGCTTTCCTTGAAGGTTCTTTTTTTCTTTTACCTTAAGAAAAACCAATTTTAGCATCAAGACAGGGAGACAGATGGGAAAAGGGAGGGATCAGGTCTTCCCTGCCTTCAAAGAAGTCACGTATCAAATATTGTAAAAACAAAACAGAACCCTTTGCTGGCAAGGTGGGCTAAGATCTGTATTCTCTAGCACTATTGGTCTCGATGTGACAGAACTTTAAAACTGCTTTTGTCCTTTGACTCAATTATTTCAGTCAAGGAATGTGGTCTGAATAATTTTTCAAATACATTTAAAAATGTAAAAGAATATCCATCTTAATGCTAGATGTAGCAGAATTTTTAATAATATAAATGCCAACAATATAAGACATTTCAATACATTTTAGTATATCTATTTGCTACAATAATCCACAGACCTCTATGTGCAGCCTCATTCCATTTATGTGTGTGTGTGTGTGTGTGTGTGTGTGTATTCAGACTAGAAAGGAAATAAACAGAACTCCAATAACCATTATGTCTAATATAAGAATTGTGATATTTCTACTTTCTTTTATTTCTCTATACTTCTAAAATTTTCTGCAAATTTTATTCTCAGAATCATAAAAAATATAGAATGCAATTATAAACAAGTTATCTAAGTCCTTGTAAATCAATCAAAATATACAATTCTCTGAATTATTTCAAATAATTGACCCTAGATCTACTAGTTTCCACTGGGGGCATGGTGCCATCTTGCTAGGACGTGGCTTCCTCTGGTTTTTCCTCCAGCACTCCTGGCTGGCGCTGCCTCTCCTGCAGCATGCACAGCTGCAGATCCACGTGCCACTGTCTTCCATCAGTGCTGCTACCCTCTACTTCCCGCTTTTCCTTAGGCCTCAGAAGCCAGGATCACTTTCTCTTTCCCTCCCTTTGTCCGGGACTGACTGTAGCAAGCTTAGTAACTTTAATAGTGTTCTTTTCTTCTTGTCACTATGAAACATCTAAGAGCCAATTTTCTTCCTTTGTTCACATTCGAGAACTTGTGGGCCACCACAATTAATTAAGAAAAGATGCTGCCAGAACTCTAAAGCTTGATGCTGATTATACTTTTTGTGTTGATCCTCTTCAGTGCTTTTATGCAAAGATCCTCAGCAAAACTGAGGCAAGTCTTATTTTGGTCCCTTTATCTCATATGATTCAAGAGGCCAAGAACATTCACACTCTTTGACCCAGATATTCCATTTCCGGGAATATAGCCCAAAGAAGAAAATCTAACACTTGCAGGGATGCGGGATATGCTATGACATATTCAACAAAGCATAATTTTAATAGTAAGACTTAGAAGCAACTCGAGTGACCTAAAATCGGGAGGCAATTAAATAAGTTATATCCATAAAATCAAATTTTTAAAAATTATAGCCATTAAAATTAATGACTGAGACTAGGTAGCAATGGATAAATTTTAAAGTATCATTTTAACGAAAATAAGGCCAATGTTTAAATAACTTCCATCCTAAGTATAAGGTGTACAAGAAAGACTGAAAAGATCAACAGAGGGAAGGAAGCAGGAGGTGTGGGAAGGGAAGGGGAAGGAGAGATACTGGAGACTTAATTAGAACAAGATATATTCCATGCTTTTATATGTATGTCAAAATGGATTCTACCATCATGTATAACTAAAGAGAATCAATTTAAAAAGAAGAAAAAAGACTGAAAAGACAAGCAGAGATTATAAAGAAAAACTTCATTCTTTCCTCTAGTTGGGGTTTGTTACTTTATTTGGCTTGGAATATGTTCAAACTTCAATCTAAAGGTGCATATTAAAAGTTCAGAAAGTTCTGGAACTGAGATATCTCTCTCTCTCTCTCTCTCTCTCTCTCTCTCTCTCTTTCTCTCTCAGTACCAAAGATTCAACCCAGGGGTTCTTACCAACTGAGCCACAACCCCAGCCCTTTTTATTGTTTATTTTGAGACAGGGCCTTGCTAAGTTGCTGAGGCTGGTTTGAACTTGGAATCCTCCTGCCTCAGACTCCCAAGCCCCTGGAATTACAGGCATGCATCACCGCACCCAGATAAGAGATCAACCTTGTTAAAGGAGCTTCTAGACTGAGGCGAAGTTTCTTTTCTGCCAAGATAGAAGCAATAAGGACAAGTAGGAAGGAGACCAAAAGGGAAGGAAATAGGGCTGTGTATTTAAATCTAAAGACTTCCAGAGAGCCGGGTGTGATGGTGCAGGCCTGTAATCCCAGTGACCTGGGAGGCCGAAACAGGAGGATCTCCAGTTCAAAGTCAGCTTCAGCAACATAGCAAGGCCTTAAGCAACTTAGGGCTACGAGTATGGCTCAGTGGTTAAGCATTCCTGGGTTCAGTCCCCCGTAACAAAAAAAAAAAAAAAAAAGAAAGAAAAAGAAAAAGAAAAGACTCCAAAATCACCTTTACCTTCATTCCCAGGTTTGAATTTTTAAAAGGACACAAATTCTAGAGCATAGTGACCTCAGTTAATTAGTGCTTTCATATATATACATACAGTTTGCTTGTTAGCCTAATATATTTTTTTACCAATTACATAAAACCTAGAGAGAGAGAGACTGTGAGAAACCCATGATAAAGATACAATCCAAGCATTATTTACTAACAAGATAACATTCACCTAAAGGTTTTGAGAAGAACCAGACCATCACCATCATGAACTGATCGGTGCTCCATGATTAAAAGAATTGAGCTCATTAAGCTGATACCACCCTGTATACCTCTCATGCACACCATTTGCAAAGTTTCATTTTAAGAAAGTCCAGGACCCCAGAAGTACATCTGATTCTTGGGCACCTACCCTTCCTTTCGCTTTGAGTGCACACCCTGATCCTTTGCTTGCTTCCCTAAATAAATCACTGCTTGTGCTCTTTCAACACATCCTGAAATTCTTTTCTGTGGTATAAGTGAAGGACTTGAAATAGCCTAGTAGAAGTCCCCTTTACTCTTCAGGGGACCTCCTCAGACATTCATCTAGTGGAATTTCCCTTATTTTATCCTAAAAAGACAACAGTGACTTCCTTCCAGAGAGGACAAAGACAATTCCATGTACAAACCGATGAAGTATCTCCTTCTTTCCCATCCAAATACCTCTGCTTTGAATAAAACAAATGAAGATCAATAAACAACACTGTCCCAAAAGCCATCTGTGATCTGGTGTGTCTCACTTGTTCTGCTGTACTGCTGGAACTGTTCTATCCACCATAGCTGTGTCAGGTACAGTGTCATTAGCAAGTTTGCAAGGACCTCTGACTTCCAATGGGTGGCTACATCTCCTGCCTAGCATGGCTCATGTGGCACTGACAGAGGCCACCACTGGAGAGGCTTGAGGAAGGCTAAATTCATTTTGACCAAGATCATATTCTCTCTACTGCTGAAGAGGCCCCTTCATTCTTTCTGTCTCTATTGCAAGACCTACTTCCTCCTCTCTTCTCCATTCACTCCTTACCTTCACTGTTTTCTCCCTTGCATTAGAAAGGTCTTAAAACCTCTCATTTTTAAGGCAGATAACGCTTTGTCTATTCTCAAGCTAGGTACCTAGGAAAGATGAGAGTACTTCTCTTCCCTGTTGAGCTTCTCCCAAGTGGATGGCTGAAGAAAGGCAGATCATTCACCCTGGTAGAACTCAATCTACTGGATCCACATAGCAGTGAGCTGAGTGCTCTCTCATCCCCATTCTGTCAGTGTGTTCTGGGGACACAAAAGCTCAGTGTAAGTAGTGTGCATCTGGATAGGCAAACCCGTGTTAGTTTTCTGTGCTGCACAAATTCTCCAGCCTTCTAGCAAGAGAAAAAATTCACATTAATGAAACTATCCTAAACCTCCAGGGGACAGGAAGAGACCGCCTTGAAGGCATTCACTCATGACCTTGCTTGCCTTTTCCCCAGGGCAGACAGCCTTCTTTGGCTCTAAGCTAAGGTTTTCCTGAAGTTCTAAGCTGTTTCAAAGTCCCAAGTTCCACATATGCACAATTTTTTATGAATCTTATAAACCATGTGTGCATTAAAAAATAAGTTGGAAGAAATACTCCAAATGATCATAACAATTGTTAGAATGGTAGAATCATAGATGACTTATTTTTCGGAAGCTTTATTTCCCAAATGTTTATGTTTACCTTTTTCAACCAAAATAATAACAGAATGTCTCAAGATCCTCACCATTGATCAAAACTCCCAACAAAACCAGACTATTTCTACTTCATCTTTGTTTCATTTGCTTCAATTAATGTCCTTCTTCTCTTTGGTGATGATATCTAACTGTGGTCTCATCCATCTGTCTATCCATCTATCCATCCCTTGGTCCTCCCATCTCTTTTCATTCCTACTTTAGCAGAGCCTAGTAGGGAAACCACAAGCTGCCTTGAAAAAGAAAAGAAAAGAAAAAGAGAAAGAAAGAAATACTCTGTGGCAGCTATAGGCATTAATGTGAGAAGCTGGAGAAGGTGTCGTTTTTCACTCAAACTGACATTTAAGCTGTTTCATAAATATGAAATCAAACTTGAGGGTCCAGATGGGCTGCCACCCCCTCTGCCTTTTGCTAGAATGACATGCTATTTACCAGCCTCAGAAAGGAGGACTAAGGAGTGAAACTTTCAGATGATGAGTCACTAAGGGAAATGATTGATGAGTGATGAATGAACTGGTGATTTTTTCATATAAGAATCAGAAAAGAGTTTCTGCACAATGGACAATGATCACCAGTGCGTACTACAGCCAAGTAAGATTGTGACAAGGAGCAAGATGGACATATTTCCTGGGTTCTGCACAGAGAATAGAGAATAGGTCACAACTTATTACTCACCTGCACATACATGGAGGCATTTCCACAAAGGTGATTTATTTGTTCTGGGTGTTCCCATAGCAGCAGTTGTTCCATATCACACATGCAGCACAAGAAGAGCATGACATGAGGCCAAATACAAAATTTCAGTTTTGAGGACATAGGCATTTTCCAGAATCTTCAATTCATGGAGTATTTACAAGTGAACAACTCCACCAATTTCTCCACAAGGTACTGTTTTGGAAGTGAATATTGAAGATCCTTGTCTACAGATTCAGAGCCTTGTGGAACTGGAAAAGGTGAGCAAGGCAAAGACTTTGGGAGGCCACACTGCCACTCTGGCAACACCAGGCCATGCTCTGGAAAGGTGCCTCCTATTCTATGCTGCAAAGCTTCCAATGCGCTCCCAAGTTAGGGAGATGGAATGTGGTTCTCCATCATTCTGGAAGACTACCCAGGGTGCCTTAGCATTGGTCCCTGATCCCTTCATGTAATTCAGGAGTTCAGAGACCATCCTGGTTTATTTTATAACTGTTGCTGAATTGTGGAATTCATATTTAATCATATTTCAAATACAAGAAGAATATTTTATGGATCATGTCCATCAGCTTCTATTCTCTTCATCATTTGAAAGACAATAACTTGAGGGTGGAGCAGGGCAGTTTCTTCAATGAAAATATGAAGGTGATTTTCAGTCATCAACCTTGAGCCTTGAGCCATACATTCCCTTGAATGGACAAAACAGACCTTTTACGACAGGTCTAATTCTTTGAAGAAACCAGCTTTATGTACCTGAGCATCCAGAGGACAAGAGCCTTGTTATACTTCAATTGAGTGAGGTTTGTGACCAGCAATGTCAGAGAGCTATTCTGCCTACTTTTCCCAAACACTCTTATGCAAAACAGAGCCCTCCACACAGAGCCTTAAGGTTGACACACTATTTGAATGGAGAAAATTCTTCCCCTGCCTTCTCCTTGAACCAATAACACCAGAGCCCTCACCAAGGCAGCCCCTATGCTTCCACCTACTCTATCTGATTGCCCCATTGGTTCCTCCATTCAGGAATCTAATCAGGTACAACATGCAAACTTTGAACTTACCTTTGAACTAATGGGCATGTGCAAATAAGGGGTGGGGTAGTGGCTGGATCCACTGAAGAAGAATGAAGAGAATCTGCAGCAAGAATCTCAACTAGCAGAATAAAAAGATCAATAGGAGAGAGAAAGGTGTAAAGGTGAGGGATAGGGAAAGGAATATCTAGTTAAGCCTGTGCACACTGTGTTTCCTGCTATAGGGTCCTGAGTTATTAGTGAGTTAGTGGCATGCTGAAATAAATGCCTCTTTCCTTGATTGATTCTAGTAAATAAAAAATAAATATCTCACATGGATAGGGCAGACACACACACACACGCATGCACACACACACACACACACACACATACACAGAGAGAGAGAGAGAGAGAGAGAGAGAGAGAAACAGAGAGACTCAGAAGATCTTTGTCACTTAGCTTGATTTGATTTGATTTATGCAACTTTCACATTTTCCAGATGAAAATTTCCCTTGACTGGGCCATTGCTTTTCTACCCTGCTAGACATCATCTTATCCTTCCAGCAGAAATATGTGGCAGTGGACTAGAATTTCAGTAAGGCTCTATTGTAAAAATCAGGAGATGCACACTAGTTCAGGGCATATAGAGTCAAAATGTAAAGCCGGTACAAAGTAAACAATGCACCACTTAAAGAGAACCAGCCCTCTGGCTGCTATGTAGGATCCTAATTATTTCATTGAGATACTGGGCCATACGCTAGCAACTTCTACGTTGGAAGAAATTCAAAAGCTTAGTAAAAGAAAGTCCTATCTCATGGGTGAAGATTAATTTGATTCAATTTAATTCACAAAGGATTTCTTAATTTGATACTATGTGCTTAGCCTTGCACTAGATATCAAGCAAGATTTTAAAAACTGTTTTCTTTCTATACCTAACAGCATATATATTTGCCATGAAAAAAATTAAATAATAGCTTATGCCTTAAATAATTAGGTTCTCAATTATATCACATTGTGGAAAAAATACATAGAGTAAGATCCCTTGCGTAAAGAAATATAAATAAAGTGGAAGTAAATGGGCCAAATTTACTATCATAATATAAAATAAGATGACTAAAAATGACTCTGGTTCTACTGACACTCCTCAAAAATAGAAGAATTGGCTGCACTGGAAAAGATCTAAAATTAAGCACTTCCCTAGGTGGGTACACGAATCCTTAGAAGTTACAATAATGTGAGAGCCAAGAAAGCATATGGCCTCGAAAAGGTCCTGTGATTACAGATCCACAGTGGGACAGTGAAACAAAATGGTAAATATCCTGTGGGAAAATAGCCAGCATTAGGAAAACCTGGAGGATGAAGGCACCCAATCATAGGGCTCATTTATAAGGTGCTATGGTCTAAATATTCCCCCAAATTCATGTGCTGGAAATTTAATCCTTGGTGCAACAGCACTTGGAGATGAGCCTTTTCAGAAGGTGTTCATGTAATAAGGGCTTTACACCCAAGAATAGATTAATGCCACTTACACAAAGAGTTTACCAGAGTGGGTTTGCTCTTGCCTTCCTGCTTTCCTCTTTGCAAGGACATAGCAAGAAGGCCCTCGCCAGCCCTTGGTGCCTTGATCACAGGCTCCCTCCCTTCCAGGACTGTGGGACTACATTTCTGCTCTTTTTAAGTTACCCAGTTTCAGGTAATTTGTTATAGCAGCCCAAAAGAGATAAAGACACAGATCTCTGAGGAGATAAAAGTTGAAGTTTCAATCATTAGAAATTGAGCATGACAAGTCTTCAAAAGAAGGGCATAAGATTTTGGAAAATAAGACAGGAACATAGTCACCAACACAGGGGTTCAAAGGCAGGAAGTGGTCTCAGAAACAAGAGTGGAATGAGACAGACATCATTACTCTATGTACGTGTATGATTACATGAATGTTGTGAAGCTACATCATGTACAACCATAGAAACAAACAGTAGTATCCCATTTGTGTACAATGAATCAAAATGCAGTTTATAACAATGAAAATAAATAAAATAATATTGATCATAATAATAATAATAAAAAGGAGGAGGAGGAGGTCTGGTGACCAAAGGGCAGAGAGTATGGCCAGACATGCAGAAATAGTAGCTAATATTTATACATCACTTTTTATAGTTTCCAAGTATTTTCACATTGTGTGAGTTCCCAAGTCACACAAATAAATTCACCTACCGTGTGCCAGGAACCGTGTGTGGCAGAGATGAACTCAGAGATGAAGACATCATGGACCTAACATTTATGGGCAAATGGTTAAGTGTGAAGGACTGATGAGTAAAAAGACAGGACAAAGGGTAGTAACTCCTGGATACAACAGAGTCCAACTGGAGAAAGGAGGCCATCCTGTCGTCTTTCTCCTTAGTATTTGGACCTGATTGAAAAGCTCACAGGTGAAAGCCTTGGACCTAACAATAATGACTTAGCATCATTTTCACATACCAAAAACCTGAAATTTAAATTTCCATACAAGTGAACACTTCATTTCTGTCTCACATGACTGCGAGAGCAAGGAATCATTTTTAAATTCCACAGAGCAGGCCTCGCCATGCGGGGCACCAGAGGACTAGGAGGTGGAGAGGTACTAATGAATTGCAATGTGACTGGGGCAAATGAGAGCTCTGAGGAAAGACCTCATACAAACGTTGAGTGATGAACTAAAGAAACAGAAAATGATGGAAACTTCAGCTTCAGCGAATACTGGAAGATTAAGCCAATGAACACATGGGGTTCAAGACAAGGGGTACCCTAGGATCCTGGGAAATTTGAATATTTTGAACACAGTTCCCCTCCTCCGTCATCCCTCCATCCAAATATTCTGTTGCTAAGACAACAGGATGCTAGCAGGCATATGCATGTATCTTCTCCCAGCATGCTGTTGCCTAGCAACAGGACTCAGCAGAGCCTGGGCTTGCACTCTTCACACCTACCCTGCTCCATCCATTGCCTTGACTTGCTAGTTGCTTTCCCCACCCCCAAGGCAAAGAAACAAGAAGCAGAAGAGTGAAAGATGCTCAGGATCTGATCTTGTCAACAGCTTATTGTCATCATTTGGACAAAACCCAAACCTGGCTTCACTTGCCTTAACCCCTGTGCCACGAACTTATAAAATGTAAACTGACAATTACAGCTGAATGGGAATGAAATGATGATTCGACATCCCTAGTATTTGAAATCCAGTTATGGATTTCAATCAAAGGGAAATGCTGATAAGGAAAATATTGAACCTCTGAGACTAAATTAAAGAAGGCAAAAATTTTTACATTGAGAATGAGAAAACAGAAGAGGAAGGCTAAAGAAGGAAGAGAAGGAAGGAGGGGAGAGAAGTTAAAGAGAAAGAAAGAAAAGGTGGGAAGGAAGAGCACGAAAAAGAAGGGAGGTTTTAACTCACTAGATCATATCCCCTTGGAATGTGTGTAAACCAGAAAAATCTGTAACATTATGTAGACTAGAATCTGATGACTAAAATAATAACACTAGAGCTTATTGAGCTTCTTTTTAATACCAGGCATTACATTAAGTGCTTTACAAAGATTATTTCCATTTGCACAATAACCCTGAAAGATACATCTGAGGAAAGTGATTTTATAGCTAGTACTTAGAATAGTTAAATGACATGACCAAGGCCACACAGTAAGTAAACCCAGCAAAGCCAGTAAAAATAGGTAATAATATTCAAACCAAAATTAGTCTGATTCAAAATTACACATGCTTTCTTGACATGCACTCTGATAAGTATCTGGAAAACCATGTGTGAAGCTTGTAAAATCATGCAAATTTGTTAAATTGGGGACCTTTTAAAGGAGCTATAAATATGCTTCATATAACATTAAAGGAATGGCTTTTTATTCAAGACTTTAATGTAATAATTTGTAAAAAGACAATCATCTTGCCAAATGAGAAAGGAAAAGTAGATCCTTTTACAAAGTATTTAGTAAAAAGAGTTTATGGCCCTCTTGGAAGAGTTACAGAAAGAAACTCCAGGGTTACTCTCATTGCAAAGAAAGTTCAAATTTTGGAAAATTTTTATGGAATTAAAGGAAACTGTGTGAAGCAACAGGAATGCACAGAAAAGTGATTGCTCAAGGCAAATATAAGCAAAATATCAGGTTTCTCCAAAACCTTAGTGACTTCTAATATTGAACTCCTTCCAAAGGACAGCACAAAGCCGTTGGTCACTGACCATGAAAGGACATCCTGCAACAGGGATGTGTCCTCATGTATTCAGCATTCTATCCTCAGACTTCCATGTATGTCACACCAGTTCCATGTTTCCCTGACCTGGGTTTATACCAGGAAACTTACCCAATATGTCTATGTCTCATTCTAAAGGGTGATTTCAGACATGCTCAGCAAATCTTTTTGTCATATTCATTATTTCCTAAGGTACATGACCCCCTCTACATTTTAATAGGGATCAGGCAGACCCTATCTGACTATGCATCAATATCCTGGAGTCCATGAGGCTAGGGTTGTGGCTCAGTGGTAGAGTGCTTGCAGAGCATGTGTGAGGCACTGGGTTCAATCCTCAGCACTGCAGATAAATTAATGAATAAAATAAAGGTCCAACAACAACCAAAAATATATTTTAAAAATATCCTTGTGTCCAGAGTATGCAAAAGCAAGTTAATAGGTTAATATCTACCTCCCTTCCCAAACGTAAAGTATTATTATCGTTGTATCATCAGATATGATAGCTATTCTCCAGAAATTACTTGGCTTAAGGAACAGGGCCAAATGCCTCCCTAAACAGAACATAAACCAGAATGGGACCTACAAACAGGCTTTCCAGTTATTTTACCCAGAGCTATATGATGTAACTATGTTGCCATATTGACAGCCAGAAAATAATAGATTACATGTAAAATAATGCCTATAATGTGTAACAATGCAATGGTCAAAAGCTATTGTACCTCAATATCCATCTTTTATAACCCCAGAAATTTTAGCTAACCATACAGCTGCTCAAACTAAATTCTGGCCAATATGACGTAAGTAGAATTGTCATGTGGCAGTTTTTCAAACTCTTGAAGAAACATGCATTGCAAAAACTTCATCCCTCTTCTTTTACTTCTTCCTTTCCTCCCCTACTGCAGTTAAAAGGACATCATCTCAATGATGAGAGATAGGCAAAGAAGGCAGAGTAGGGAGCCCAGGTTCCTGAGGACACTATCCCAACTCAGAACGCTGTACCAACACATTTTATATAGGAGAGAAGCAGGCTACTATATTTTTAAAGACCTTATTTGTTGGATTTTATTGTTACTTACATCCAAATCCAATCTTAAGTAATACATAGAGATTATATCATAGCTCTTACAGCCGAACTGACTATCTGGGCAAGTAATAATTTGAATGACCCACACCAGAGACGAAATCCTGAATGGAAAAGAGGATCTGAATTGTTCAATATGAGACTCACTCATCCTTCACTGGTAGTTGAAAAAACCCTTGTCATTTTCATTAAAGATATGATTTTTTTCTTCCAGTATATGGAATAAGATGTTTTCTTCCAAAAAAAAAAAATTTATTTTATCTGCAGGCAAAACCTGTCCCTTACAGACTGCTCCCTGGAAGAGAGTTCCACCAGCTCTTTGAGAGCACACACCCAAGATACACAACCAAGAGTGACAAGCAGCCTTGTCACTGCTGCCCTTGCAGTGATGATAAAGCACACCAGGGGGAAGGATGAAACTCATCTAACAAAATGGATGAATATAAGATATGATTTAATGTCTTTTCAGTATTTAAAGGAAATTTGTACATTAAAAATTTGTGTGATCGGCACCAGCCCTGTCCAATATAAGGCCAGCCACAAATGTAAGCCATTGATTCTAAATTTTCTGTTAACTATATTTCAAAAAGGAAAAAAAAACACTAGATTTCAATAAAATGTTTTATTTAACCCAATACATTAAAAATACTATGAACATTATGTAGTAATATGATCCACATAAAAATATCAATACATGCTACATTTTTTAATTGCACAAAGCCTTTAAAACTCAGTGTGTATTTTATACTTACAGTATGTTTCAGTATGGACTAGCCACATTTCAGAGAGATGCTCAGCAACCATGGTGACTTAGTGGCTACCATATTGATAGTACAGATCTAGATTATGCCAGTCATTAATTATTAGAAATAATAACATGGGGGCTGGATTGTAGGTCAGTGGTGAAGCACTTATCTTAGCAAGTACAAGGCCCTGGGTTCAATCACCAGTTCACAGAAAAAGGAAAAACAGAATGAAAAGAACTATAAGAACTATTTAAAAAGAAGAAATAATAATGCCATTCAAATGCTTTGAGCCTCTAAAATTTCTCAGACAAAACCAAGATCCCTAACTTCATATCATAACTTAAACCATAAAATGTGAAGAAGGTAACAATTTGCAAATACCTATCACTCACAATCATTCATTTCAATACTGCCTACCAAGAGGTTCTTCTTTTGAACTAATCTTAGGTGTGTTGCTACACTTAATGCTATTCTTCTTATTCTGACTTCCACAAAGGAGAGACACAATGACCCAAATCCTCTGCACAATAATCCTCCATGCTAGGAAGCAAAGAACTCCAGTAACACTCTCAGTTTACCCAGGTGCAAAGGTGGTGGTGGTCTAGAAGGGCCAAATCCATGTACCAAAGTGTTCCATCTCAGGATTTCCTTCCACCAATGCCTTCACACCTATTTCCTCCCCCTTACCCACCCCTCTATAGTTCCAAGTTCACAGACACTATGGATGCTTTCCTATAAACATAAAGAAATACCAAGTACAACTTCTGACTTTGGAGTATACTTGCACCTTTGAAAAGAAAAGCAGAAGAAAAGGAGACAAAGAGGAGGTAGAGGATTAAGAAAGAGGGAAAAAATGTGCTGTCTAGGTAGGAGATAGTCACATGATTTGAGGAATGACATTAGAATATGAAACAGAAAAATATCAGCTTTACTATTTGCCTGGTTGAAAATTTAAGATTAGTGATGTACTTATTTGAGCTAATCAAGATTCCATGCATACACAGTAAACACAAAAATAACACTACAAAGTAAAATACCAAATCTTCTAATCTTACTACATTTTAATTAATCAAATATGAGCAATTGATCCACACAGCCAGCCCTAAGGAGACTAGCACAGGTTCTGATTTGTGGAGGTAAAGATCTAGAAAATGGCATCTGCAATCATCTTGTTATTTAAATGGTGACCTGGGAAACCTGGAGTTAGGGTCATGTGAGCACAGGTTGCTGAATGAGGACAGAGATTGTCAAAGCCTAAGCGTTTCCAGTGTCCAGAGCCAGGCGACCCAGGATCTCCAGAATTGCCTAGCCAGGTGTTATGGTTTGGATGTGAGGTCTCCCCAACAGCTCATGTGTGAGACAACATAAGAAGGTTCAGAGGAGAAATGATTGGGTATAAGAATCTTAACCCAACCAGTGATTTAATCCCCTGATAGGGATTAACTGAGTGGTAACTAAAGTGGTTGGGTGTGACTGGAGGAGATTGAAACTGGGGCATGGCTTTGGGGTATATGTTTTGTATCTGGAGAGAGAAGACTCTCTGTTTCCTAATCACCATGAGGTGAGCTGCTTCCCTCTGTCACCCTCTCCTGCCATGAGGTTCAGCCTCAACTTGAGCCCTGCGGAATGGAGCTGGCCTTCTCTGGACTAAGACCTCTGAAACCGGGAGCCCTCAAATAAACTTGTCCCCCTTTAAAATTGTTCTGGTCAGATCTTTTAGTCACAGCAGCAAAAAAGCTGATTAAAAGACCAGGAACATACAACAGCTCCTTTGCCTCATTCTTTTTGCAGGCTCCTGCCTGAACTTTGAGGACTTGCCTATGAATTTGCTGCTTTGAATTATCTGCACGTACTTCTTGGAGTTAAAAAGAATGTGACATGTTATGTCACTTCAATTCTCATGGTTTATTAGAGTCAGCTTTTCTTCCTTGGGCCCAGTAAACTTCTGGCCTTCCAGTTTACTTGACCCATTAATAATAAAATAAACCACTAGCTCTTTGGACTTTTAAAATTCAACCAGACTCTTGTTTGAAAGCCAGTGCTTGACAACAAAGCCCAGAAATTTATGAATGCCAGGAAAGTTCCCAAAACTGAAAAAAATGAATGTTGACCACTTCATAGCTCTTGAGAGATTATTTATTCAATCGCTCAATAGCAATGATTGAGTTGCCACCACATACCGATCCTATGCTCAGAGAATAACAGCAAATGATAGACATGATAACACACACCTCCATTAGATGCCATCACAGAGCAGTCCCCAAGGTAAAGAAGAGCAGCAGGGAAAGCTGTTAGTTGAGGAAATGTGGGTGGCCAGGGTCTGGGTCATCTTCTTTCTCACAAGTCCAGGTGTCTTTCTCCCCACACTCCCTTCTTGAGAAACAACATTTACCAGCCATGAACATATAAACTGTTATGCCTCCCTGTGAGAGAGCAAAGGATGGGAGAAGAAAGACAAAGAAGGAAAAAGGAGGGAAGAGCTGGAATCAAAGCTGACTCTAAAAGTTCTCTTTTCCTGTTTCAATCAGGAACATCCTAGAGGTAAGACAAGATCAGTTCAGCTTTTTGGTGCTTTGTCTTTTCTACTCTTTGGCAAGTAAGCAGGATGAAATAAATAGAGCCACTCTTAGGGACAGTTGCCACATCCAGTATCAGAACAAACTCAGTGTAGTATCAGAACAAACTCAGTGTCGTCCTCCGGCATCCTTGAAGCCTGAGGCTCTAGCCGCGACCTTTGGACTAACAAAGATAGCGGGTCTGTCTCAAGGTCCCAAATGCCCTTATTAAAGGAAGAGGTCTTCTGTGTGCATGTCCTGCATCTGATCATGTTTTCTTTTTCAGTGATTCCACCTTCATTTCCTACACATGTTCGTGACAAAAGCAAGGAAAGCGGGAGAAAAGACTCCAGTGTGTTACAAAAATCACATTTGAGAATGCTAATATCCACTTCAAGGTGCATTCCTCTTTGGTAAACATGCAGTCTGTTTGCATTTAATTCTTCCACACAAGCCCTGCAAGAAAGTTAGCCAAATTGATAATCGATTCACATGATCTTTGCTCACTCACTTATTAAAACACACCAAACAGTTAATTCCCTTTTCTGTTGGGAGCTCTCACTGGCTCTACACCACCTGAATGTTAAACAGCTACTCAAGGCTCCAGGAGTACAGCGGAACTGTGAGGAGTAACTGTTACAAACCATGCAGAGGAAGTCTCAGAAATTAAGGGCCTCACTGTCTTCAGTAAAATTATTTTGGTGAATCTTTACCTGAGGACCTAAAGATTTCAAAAGGACTTAATTTAGTTGGCCAATTCACCTTCTACCCGCCCCCCCCACACACACACCTTCCTCTTGAAAAAGAAGAGAGAAGAGTTTTTGAATACCCTTCACTTCTCTAGATACAGTGTAAGACCTTTAGACACATTGGCCAATATCTTTCTAATGCATTAATTCCCTGACAAGAGCCCCACACCATGTATAGATACAGGTAGGGGTGTGTGTGTGTGTGTGTGTGTGTGTGTGTCCAGAGGCTAATATCAGGGACCTTAAAAAATTTTTGGTATTAGAAGTAAGCCAACAAATTATTATAAGATTATATACAGGCAAAACATTATCTTTCCAGATAAGGAGGCTCAAGACTCAGCAATGGTTGTTTGGTGGCCAGGCTGTGACAATGGGCCTAGTTTCCCAACTCCTCCTGTAGTGCTGTTACCCTTGGCCCCCTGGCCTGAGACTGTGCCCTGGAGCTTCTCTGTGCTTTGGTTTTCCTCCCTAGTGTTCTGCACGTGTTAACCTTCTCCCTGACACTCTAGCACTTTCATTTTATCCACTCAGTCTTTGGACAATCACTTATAGGGATCCTATTGTGTTCTTGTACTGTGGTAAGGACTCAGAAATGTCAAAAGTAATTAAACCTTTCAATAATGTGGGGAATATAGATAGGTAGTTATATAATTAAATGCCAGTTCAACAAGTGGTAATGGAGATATTCTCAAGGATAAAGATGCACAAGTGTAATAACTAAGCAAGGAGACACTGAAGCACACGGTGAGCACTTGATGGATGGACGTTCATCTGCTCTGTACAGTAGTTAACAAATGCCAGCTTGTGAACCAACTGCCTCGTGATTTTCCAGGGAGCTTTATTAATATATGACAATGTGGCTCCAGAATCTTGTTTTTAATTGTTCCCCCAGATGTTCTAATATACAGTAAGATTTAGGACTCCAAGCTCATACTAATACAGAAAAAGAAACAATTCTGGGGAGCCTTGAGAGGAGATGACATTTAAACTAAGATTTTAAAGATAAGCTGGGACTTCACACAGTGATTCTTGGGTTATAATGTAGATTTACACATTTTTTTAGTAGCTTTTCATATGGCAAGACTAAGAACAGTGTATTCAAGTTTACATTTAATAAGAAGATTTTAGGAGCTGTTTTAAAATATATGACCAACTCTGAGAGGGACAGAGCAACCCGTGACAGGAAGCATTCAAGTCTCATTGCCTGGCTAACGCCCTTCGTACCTTTTCCCTTTGGCAGATCTTTCCAACATCTACTATGTTCACTGGCATTAACAAGGAGTGAATAAAAAATATAATTGAGTGCATGAGTAAATGGGTAAATATACATAATTAATATTTTTTCTTCTATAATATTGAAGTTAGACTTTGAATCTACTGCTATTATATTTGATTAAGAAACTGAGATCAAGGGCTGGATCGCATATATATATATATGGTTTTTTTATGACTTCAGTTTTTATTTAAAAAAAGAAAAAAGAAAAAACTTCACTGATGGATTGAGCACATAAACAGTTAGGCCTGCTTTAAATGTGACTTTCTACTTACCACTAATATGACTCAGTCACATAGATCATATCAATGTATATTTGGTTAGAAAAAATATATATAAATATTCAAAAATATATAAGGAATAAAATATAACATTCACATATATTTTTGTTACTTCATTCTCAACTAGCTCTCCCTATGTTTACAGAATGTTGACAAAATCCTTATTAGATATTATCTTGTTAATTTTCTTCATTGTTCCTAGATTTTGAGAACCCCTTCATAGCTTACTCCTAATGAGCATAGAGGGCAAGCTTAGAGGATCCAGACTCCAAGATCTCTCCAGACTCTGAAATTGGTGATGTTAGGAATAGGAGAATTTCTGTAAAGATTTATTAAAATCAAATTGTAAATATTGAATGAACTAACAACCATCCACTTGTCCTTGGAGGGAAGCTTCAGGGAATAAAGAGATCCCTGATTCTATCCAAGACTTATAACCGCCTCCCCCAAAAAAGAATAGTTGAAATAGAGACAGCTGAAATGGCCCATTTTCCTGAAGTTTTAGGGTAGATAAGTGACAAAGTGGTGGAAATTAAGGATGGAAAGCTTCGAGGGACTCCAGCTCTGTACCTCCAACACAGAAGCAGAAACAGGTAACTGCACACACACCTGCGTGTATGTGTGTGTGTGTGTGTGTGTGTGTGTGTGTGTGTCCAGAGGCTAATTTAGGGACCCAAAAAAATTTTTGGTATTAGAAGTAAGCCAACAAATTATTATAAGATTATATACAGGCCAAACATTATCTTTCCAGATAAGGAGGCTCACGACTCAGCAATGGTTGTCACTGCAATCACTGAAGCAGATGCCATTTATGGTCCCCCCTGCTCCTCCCTAGCCCTTGCATAGCCACTCAGTGAGCCCCCAAATATCAGTGGTCTGACAGTGCTTGTATTTTGTCTGCCAATGAAGAATAAAAATGGCCCATGATCCTTCCCTTCTGCAGGTGTCTACCATGCAGCTGAGCATGAAAATGTATAACTTAAAATAACATTCGTTGTTTTTGTACAAAATAGGAAAGACCAAGAAAAACCTCAAAAGAACTACATTTTCTATTCAATGAGGAAGATAAGAACGATGTCTTTATTAACCAAAATTAAATATTTTCCAAGGTTTTATCCTTTTCTTCTGAACCCCCACCAAGTTCAAATCTAATTTTTTAAAAAAAGAATCACCAAATTGATTCTAACAGAATAATTGCTAAGGAGTGAAGTTACCTCCTGTATCCTGGAAACAGACTGTGCCATGGGTTGCTTCTTAATTTTCACCCTATTAGGGTAATTTCCTGCCACTGTGGGTTTTTTTCCTGCGGCAGTTCCTGCACGCTGGTATCTTGGCTCCTTCGCAGTTGCCTTGTCAAAGCAGAAGGAAAGGAGACCATTAACATCTTTGTGGAAATTGATGCAACAAGGCCACTGTTCTATCAGCCTGCAAAGGGTGAAGACTAGGGAAGGGACCAAAATCATAGCATGAAAGTGTTGGTCACTCCCAGGAACTTGGCTGCTCTAGCTGTTTCACCTGCAGTGACACAATTTATAACTCCAGTGTCCTACAAAAAAGAAGATAATTCATAAACAAAATGGAAAATACAGTATGCAAAAATTTTCAGTCTTCCCAAATTAAGCAATAAAGCCCAAGGTTTTGTTTTTTGGTTTTGGGGTTTTTTTTAAAGTACATGAGGACCCAGGGATATTGATATTTTTATCCATGTGGCTAGCATTGTAAATGTGTACAAACTTTCTGGAAAGCAATTTAGCAATAAATACTAATGGCTATAAAAATATTCATGTACTTTGACCCAGTAATTTCACTTGTTAAAATCTATCCTAAGAAAAACATTAAAAAATCTGGATCTTAAGGGCTGGGGATATAGCTCAGTTGGTAGAGTGCTTGTCTTATAAGCACAAGGCTCTGGGTTCAATCCCCAGCACTGCCAAAAAAAAAAAAAATCTGTATCTTCTAATATATGCATTGCACTTCTATTTATCAAAGTAGAAAAGTTAGGGGAAATGTACACCTATAGATGAATGACTGAGTAAATCATAGTCCATCAACTAAACAGTTTAGATCAGCACTCAACACATAGTAGGTGCTCAATACCAACTATGTAGAAATATAAAAAAAGCCTATGAAACAAATTAAATGGAAACATCTAATACAAACATGCATGTGTGCTTATTAAGACTGAAAAATATGTGTTAGAAAAAAGAAAGTCAATTTTCTAAATTTTCAATAATGTAATGTTTTCACACTTTGTGTGGTGTGTGTGTGTGTTGTGTGTGTGTGTGTGTGTGTGTAAATGAACCCACTCATCTCCCTGGATGTCACTAAGTTGGGTATCCCTAGACCACATGGTGTAAGAATGAACTGCCATGCATCTCTCACTTGATCCAGTCTCATGATAAAAATGAGAGAGACTGAAAAGTCACACAAAGGGAAGAAGGAAGAGAGCATAGGGCTTAGGGACAGATCTGGAAGATGGACAGTGGAAAGAAAGGTTTTGCACTGCAGATAGACAGTGAAGAAACAGTGAGTGGGTCTTCTGTGGGACCAAGTAGAATCTCCTGGTGGACCTTCTAGCTGCTACACCCTAGGTTTTGAAACAGACCCAGTGCAGATGCCCAGCAGGGGTGAAGTGGTCAGCACTGCCAATGGGCCCTTCCTTTAGAACTTAGAATCAACTGTAGAAATAAGACACCCAAGGTTGATGCTATGGAAAAGATCCCAGACTAAGAGTTAGACACTTGAGTTGCATTCAGTTCTACATGTCATGTTTTTGTTTTTAATTTTGTACTGGAAACTGAACCCAGTGGTGGTGATGGCAGGGGGCTTTACCATGAACCTACATCCCCAGACTTATTTTTGATGTTGTGGCAGGGTTTTACTAAGTTACCCTGGGTAATTTCAAATTTGTGCTCCTCCTCCCTCAGTCTCCTAAGTTGCCTTCAGGTGTCACCACCAAGCTCACAGTTCTGCCCTTTGTGTGTGTGTGTATGTGTGTGTGTGTGTGTGTGTGTGTTTGCATGTGTTGGGGGTGGAGTGTTACTGGAGATTGAATCCAGGGGCACTTTACCCCTGAGCTACATCCCCAGCCCTTTTTTTAATTTTTCATTTTGAGTCAGGGTCTCCCTAAGTTGATTAGGACTCATTAAATTGCTGAGGTTAGTCTTGAACTTGTGATCCTCCTGCCTCAGCCTCCCAAGTCACTGGGATTACAGGCATGCACCATTGTACCAGTCTGCAGTTCTGTATATTTTTAACTCTGAAGTTTGAGCAAATCATATAACTTCTGTCTGAATTTTAGTTTTCTGTGTATGGTCATAGCACCCTGAACGTACCTGATCTTATCTGAATTTCAGTTTCTCATTTAGTGAAATGAACATAACAATCTCTGTTCCAGATACTACACATGCCATTAGTAAGGAAAGAAAGAGTCACACATGTGTATGAGCATCCTGTGAACCATGCTGTGCTGTGTATAGGTTAAGGGTACGGCTCATCTGCAAAACAGACCACAGAGTTTGTCACTTGGTAGCTCATTCTGGAGTTGCCAATTGGGAGTTCTACACAATCAAAACTTAGGAACTTTGTATAACATGAATGGGACTCTTTCTGCACTCCTTTATTGCACTATAATTGTTACATGGAAGAAAATTATATTAAACAATAAAATGGACACACACTATATAAATAATGGTATCTATGGATAATAGGTTCAGAAGCACAAAGTCCCATTTACTCCCTGCCCTCAAGTCTAGAAAAACTATCAGTGTACTACAAAGATATTCTTTCTACAAATGGCTATTAGGACCCAGCGGATAGTAGCTCACAGTTAATGGGTATGAGCAAGTTAAATAGCGAATCCCCAGAGGTGCTAACAGAAAGAGAAATATCTGTTATGTCTGAGACACAGAAAGTAACATGGAGTTAGTGACTTCCACTTAAAGTAGGCACTTATCAAGTAGCTCTCCCTAGAAATGTGTCCTTCCCTCCAAAGATCAAAGCAACCTATGAAACTCATCCTTCTTCCACCTCCAGAAACAGCCTAGAGACAAAGGTCACATGGCAGCATAAGTCCAGGGTAACAGGAGGCACACTTTTTGCAAAAAGTGCTCTGCAGAAGAGGAAACCTCTATTTGAGCACTTGAAAGTACTGGAAAGAAACAGAAAGGTAGCTAGGCAAGACCTCTGCCCTATGCATCCTACATTCTAGTTCCCTCAGGTTTGAATTGTACTATCTGCATAGTAGCAAATTAAGAGCATAGAAACATCATTTATGAAGCACTGCATTCAAAGTCTAAATTTTAAGTGGTCATGAGAGACGAAAAATTCTTAACAGGTAGAGTAAAATTATAAAAAGAATTGTCCAGTTTAAGATTAGATATAAATACATTTTTAAAAGTGAATCAATGGCTATAGGACACATTCCTATCAGCATATATTCCCTTCAAATGATCATAAATGAGAATCCCCTTCATTTGAGCATCTGTTCTCCTCCATCCCAGCCTAAGGCTTGTCAGTGGGGCCAACTCCAACCCCAACTATCAGAGTGGAGCTTGTGACCCAGGTATTAGTGAAACATGTGGCCTAGGCTAAGCCAGTCGACGCACTTCATCACTCTGGCCACAGTGATTGGTTCAGGGATGTTCACTAGCCCACATCAAATCCATCAAGGCCAAGAAGATTCAATTAATTCAAAGACACAAATATGGAAACATTCAAGGAATATTTCTGGCTTCATTCCCTCTGGAGATGACTGAGAGGGAACTGCCGCACTGAACTTGAGAACAGAAGCAGATCTCATAACAAAGCTAGGCTTGAGGAAGAGAGGTAAAACCAGAAAGGGCATCCCAGTCCCAGGGACACCATGTGAGCCCTGGACACAGGCACACTGAAAACCAGTTGCTTTAAGGTGTTCAATTACATGAAGCAGGTGAATTTGAACCAGGTGTTCTGACCATTGCAATGGAAAGCACCCTATTAATTGAAACAGGGACTATTCATAATTAGAGCACAGAAAGGAAAAGATGATCTGGACAAGGTTCAGGCCACAGTACTTCCCTCACTTTTGGTTGTTTCTTTAGTTTTGGGGGTTTTTCTTAATATTTTTTAGCTGTAGATGGACACAATATCTTTATTTTTTTTATGTGGTTCTGAGAATCGAACCCAGTGCCTTGCACATGCTAGGTGAGTACTCTACCATTGAACCACAACCCCAGCCCTTGTCTGTTTTTTTAAAGAAAAGAGATTAAACTCAATACTAAAACAACCAGATATGTTATTGGAGTTTATGGAACATATTCACAGGCTTAAATTATCTTTTTAGGAAACTTTCTGAGTCAACACTGTGTAAGTTTACAATTCCCAGACAACGACTCTTACTGTCATTATAACATAATGTAAAAAAATTATCTTCAGTTGCTATTTAACTGAAATAGATAATCCCTACAGTCAGGTGCAATTCAAATTCTGATGCCCAGAGTAGACAGACCCTAAGAACAGAACCTTATAAAATATTGTCTCTATTTCTAGGTGCCATGCCAGAAGTTAGTAGACAATCCACCCATCTGTTTTGGCTATGAATTTTGAAATTTTTGTTAAAGTGTTATAATAAATTATTAAAACCAAATTCCCACTAAATATTTCATATAAGCTTAAGATACAAAATAAAGCAGGATTTCCAAATGCACCCATTCTCGATTTGTCTAATGCTCTCTGCTTCGCTTATTGATTTTCAAGAAAAATCTTTCCTTTCTCTATCTAAAGTGTTTTCATATTTTGAAAAGCCCACATTCCTGATGGTCTCTCAGAAAAATGCTTGGCCATTAAAGGCCCTTTATGACACTTCCCATGACCATCTAAAATCCAGTCCATGCCTTTAAGACATGTACAATCTAGTTGTACAGAAAAGACTCACAATAAACAATGGAAAAGATTGGTCCTAAAGTGAAGATCAGAGACTATAAATGCTGCTAGGGGCCAAAAGAAAAGACATTATTGAGACTGGATAGCTGGAAAAGTTTTTCAGAAGAGACAGAGATTTACATTGGCCTAAAGTACGATATTAGAACTAATAGGCGAGAATTCCAGAAGGAAGGAAATAAATTAACATTAAGAGGTAAGTGGGAGTGGGCACGAATCACAATAAGGATAAAGGAGAAAGATAATATGTGAAGGGAGTTGTATAGCTAAGTACTGAAAAGGAGAAGTTTCAGGAATTGTAATGAAACCTATATAAAAATAGGAAAACAGTTTGAATGAGTAAACTATATTAGATATTGGACCAGTGTTATGGTTTGGATCTGAGGTGTACCCCCAAAACTCACATGTGAGACAATGCCGAAAGATTCAGAGGAGAAATGATTGGGTTGTAAGAGTCTTAACCCAATCAGTGAATTAATCCCTTATGGGATTAATTGAAGTAGTAGGGTGTGGCTGGAGGAGGTGGGAATTGGGGTGTGGCTATGGGGTATATATTTTGTATTTAGAGAGTGAAATCTCTCTCTGCTTTCTGATAATGTGAACTGCTTACCTCTACCACACTCTTCCGCCATGATGGTCTGCCTCTGGAGCCCCAAGCAATGGAGCCAGCCTTCTATGGACTAAGACCTCTAAAATGGTGAGCCCTCAAATAAACCTTTCCTCCTCTGTAATTGTGCAGGTCAGTACCAAAAAAGTAGTTCCAGTGGCAAAAAGCTGACTAAAACAACCAAGGCTCCTCTAATGGGATTTGAATAAAAGTTCAGAGGACAGAAGAACGCTTATTGTTCACTGTCTCAACCCTGATATCTGGGAGCTGGATAGAAAGAGCACATTTTTCAGGGCTACTTCCAAGCATGAAAGAAAATGGTACAGAAAAAATTATGGTCATAATTAACATTGAGTTTACTTGCAGCCAGGTATGTTGCTTATCACATCGCATATAAGATTTTACTTAATTATTTCAACAGCTCTGCAAGGTACGTACTATCATATTTCCCATACACCATGGTCTGCAGCTAATAGATGCTTGAGCTGAAATTTCTACATGTGAGTGTGTGTGTGTGAGTGTGTGTGTGTGTGTGTGTGTGTGTGTGTGTATGTATGAAGAGATTGCATATCACTAGAACACTAATAACACTAGCAGGTTTGCTTTTGGTTACTGTTCTAAATACATATAAGGATTCTATTGGGTTTCACAGAGGAGAAAAATACACAAAAAAGTAAAGGTGGTTTTGAAAAGCACAAAATAAGCACTAAGACCCTGTATTAAGTCAGCTATCGATCCTACTGATTGTGGTGAGGGAGATCCAGGGTGGTTGATGAAGGAGGCAGTTATATGTAAAGAAACTATGACCAGTAACTATCAACCTGTGCAAAAGTATTTCCATATTTTAACAACTCGCATGGGTGTTCCAGTGAATATTAGGGGAAAAACAGTCTGGTATATATCCCCACCTATCCCGAGCATGCATCTCCTTGATCCTCTTTGGTAGCCAAGAAAATGCAACACCACAGGTGAGACAAGAAAAGTACCAGCTGGATTAAACAGGCTCTTATTTATTCTCTGCTGCATGACCATCTGTCTCACACCTGGAAAGGGAAAGGTGGGAAGCAGAGGAAGAGAAAGAAAGGGGAAAAGAAGTTAGAAAGACAAGAATAATTGATTGTTTTATGTTATCTTAAAACAGGTCAACCAGACTTACCTCCTCCAGTTCCTAGCAGGCTACAGTTCCACATAAGAATGAACCTCATGAAATGGTGATAATGTCACTAGAGGAGCTGCTTCAGCAGAAAGGTTATGTTACATGGAAGTTAAAAGCAAGATGTTCAGTGAGTAAATCTAAGTGTAGATAATTAGCTCTTGCAAAATTAAGTTGATTTCTATTATATTAATGGTGTTTCATGGGTAAAGTATAAATGATTGAATCAGATACTGAAAAGGGTAAAAATAACTCTAAACCTTCAGACTAAAGGACCATTCTTCCTGAAACTTTGGACAATTTAGACTGGCTTTTATTGCAATTATTTTTTATCTTTAACAATACTTTCTAGGACAAGTGAAGGCTTCAGGCAGTAACATTCTAACAGTACAAATAAAATCTTTTCTTATGAGATTTTAAGTTCAATATGCAGGGTAAGAATTTTTTTTCCAATTGCAATGATCATTTGAACTCTAAGGCTCCTGATCCTGAGGGCACATATTTTGCTCCTCATTAACCATAAAAAAGTGAGGATGGGATAGCACTTATTTTAAAAGCTATTTTCTAAAGATTGAATATGAAAAATGTGGTCATTTTCCTTAATCTTGACATGATTTCTTCTATTTGCATGTAATTTTATAAATGATTATTGTAGATGATTCTACTTTTAGTCATAACCTTCTAAAAGGGTAAAGAAATGTGGGAGGTAATTTTAAAATGGTAAAATTTTATGTTGAACCCAACTCCCAACCAAAGGGCACATCTGGATGTTGGAAATGGCATCATCCCTTTAATGAGTGACAGGATCCATGAAGATCTCACTAATAACCATCTGTATCAACCACCAGAATGATTTTGTTTATAGCATACTTCATAGCTTTCTATTTTCTCTTGTTGCTAGACCTGTTATTTACTATTTGGAGAAATGTCTCCCTGGCCACAATAGACTCCACTTTCCTTTCTGCTCCTATTGACTGCCAGGCATAGGATGAGACAACAGATATCAGAAATGAATCAAACTTAGATGCAATCCTCCACTCAACCTGCCTTCCTCTCACTTTGTACCCTCCCCCTCCAAAGTCAATGTACTAAGATGAGGATCATTTTGACCCACTCCTCCTTAGAGAAACCTGCTTTCCCAGTCTTGCTTATCAGATGTTCTATCTTCACCACAGACCAATAGGCATGATCTGTGTTTGACTGAGAAGTATTTCTCCTCTGGAGAACAGAAAATGGGAGTCAAACCACTGAGCCTAGTTGTGCTTGGTGAAATGAAAATATAGATGAATCAGGATGTTTTCTATGTCACCCCAAAGCAGAAAATTCTGGTCTGTACACATGAACATATAGATAGATGCCATAGACAAAACCTGGAAGCTCAGGAGTGATAAGGTAAAGGAGTTCAAGGCAACTTTCTAGTCCACATTCTAGTCCCCCAGGCCACCCTTCCTGGTATGGGACTCTGTGGGATGAATATTCCCAGACCTCTGGATTTTCCCAATATATTTTCTCCTACTGGTTTACATTGGGGTAGGTAGGTCTCTACAGCTTACCTAAATCTTCCTTATCTACCACATGGACTTAAGATTACAACTGAAAATAAATTTCTGAAAGGGGTGGCAAAAAGAATTCTGAACCAGGAGAATGAAGTAATCTCAGTTTTAGTTGAGCTTTCTCCACTATCACCACAATCCAGATCAAACAATTCAGATTTTCTAGGAAAGTCTTGATGTTTAAAAATAACTCATTCCCCTGTGGCTTCAGAGGCTAAGGTGGGAGGACCACAAGTTCAAAGCCAGCCTCAGCAACTTGGTGAGGCTCTAAGCAACTTAGCAAGATCCTGTCTCAAAATTAAAAATTTTAAAAAAGGGCTGGGGATGTGGCTCAGTGGTTCAGCACCCCTGGGTTCAATCTCTAGAACCAAAATAAAACAAAACAAAAATCTCATTCCATTTTTAAAAGAATAGTAATGTGAAGACACATATAGATAGGGGTGTGTTGGTGAATATTTAATGAATCAGCTCTCTGGCAAAGAAAATCACACCTTGACCAGAATCCATTGCCAATTTCTATGGTGTAAATACTGCTACCACAGCTGATTTCAAGCTACCCACCTGATATTACTGAGCACTAAGTTGGGAACAGAGGCTAATAATCAGCTCCCATGAGCCAATATAAGGGGGCTCTAGTATTTACTGTTTAGGGTACAAGGTTTGGAATTACATTTGGCTAATACCTTCTTTTGCCCCATTATGATAAATGAAGTGGATACCAGTCTGAGCCTCCATTATCTACAAAGTTAGAATAAAAAATAATAATCTTCCACATAAGAGTGTGCTTAAAGGACCAAGTAAGTTGTAATATATCTTTCATGATGCCAAGCAATATAGATGTTCAATTAATATCAGTGATTATTGTTATTGCTGTTTTATGTCTGTTTTTAAAATTACTCTTGTTGGATTATTTGGATTGGATTATTAGTTTTGGATTAGAGCATAAAGTCCCTGTAATCATTGCCGATTTCTTGAATGATCTTGAATACATTACCTGACCCTCATATACAGTCAGTTTTCCTCATCACGACAATTAAGTTGTGAATCATTCATATTTTTGCCTTGAAATTCTGTAAGGGCATAAGAATGCAATTGTGTGTATTTCTGAGAGAGACCTGGGTACACAGGAAAAGCAAAGGAAAGTGATGCTCCTGTAGGGTTGGGCACCTTTATAAAGCAATCCTGCTGGGAAGGAAGGCAATTGGTCAACCCTCACTGCCTCTAGCACCTTCAGAAGCACATACGCTATGACATTACCAAAAGGCTGAGCCTCTGCTTTGAAGTGAAGCATCTCAGTGCTTGATTAGAAGTAAGAAGACAGAAATGGAATCCCAGAACCTATGAAGAGGCTTAAGTACCCGCCTTTTGCCATTTATCCCAAGAGCAAAATAAACCTGATAGATCGGGATCAGTAACTGCCCCCACGGACTCTAATCATTTTCTTGGTATCCCTTAGGAGACAGGAGAGGGTGTGACCAACCTCAAGCTACTTTCTTTCCCCACTGTCTATTCCCCCAATAAACACAGGCACACACACACACACACACACACACATATGTGCATGTGCACACCTTAGCTCATGTGCACACAGACAGAAAAGCAAGCTTCTCAATGGCAGTGGATTTATCTGCTTCTTGGGGAGGGTCAGGACTTGGGAGCTGATTTCAAGTGAAACTTTAATTCTATCCAGTTCACTCTGGACCACAAAAGAAATGCCATCTCTGCTCTTTTTTCAGAGAAAGGGGAAAATAACCAGGGGATGGAATGGCAAATGGGAGTTGGAGAGCAAAAAAAAGGTCTAACCTAAAAGGGATGGGAAAAGTACCCAGAAAGAAAAAAAAAAAGTGTTTTTTTAAAAAAGGAAAAGCAAGGAAGACAACAAACAAGGAAGGATTGGAAACAGGAAGAGATTACAAAGCATGAGGGGAGAGATATGAGGAGATGGGAGAAAATGAACAAGAGGAATTAATGACGAATCAGTTTTCCATTGCACTTTTTTCTCACAGCATTAGATTGCCTAAGCCCCAATATGGCAATTGATAGTTGTGAGTTTATTGATGGATACACAAAAGTTCTAAACATAGTTCTCATTGTCTTCAATATGGACTGAAAAAGAAGAAAGAATCCCCACCTGCTTAAAAACTAAAATTTACATTCAAATAAACCTAGGAGGCAGGAGAAAGACAGGTTGCCTGCTGTATCCCATTTACAGTCCTGAAACACAAACACCAACTACCCGGAATATTCTGGACAGATTAATCTTTGCCAAGGTCTATATAAAGATGAAAAAATGCAAAATTAAAGTGATTCTCTCACTTAAAATAAAGAGTAATTGCCTAAGGGAGGAAGGAAACCAAATAAAGGAGCAAGGAAGTTCTCTGATTTAGTGAAATTCATAGAAATGAAAAGATTTTCTATAAGATCTGTTATATGAGCAGTAATTCTCCATAATCACAGTCTTGGTATTTGATTGGGACCTTTGATCAACTCTTGTTAAGATTGTTGCTCCTTCTTATCATTGCTAGCACGGGATAAAATTTCCACCTCCTGACACAACCATACAGCACCATAAAGAAGCACACTCAACTTGTTTGAAATTGGGCTCCAGATTTAGCACCAGATGATTTGAGTCTCGCCTATACTTATCTTTGGGGTCTGGAAAGTAATATTTGTTTACTGCTTAAAACACACCATTTGCGAATGAAATTATCATCCCTGAATCACAACGCTATAAAAATGTTCTTGCTGGGTAAAATCAAATCGGGAATTAAGTTCTGTTGCTATGAACCTGGGACTATCCTTACAGTCAATTTAACTACTTTGATGGAGTGAGAAGGCACACACTTAAATACAGTTAAAATTAAAGTTATCTCTTGCCTGAGTTATCCCCAAATAGCAACTGAGGTTTAGGTTTCACTTCCTACCTCCCTTTGATGACAGGGACCTAAAAGGTCTTATAACCTAAATTCACACCAGAGCACTGACAAATTGCACCCAATGGACAGAATAAGAATAAACGCAAAAGTAGTCAGAAAATGAGGGGCCGGAGAGAGGAAAAGGTGAAGGGCATCTCTTTCATGCTCACCAATAAATCCCCTGGTTCAGTACATCTGGCACATAAGCTAAGCTCTCAGGAAAAAAAATGAAAATGAGGGAGGGTTTCTTCCCCCTTCCCTTCAAATCAGATTACAATGTGCATACAAAAGGACCTGCAAATAGAAATAAGAAAATTCCATTAACGTGATAATGATATCCTGAATGACCTGAACAAACAAAGGAGATTGGAACTTTGGATGTAATTTGTAGATCGTTTCCTCTTCCAAGTTTTGTGAGCACCTGACTTGAAGGATTTTAGAAAAGGCTGCTGTGTCTCTGTTAGACCAGTTTTGTTCCATCTGTCAGAGAATCCCTACAGGAAAAATTAATTCAATAGAACACCACGTAAATTATGCTGTTAGGTTGGTTCTACTTTCCATTAATTAAAAATGTGTGTGTGTGTGTGTGTGTGTGTGTGTGTGTGTGTGTGTGGAGAGAGAGAGAGAGAGAGAGAGAGAGAGAGAGAGAGAGAGAGAGAAGGAAAGGCCTCAGGATGCGTCATGCATGTTAGACTAGGTGTGAATTGAAGGGCACCAGGAAACGTGCCTCTAATTTGACCTTCTTAGAGTGTTTTCTGACTGAAATAAACCAATGGACCATGATAAAGCCACTATTAAAATGCTCGTGTACTTGGGCAGGAAGGAGGTGATGTTAAGTTATTAACAACTTTGTTTGAATAAAGCTCTAAATTTCCATCTCATTCTCTCCCCTGCGTGGGACCACAACAGGCCAGTTATTTCCCTGAAGGAGCCCAGGAAGAGAAGAGTTAGTAGATAACTACAGTCTTTACCAGAGACCAAGAGGCAAAGGAGAAGAGCTCATTTTTTATCTTTGAAGGCCTGCATGAAGGTTGAAACAGGACGTTCAAATCCAAAAAGAGAAGTTGCTAGACCATGGAACAATGGAGCAGGGCAAGAGCAAGGGTGCAGTACAGTGAGAGGGTCCAGGAGTCACAGAGAAAGTCAGGAGATCATACTTCCATTTATGTGCCCTGGACCCCTTGGACCAGTGTTCTGATTCCTGTAAGGGAATCATGGATCACTGCAACCACCCATTTCCCCAGCCCAACTAAAGTTAGTCTATTACTATAGCAAGAACACTAACAAAGGGCCACTGCATCCATTCTCAGGCTCCACCCTAGGTCTCTAAATGATGTTGATGTATGCTCAAGTTTGAGAAACAGCAGCCTAAAGAAGCTAAACCATAACCTGATGCTTCATCTCCAGGAGTAAAGAACTAGCCCAAGGTCACACAGCTGGTGAGACAGCTAAGTACACTGGCATGGTCTTACCAGTACTCCATGCTGCTTCTCCTTTCTTTGCACCATCTTCAAAGAGCTAGAAAAGAAAAGGCTTTGAAAATTAAATTGTGGAAGGAGTATCATGTTCCATTTTAAAAGCATTTATAATAAAAATGGCAATTTTCTCAGTTTTCTACAACCTAGCATATTTTGATTCCCATATCAACTAATCAAATATTTCTTCAGAAGCATTTCCAATGCATAAAACCACCAGATACAATCTGCCTTCTCCTAAGAAAATTCAATACATAAAATTCTGCTTACAAAACAGATAAATCAGAGTTTTAACTTTGCAAAAGAATTTGCCACCCAATTTTTTCTTTAAAAAAAATGAAACAAAACAGTTTCCTGATACCTTTGCACAGTGATTCATTTTACAAAGTTTTAATATACATGCAAAATTTAGAAAGCATATCAACTGAAATTGTGTTTAGTCTCTTATAGAACTGGATCATTCATAATCTTTCTCAGTGATTCTCTGTGGTGGTTTTCATCATTTTCCAAAAATGGAAATTCCGCTTCAAAATTCTAGGATATGCCAGGAGTCACCCCAATCTTTCAGGACAGTGGTTCTCAAGCATGAGATGCATCTCAAGGAGATTTTATCAAAATACAGCTTGCTGTCTCCCATACCCACAGATTTCTAACTCAGTATGTATAAGCAGGAGTCCAAGGTTTGATATTTCAAACAAATTCTAAGGACCACACTTTGAAGACCACTGCTTAGGGAATTTCCAGGGTAGAGATGAACCAAAATTTTTCTGCAATATTCTTCCTCAGTTTTCAAACTGTGCTGATATATTCTACTGACAGCTGTTGATTGCAATGATCAAGAAATAGTTTTTTCCTCAACTACACATTTTATAAACACTTATCACCGCCCACCAGGATACTAACTCAGACAAGAATTCAGAAACAAAGGCAAATCCTGATCACCCAGGACCCAGTCAATACCAAGACTGAATAGTTACAAGTGTCTCAATAACAGGGAAATGAACGGCCTTTCCTATTGTTTGGGGAAATTTCTAAGAGGCTATCTTGAGACACCTATTCCCACTAAGTGTACGAAGGTTAAGAAATTGAGGTCACTACTTTAGTTATCGACTTCTCACCTATCCAATTTTAAAAGAAATGCTGTAAAATCAGTTATTAAACCAAATAAGTATCAATTTTATTGAGTACTTATTATATTGCATATATTATCTCATTTCAGCTGCATGAGACCCTTGCTCCATAAGTAAGTTTAAGCCTATTCTGTAAATGCAGCCCAAAAAACTAAAAGTGGCTGCCCCAGGTAGCACTGTTGATAAATGACAGAGCCAGGACTTGAATCCAGGTTTTGATACCCCAAATTCAGGAACTCTTTTTGACTCCATGTTGACTGGCACAAAAAATAGAGCTTTAATTCTCCCTTTAACAAACTAGGCTCCTATTTGGATACCTTTGGGAAAAAATCTACTTCCAAACTCATTCCTGTTGCTCTGGTTTGGATAAGTGTTTGCCAAAGGCAATGTGCTAAGGCATGGTCCCCAGCCTAGAACACTATTGTTAGGTGGTGAAGTCTTTAAGTGGAGGTCTAGTTAGAGACTTTATTTAGGTCATTGAGAGTGTGCCCTTGAAGGGGATTGTGGGACCATGGTTCCTTTTTCTTTCTTCTTCCCTCACCCTTTAGCCATGAAGTGAGTGGCTTTCTCCACCATGATGATGTGTTTTCTGCCCACCAGAAGCCTAAAAGCAATGGGTCTTCTTGATCACAGACTGGAACTTCTAAAACTGTGAACTAAACTGAATATTTTTTTTAATAAGTTGATAGCTCAGCATTTGTCATATAACAGAAAGCTGACTAATATACACACTCTTGGCAGAACCCAGTTCCTTCGAGTTTTAAGACTGAGCAGTATATTTCCATGGTGGTTATATGCTGGGGGACACTTAGAGCTTCTAGAGTCACCTTCATTTTCTGTCACCAGGCTCCCTCTATCTTCTCTCCAGAAGCAATTCCTCAAATCCTTCATCTGCTGATATCTCTCTGACTTCCTCTTTTGCTGCTAACCACACAAAACTATCTGCTTTTAAAGGCCTCACTTGATTGGATCAGGTTGACCTAGTGTTATTGTTTGGACAATGAGGCATCCTCCAAAAGCTCATGTGTGAGACAATGTAGGAATGCTCAGTGATGAAATAATTAGATCATGAGCAATATAATCTACTCAGTGGGTTGATTCATTTAATGGGTTAATAGTTTGACTAATTTATGGTAACCATAGGCAGATAGGGCATGGCTGGAGAAAGTAGATCATAAGGTTGTGCCCTTGGAGATTATATTATCCATGGCTCCTTGTACTTGAGCTTTCTCTCCTTCCTAGTTGCCATGTCCTAAGCTGCTTCCCTCTGCCATGCCCTTCTGCCATAATGCTCTGACTCACCTTGGGCCCAGAGCAACAACATTGACCAATCATGGACTGGATCTCTGAATCTGTGAGCCAAAACAAACTTTTCCTCCTCTAAATTGTTTTCATTGGGTATATTGGTCACACCAATTAAAGCAAATGTCCAGGTTGTTGAAGAAAATTATTTTCTCATAATTCATGTCCACGAGTGATCATTTCACATGTTTGTTTTATATGAAGATAAGACCTTATTCTCACACTACACAAGAAGATTCTTTAGGAAAAGAATTGTATCTTAGGCATGTTTGTATTCAGAGGGGTTCCTAGCACAGTGCCAATATTTGGAAGATACCCAGAATGGTGTTTGATGAATAGAGTTTGTTATTAAGCATTGATTAGATGATAGGCAACATTACTTATTACTCATTAGAAATTTAATTATTTCATTTTTTACCTTCCCTTCTGGATAAAATCTAATGAAGACTTCCTTTCTTCTAAAGAAATCAAAACTTCAAGATACTGTAAGTATATCATTCATGGTATATGATGCTTTATGATTGTAAAGGAGAGAGATGGCTAAATAATGATTTCCTATAACAATCTTTTGGAATTCAATAAAAGCTTTGCAAAGATAGCTCAAGTATTTGTTTTAAAGTAGGAAAATAGGATTTGGTGATTTTCTTTTCAAGGACCTTAAAATATTTAGATGAAACCAAAGAATTACATAAGACTGTTCAAACACACACACACACACACACACACACACACACACACACTTTGATTCCTAGAGAGGGACACTCATTTAGAGAGGTAGCATGTCACATGGAAGAAATAAATTCTCATAAGCAGAGCACTTAAGCTTATGAAGTCTACAATGACTTCAAAAATTCTCTACAGTATGCATGAGGGTGCACTTGCTGCTCAACAGAAGATGCAAAGCAACATGGAGCAGTGGCCTTGGAACCAAGGAATCCAGCCTGCAATGCAAAGCCCAACTGCTGATCACTAGCCAAAATCTAGGTTTTTTTGTTGGTAAAATGATCATAGCAATCCTTAGCCTTTGAAAATTGTTATAAAGATTGGAACAAATGTAAATAAATAATGTGACAGTAATCCACTAAATGGTTGCTACAATTATGATGTTTTGCAGATACCTCTCACTGAATTATAACTCTCCCTTAAATGTGAGATAAAATAAAATATTTGAGTTTTTCCCTATTTGTCAGTCTTGAGTTTAGACACCATTTTTCCTCCATATTCACCTGAAATCTCTCCAAATTCTAAATTAAAAAAATAATAACAGAGATCACTTTTAAGTATTGATTACTGCGCATAAGGAATATATCTTCACCCACACACATACTCCATGTGTGTTGTGTATTACACTACATTGGAATGGAGACAACTAGAGGACATTTGTCCTTCTCCTTCATTTTGGTATTCAACCCCTGTGAAAGAATAATAATGGTCATCAAGACCACTGCATACATATTCTACATAAGAGAAAAATCCAATTGGTGTTACAGAGCTCCTGGTTTTAGAATCTCTTTCTGCTTCAGCTGATATATAGTGTAAATCTAAAACTTATTTAAAAACCTGTCTGGATAAGACAGCTTTTAATTAATCTTCTCTTAGTTTTTATACTATATGGTACCTGGAAGATGCAAGATCAATCACCACCGTATTGTAATGTCAAGTTGTGAGACAGAAAGATAAATGAGCTATCAAGCTTAGCATTTTGATAGCTAAGTTAATTTAACTAGCTCCAGAACATACTCTAGATTGGTGGATAAAGTTGTGAGCTGGGCATTGCATTTTGTAACTGTGAATGACGTGGTACGTTATTAAGAAAACAGGAATTTGCTAGTTACTAGCTGTCATTTATGGGAATTTAAACCCAAGATCAGAGAGGTCTGGCTGGTGATGAGGTCATTTTACTAGTCAAACCAATTACAGCAGCTTTATTAATTCAGACTTTTAATTGAGCACTGGTGAAAAGATCTGGGCTGATCTGAAGTAGGAAAACCTTAGCCAAGCAAATTAATCTCAATTTATGCTTAAGAGGAGATCTTGAATAGACTTTGTTTCCTAATGGGACTACCATGATTTTTTAAATCATGAATTGTATTTCAAATTGTGTTTTCTTAAGAATAGGAATTTGAAATTGATTCTTTTCTTGGTGGAACAGATACCCCCATCCCTGGGCTATCCATTTACACAAGGTGTTTCAAACAGTGAGAGAAGAATAAGAATAAAAATGAATAAAAATACCATCTTAGCTCCTCAAAACGACCAGTCTAAATTGTAATAAAACTTCAAACAAAAGACAAATGCTTCAGAAGTCACTGGAGAAGTATTTAGATATGTTAATCACAGCTATTAAGGAATATCAACTTTGGAATGTCACATCTATTCAAATAAGCAGCAGTAAATGGAGTGGTTGTGAAAGGTTTTCTTTCCCTTAAAAGATAATGAAATCAAATTGCCATGAAGCAGAAAAACCAACTCTACCCAGTTCCCACCCTTACTAATCTATACTAGACCACTTATTTCCATTTCCTTCACTCATTTGTGTTTGCTCATCCACTCTTTAATAAACATGTATTATACACCGCTACGTTAGGCCAGGTCCTTTGCTCTGTCTTAAAATCATGCTTATTAGTGAGTTACAATTCCTGTCTTGAAGAACTCACAAAGAAAAGTGTAGTCAATTACAAAATGCCATGTGTGATGGTTAATTTTATGTGTCACCTTGACTAGGTGGAGTGCCCAGATAATTGATTAAGCATTCAGCGTATGTCCATGAGGATGTTGCTAGGTGAGATTAAGATTTGAATCTACAGACTGAGTAAAGCAGATTGCAATCCCCAATGTGGGTGGTTCTCATCCAATCCATTGATAGGCTCATGTAGATAGGCTCAGGAAGGACATCAGTCTCTTCCTGCCTTTGAACTTGGACTAGAATACATCTCTACGGATCATGGTATAAAATTATGTATGTGGGAGTGGGTGTGTGGGGGTGTGTTTTCTATTGGCTCTATATCCCTGGGGAACTCAGAACACAGTGTGGTTGGTGAAAAAGGGAACCACTTCAGCCATGAGTTTTACAATTACAACCCCAGAAAGCATGCAATTCACATACCTCTTCTCTCTGTCCAGAAGGTTACCACAGTGGCACAGACCATTGTCTTCAGAATTCAAGCAATTAAACCCCATGAGTAACAAAAAAATTATTTCCCTAACTTGTCATCATTTCAGAGTTGTCTGTGTGTTGTTATCCTTTGCTGTAGTGACATTAAGTCTCATTGTGCTTCTGTTGTGGCAGGTTTGCTTCAAGGGAGGACTTTACATGTTTCATTGTAGAGATAATTTTTTTCACAGATCTATTGATTCCTAGAGGTCAAAGTCACCTTGAAAGCATTGCCATGCTACTGTCAAGTAAAATGGTTCGCCTAAAATCATCCAGCGAGTTTAGTGTCATCGCCAGATGAAAACCCAAATCACACAAAGATATATGCATTTACTTTCACATCAAGGACACTTAGAAAAATGTTAGAAATATTTTGCCAATTTTAAACTTCTCAAGAGAAGAATTACAAATAACCAACAAATACATGAGAAAATGTTCAACATCGTTAGCAATTAGGGAAATGCAAATCAAAACTACACTGAGATTTCATTTCACACCAGTCAGAATGGAAGTTATCAAGAATATACATAATACTTAACACCAAAAAAAATGAAATAAAAAAAATCCCAATCAATAAATGGGCTAAGGAACTGAACAGACACTTCACAGAAGAAGATATACAATTGATCAACAAACATAGGAAAAAATGTTCATCATCTCTTGCAATTAGAGAAATGCAAATCAAAACTGCTCTAAGATTTCATCTCATTCCAGTCAGAAGGGCAATGACCAAAAATACAAGCAATAATAAGTGTTGGCAAGGATGTGGGGGAAAAGGCACACTCATACATTGTTGGTGGGACTGCAGATTGGTACAACCACTTTGGAAAGCAGTATGGAGATTCCTCAGAAAACTCGCAATGGAAACACCATTTGATCCAGCTCTCCCACTCCTCAGTCTATACCCAAAGGACTTCAAATAAGCATACTACAAAGACGTAGCCACATCAATGTTTGTAGCAGCTCAATTCATGATAGCAAAACTATGGAACCAACCTAGATGCCCTTCAACAGATGCATGGATAAAGAAAGTGTGGTACATATACACAACAGAATATTACTCAGCCTTAAAGAAGAATGAAATTATGACATTTGCAGGTAGATGGACAGAACTGGAAAATATCAGGCTAAGTGAAATAAGCCAATCCCAAAAAACCAAAGACCAAATGTTTTCTCTGATAAGTGGATGCTGATCTATAGTGGGGGGTAGGTAGGGAAGAATGAAGGAACTTTAGATTGTACAGAGGGGAGAAGTGGGGTTGGTGGGGATGGGAAGGATAGTAGATTGAGGTAGACATTATTACCCTACATGCATGTATGAAAAAAAATTTTTAAAGAATACACATAATAATAAATACTAAAGAAGATGTGGAGAAAAAGGAACACTTTTACACTGCTGGTGGCATTGTAAATTAGTAAAACCACTATGGAAATCAGTATGGAGTTTCCTCAAAGGATGCAGGCAAGGAATCACCATCTGACCCAGCTATACTGCTCCTTGCTATTTAGCCTGAAGAATTGAAGTCATCATAATATAGCAATTCATGCATACCCATGTTTATAGCAGCACAATTCACAATAGCCAAAATATGAAAATGGCCTATGTATCCATCAACAGATGAATGGATAAAGAAAATGTAGTAGATATATACATGGAATTTTATTCAGCTATAAAGAAAAATGAAATTATGTCACTTGCAGGAAAATGGATAGAACTAGAGACTATCATGTTAAGTGAAATAAGTCAAACTTAGAAGGTTAAAGGTCATATGTTTTCTCTCATATGTGGAAGCTACAGAGGAAAAAGGAAAAGAAAGGTTGGGGAAGATCTCATCAAAATCAAAGGAAGATCAGTAGAAGAAAAGGACCAGGAGGTGGGAAGGAGGGAGGTGGAAAGTGCTGGGGAGTGATATAGGCCAAATTATATTGTTATATTGTTATATTTTGCATTGTGTGCATGTATGAATGTGGAACAACAAATTCCATCAGTACGTACAATTACAATGCACCAATAAAAAATATGGGGGAAAATATATTGTCAATTTTGAACTCATCTCTGGTTCATTAAATAAATATTTCTAACAGTGCTTTTACAAAATATTTTGTTATTTAATAATTAAGTCTCACACACGCACATACACATGCACATGCAATTTATTTTGGCAGGAGGCATAGAGAGAGAACTTTTGCATTTGGCTATTTATATATGTGCGTACATGCACATATGATTATAAATTTATATAAATGCTTTATAAGCATAGACATTAATATAACTTCTTAAAATCTTGTTTTTACTTATATTCAGTGAGTAAAAGCTATAATTGCTCTTTCTAAAATCTCAAGAACCTAAAGAATTGGCATCCCACTGGGAGAATAATGGTTAAGAACATGGGCTTTGACATTAGTTACACCCAAGTTCAAACAGTTCTGCTACTTGAAAGAGAATTCTTCAAGTTCTCTTTGTAACCATAACTACTTAATAAAGGAAGAATGACAAAAAATAACAGCAGAAGGGTTCTTGGGTTTGGAAAATTTTGCTAGAATCATTTATTTCCCCAGGTTTGAGGGCACTGAGTATGTGGGTATGTGCTGCAGAAAGTAAAATCACAGTGACCATATTTACAGCTAATATTTGGAGCTGGTAAATTTGAAACTAAGAATATGTAAGTTTAAGACAAATAGTTTTGAAGATTAAAAACATAGAAGATTGCTTAAAAAATAAAAGATAATTTTGCAAAAACGACATGAAAGAATATTTGGATACCTAAGAGCTAACAACTCTATGTCTAGAAAAAAGATAAAACAGATGAAAAGATAAGGATGATTGTCCTTATTTTTTCTACTGCATCTTGTCAGGAAAAAAAAAAAAATCTAGACCAGTAAGCAACTTATTCTTCCTGGTAACAGACTTAGAGGAGATGGACCAATACTGGTCTGCTCTGGTGGATTGACAGGAATTGGTGGCAGATAATGGAGAAATAGTGACTTATCTACTATGACTAGTCTGAACCTAAACCTGATCAAGACTCAGGCTGCAGAGTTACCAACTTGCCTGAGTGTGGTGAGACAAAGCATCCACGTGCAAGTCACATGAGGTGGATGTTACTCACAGAGAGGTATCAAGGAAAAACAGAAGCCTAAAATTCAGAACAAGCCAGTCTCCCAAAGCTTAGGAGAACTACATGGGACAGATGGAGCCTTCTCTATACACATACCACTTGCACTGCAGCTAGGGGACCCTGGTTTGGGTAGTACCCAGGGATTTATGATTAGCTGAGCTACAGCTTTGAAAGACATTCTGTTTCTATGGGTTCTAGAACAGAGCTCAGGCTATTCCTGCCAGCTCCTCCTTATCTAGGTATGCTGCATTCCCAAAATATTCAAGTTATTCTTGAGAAGTGCAAACAAGGATGGAGTAAGAACTGAGTCGTTCCAAGGCCACCTGGAGAACTGTCCTACGGATCACCCATATACATTTTCACAATTGAGATGGACTCCACAATTCTGATACCCAACAATAAGCCTCTGACTCCCCCTGAAAACTTGTGTTTATTTGTTTGTTTTTGCAGTGCTGGGAGTCCAACCCGGGGCCTCATGCATGCTAGATTAGCTCTCTACTAATGAACTACATCTCCGGTAACCCCTGAAAATTTGGAACCAGAGTGACCAAACCATATTTTTAAAACAGGTGAAAATATCTCATCTGTCATAAACTGTCTCTGTCCTCAAGGAAGATCAAAACAAAGAAACAACAACAAAACCCAGATTGAAAGTATCTTGAACTCAAAAGAATGGGGGAGACAAGTACCATTTGCAAAACTGTTTACGATTCGGCAGAAAAGCTTTCTCTTTGTTGCTTTTAGTGCTTGGATAAACTCATGGCAGCATTCATTCAGCAACAGTCGTTTCCTAACTCCAGGACTTTATGTATGTTATAGACCCTCTCTGAGCCTCAGTTTCCAAGTTTATAAATCAAAGGAATAAAGATTAAATTAGGTGAAGAATAAAACATGTAACATAGGGCCTGATACATAATAAGTGTTCAATAAATCGTAGTCATTCTTATTTATTTTGTTTTCACAGAAAGGCTTTTATCTTTTATGAACATCATACTATCTTACAGATCATATAATATTGTTGCTAAGGATGATTTACATCATGTATCGTAATCATAAATACACATTTAAACTTAAAACATAGAAGTAAGATTAAGAAACAAAGTAGCATTTTTCCTCCTTTTACCCTTCTGTAGGATACAAATTGTTAAAAATCTTATGTTCTTTCCTTCTTTGTTTATAATTAGATGTTGTTAATTTAATTACAAGTGGCTCTTACTTATTCATTAAAGTAGTTTGTTATTCTGCCTGTCTTTGTTAGTGACTAATTCATTTGAACTACATTGTGGGGAAAATAGTTCATCTTAGACTCTGGTCTGATTGATCTCTGCCTCCCTAAAATTCATATATTGAAATTTACTTGCCATGGTGATGGCAATAAGTGGGACTTTGAGGAGGTGATTAGGTCATGAGGCTCCACATTTTTAGTGACTTTAGTGAGTGCCCTTATAAATGAGACTCCAGAGAGCTTCCTTATCCTTGTTATGTGAAGACACGTAGAAGACTCTATCCTTGAGGAACCAGCCCTCACTAGCTACCAGCATCTTGATCTTGGACTCCCCAGCTTCCAGAACTGTAAGCAATAAGTTTCTATTACTTACAAATTGCCCCACCTAAGGCATTGTGTTATAACAGACCAAATGGACTAAGACACCTCATCAATCTATCAAGATCATCCTAAGTTCCAACCTACATTCTGTACATCTGATTGTCCATAATAGTGTTTTCTGCTTGTTTGGACTAAGGGTTACAGGCCAAACCCAAGAAACAGTGAGTCATCAGCCTTTGCCTTCCTATTGCAGGCAATCTAACACCCAAGCCCAGTCTTTAACACTCAATAAAGCAAGTGGATTGAGTGCTGTGCTACAGAACCAGTCGTGACCTCTGTCCTAACCTGAATGATATTAATTGTAGATGTTCACAGCTCAGATTGGCCTATCCTGCTCTCAGTCACAAAACGATCCTCAATATGGATGTTATACTCTCCATTTATTCAGAGCCAACTCTCCTGCCTGGTGATTGCACTCATCAGTAACTCTGTGAGGCTAGGCCTCCCTCTGATCCAGGTACCCCCAAGGGAGAAAATGTTCAAAATCACTTTGCCCAGACTGTTGAGGAAAATGCCATTCAAATGCCTAATCAAAAACACAATAAGCACCAGGCCACATTATAACTTCCATGCTGTTGTAGAAAAAAGTTAGATTAGTTTGACAAGATTAGTTCTTTTAAGAGTCGTTTTGATTTTCCCCCACTACCCTGTAATCCCTCTTAGACTTTGAATATTAATCCTCCTATTATTCCTGTATTTCTCGATATGAACATTATGCTGCCTGGTTTATGGCATCTGGTATCATGGGCCCCTCAGCAAGCCTCTCAGAGTTTTCAGAGGGTTTTGTTTCAGTTAATTCCTTAAGCATGCCAGGATTCAAGTCATTGTATATTGTAATTTATTTTATTAATCCTAAGTGTATCTTAAAAGAAAGGAATAGAAATTAGTGAAAATAAATTAGCATTTTTGATTACAAAATGATACCTTCAAGGGCAGGCTCGTTTCGTGAAAGTGATCTAGCATTGCAATACTGGAGCAGAAAGACAGATTTCCTCATAAATGGACAGTGTCTCTTTTTAGGTGGGGTCACATTAACCAGAGAATATAGGGGTTTTACCCAGTAACTGCCCAGTGTGAGAAATCCATGCAGGTTCTGACAAGCATCCAGACAAGTCAAAGAATAGCTTAATTCCAATACCTCTTTCCAACTTCAGGGCTCCCACTGTAGTCCAGACCAACATAGCCTTTCACCTGGACCATTACAGTAATGACCTAACTATCTCACTGCTTTTGGCTTTAACTCTTAGTATAAAACACACCAGCATCAAATCAGATCATGTTACTGCCTGCTTAAACTCTTTTGGGGACTTCCCATTACAGCTAGGAAAAAAAAAAAAGTAAGTTCTTTACATAGTATGAGGCTATGCACAAGAATCTGTCCCCTGCACACTTCAACCTCCCCTGATACAGTCAGTTCAGCTATTATACAACATATGTAGTCCAAAAAACATCATTGCACTGTGCCATATCATGCAATAAAACCCACAAAGCTTATGGGAGGAATAATGAAACTCGGGCAAAAGCACTCAAAATCTTCATCAGTAGCACAGTTTAAAAAATAGGAACCTAATAAAAATGTGCACACAGCTGTACACATTTTAAACGTTAAAAAAATATAAAGACACTACAATAAATATGGTACTTCACCTTATAAAAACTTGACATTTGCTTTCACAAAGGGATTTCAGGAGAGCTGTAGTTTGTGAATTATTGAATGGTGGAAAGAAGGTTATCTGAAATGAGAAGGAAAGTTGTAACACCAGATGGGCAAATGTATGTGATTCATATACATGGTAAACTGAGGTAGGGGGTAGGTGTCTATGTGCGTTTGCTATATTCCTATACCGCTTGGTTCAGCTGTGCAGTTTTCTACATCTGCAAGGTGCTTCTCTCTGACAGAAGCAAACAATCAAATGCCAAATCCATGTTATGCTAAAATTGTTCACCATCAATCCTATTGGAATGAGTTCTCATTTTGAAATCAAGCATTAGAGCAAGCTGACTGACTTTTCTGACACACAATCCACCTTGTAATGTGTTCAGTCCTCCACCATGCCCAGTTCTTCCCCAAGTCCAGGCCTATGCTTGCTGTTCCTCCTGCCTGGATTGCTCTTTCTCAAGTTCTTCCTGGGACTGGCTTTGTCTCATCCTTTGAGCTGTTTAGACACAATCCCATCAGGATGTCCTATCCTGAGATCTCACTCCCTAATGGAGTCTTTTTCCTATTACCCTATTTTTAGAATTCTTTTTTCCCCCGTTCTTTTATAGGTTCTATTAAAAAAGGTTAATGATTATCTTCCTGGTTCTTATAATTCATCCACTAGGAAACAAACTCTGTAAGATCAGGAGGTATGGCTTTCTTAATATTTCTTCATTTCCAGACCCTTGCAATTCTTATGCTCAGTGCAAACACAAAATGCAGGCATTCAAAATAAATTTCCTAAATGAATGAAAGAATGAATGATTGTGTCTGGGCTAATACCAAATATAGCCAACAGCATCTCATAGAATGGCCTTTTTTTTTTTTTTTTTTGGTACCAGGGATTGAATTCAGGGACACTTAACCACTGAGCCACATCCCCAGCCCTTTTCCATATTTTATTTAGAGACAGGATCTCACTGAGCTGCTTAGGGTCTCGCTAAGTTGCTGAGGCTGGCTTTGAACTTTCAATCCTCCTGCCTTAACCACCTGAGCTACTGGGATTATAGGCGTGAGCCACCATGCCCAGCCAGAATGACTTTTTTTTTAATTTATTTTTTATTCACACAGTTCATATAATCTTACATTTACATAGGGTAGTACTGTCTGTCTCAGTCTACTATTTTTCCTGCCCCCATCCCCTCCCGTCCCATTTTTCTCCACACCATCCATACTTCCTCCATTCTTTCCTATCTTCCCCATAACCCCTGCCACCCC
>JAJEJO010001300.1:112733-146848 GCA_020662805.1 Glaucomys volans
TGCTTTGTGGCATAACATATGGTCTATTTTAGAGAAGGAGCCATGTGCTGCTGAGAAGAAAGTGTATTCACTCATTGATGGATGGAATATTCTATATATATCTGTTAAGTCTAAGTTCTTCATTGTGTTATTGAGTTCTATAGTTTCTCTGTTTAGTTTTTGTTTGGTAGATCTGTCCAGTGGTGACAGTGGTGTGTTAAAGTCACCCATAATTATTGTGTTGTGGTCTATTTGATTCCTGTAATTGAGAAGGATTTGTTTGATGTACATGGATGGGCCATTGTTTGGGGCATAAATATTTATGATCATTATGTCTTCTTGATTTATGGTTCCCTTAAGCAGTATGTAATGTCCTTCTTTATCCCTTCTGACTAACTTTGGCTTGAAGTCCACTTTATCTGATATAAGGATGGAAACCCCTGCTTTTTTACTAAGGCCGTGTGCATGATAGATTTTTTCCCATCCTTTCACCTTTAGTCTGTGGATGTCCTTTTCTATGAGATGAGTCTCTTGAAGGCAACATATTGTTGGGTCTTTCTTTTTGATCCAGTCTGCCAGTCTATGTCTTTTGATTGACAAATTTAGATCATTAACATTCAGGGTTATTATTGAGATATGATTTCTATTCCCAGTCATTTTGGCTTAGATTTGGTTTTTAATGTGACTTGGTTTCTCCTTTAATTGGCTTTTCTTTTAGGATATTTCCCCCCTTTGATGACTTACATTGTTGTTGTTCGTTTCTTCCTCATGGAATATCTTGCTGAGAATGTTCTGTAGTGCAGGCTTTCTATGTGTGAATTTCTTTAACTTTTGTTTGTCATGGAAGGATTTTATTTCGTCTTCAAATCTGAAGTTTAGCTTTGCTGGATATAGGATTCTTGGTTGGCAGCCATGTTCTTTCAGAGCTTGAAATATATTGTTCCAGGCCCTTCTAGCTTTTAGGGTCTGGGCTGAGAAATCTGCTGATATCCATATTGGTTTCCCTCTATATGTAATCTGTTTCTTTTCTCTCACAGCCTTTGAAATCCTATCTTTATTTTGTACCTTAGGCATTTTCATTATAATGTGTCTTGGTGTGGATCTGCTGTAATTTTGTGCATTTGGTGTTCTGTAAGCCTCCTGCAGTTGAGTTTCCATTTCATTCTTCAGGTTTGGGAAATTTTCTGATATTATTTCATTGAATAGGTTGTTCATTCCTTTGGTTTGTATCTCTGTGCCTTCCTCTATCCCTAAAATTCTTAAATTTGGTCTTTTCATGATATCCCATAGTTCTTGGAGGTTCCATTCATGATCTCTTACCATATTCTCTGTTTGGGCAACTTTATTTTCAAGATTCAATATTTTGTCTTCATTGTCTGAGATTCTGTCTTCTAAGTGATCTAGTCTGTTGGTGATGCTTTCCATTGAGTGTTTAATTTGATTTATTGTTTCCTTCATTTCAAGGATTTCTGTTTGGTTCTTTTTCAAAATCTCTATCTTTTTGTTGAGTTGATCTTTTGTTTCCTGTAGTTGCTCTTTCAGCTGCTTATTGGAATGGTCAATCATTGACTGCACTTGCTCTCTTAATTCATCATTTGCTTCTCTAAACATTTTAATCATGTATATTCTGAACTCCTTTTCTGGCATTTCTTCTACCATGCTGTCATTGGATTCTGTAGTGTAGAATCTTGGTTTGTTTGGAACACTTTCCTCCCTTGTTTTTTCATGTTGTTCTTGTATCTTCCCCTCCAGCAATGCAGATCTAGGGTATTGTAGTTTCTGCCCTATAGACTTAGTGACCCTATAGTTTTCTGAAACCTCTTCTTTAAGGGGGGGAATCAATATTAGCAACACCCAGTACAGACAATATGCAGCTGTAAACCAAATAGCCCCTATGAAGACTATTGTTACAGTAGTCTTTTTGTTACAATATTGTTACAATATTGTCATAATAAACAGAGAGGATGAGTTCTATTATTATCTACAGTATAACAAATAGATTTGCAATGAGGACTCCCAGTTTCTAATGGAGGACAAAGAGGATGGGGAGGGGTGTAGGCTGTAATTGTTAACAGTATAAGAAAAGAGTATGAAGAAATTCTAGATCACAGGAAGAGTGAGAAAAAGCCCTTGAGGAAATAGGTAAACAAAAGGAAAGTAGAGAGCAAGAAAAGTATAGAAATAAAAATTTAAAAGCTTTCACAAAGGAGAAAAAAAAATATACACTATACCCATCATATCCTATTCAAACCTCCCAGTCTTTAGTAGCCTGAGGCATGAGAGCTTCCTGACAATGAGCTTCCAGTCTCCAGTGAGCATCTCAGGATGGGATTTGCCCCACCTAATGACAATTTTCGCTGATAATCCAAAATGGCTGCACTGGTTTCTAAACGTGTTGGCAAATGGTGAGCTGCAGCGCAGGGCGTGGGCACTGAGACTGTGTGGGGTGCAGATGGTCAGGCTGGGCCCCTGGAGGTGGTGTGCTGTCAGTCAAGCCGGGGGTCCTGGAGGCAGGGTGCTCTCAGTCAGGCTGGCAGTCCTGCAGCTCCTGGCTTTTTTTTTTTTTTTCCCCCAAAATGGCGGCAGCCACAAGTAACCAAACCTGCCGGTACTGCGATGGTGGATCTCCAGGCAACAGCAGGCAGCTGGCAATCCACTGATGGTCTGCAGGCTCCGCAGGTCACTGGTGGATGATCAGCAGGTGAACCTCGGTTGGCAGGCCATGAGTAGGTGAGAGGCAGGTGATGGGCAGGCCAGAGGCAGGCAGACAGGCAAGTGACAGATTATAGGCGGCGGTCAGTGAGCAATCTGCACTCAAATGTAGCACTAGGCTGGTAGACTGCAGGTGATCAAGGTAGACAGATGCGGTAAAGAGTAGGGGATCGATGAGGAGTAGAGACTGCTTCCCAGAGAATCAGATTCTCCTCTTCTCAAATCTTGGGTTATGGAGCAACAAGGAATGCAGCCTCCCTCTAGTCCGCCATCTTGGATCTCCCGACCTTTTTGATGCTATTATGATGCTTACTCAGTTAAACCCCTTACAGTCTAGCTCTTGGTCAGATTTAATGTACTCATTAAAAAGAATGGAGAAGGGATGGATTATATAGAAGAAAATAAGGGGTGGGGAAGGAGCAGGGAAGGAAGGGTAATAGAATGAGACAAACATCTTTACCCTATGTATATGTATGAATATGCAAATTGTATGATTCTACTTTGTGTACAACCAGAAAAATTACAGTTGTACTCCATTTGTGTACAAAGAACCAAAAAAAAAAAAAAAAAAAAAAAACCAGCTTGAAGGGAAATAATACAAAATTAAATTTAAAAAGAGAACTTCAAAGATTATATTATTAGAGTCACATAACACAAAAATAATAATAGCAGGAAAATTAGACTATCAAAATGACAGAAAAAGAATTCATCTATGCTTTTAGGGAAACTGGACTCTAATTTGAAAGATGGTAGCAGAAAAGGATCATATTTGGCAACTGATTAAACAGAAAGTAAGAATGTGGTGAGGCCTACTGTACAACTCTGGTCCTACTTTTGATATCTATCTTTTGAGAGGAAACCAGAGAAATTCTGAAAGATCTACAAAGGATCACACTAACAGGATTAAGGAGTCACTGTAGGGAAGCTAAAAGCTACTTAGAGGCTCCACTTTTCCCCTTCCACCGCTCAGAAAAGAAACTGTGCTGTGACTAAGATGTTTGAATATCCCTTGATTTTATTCTTCCCTTCTTTTGTACCAAAAAAAGACTCATGCTTTAGTTGGGCATGTGTCAGGACTAAGGGATCCACTCCCCAGCCTTCACTCTAGCTATGTTTGGTCACATGACCATGAGGGTGAACTCTGGCTAATGAAATTTGAGGACTTAATTCCAGCCAATAGCTTGCAGCTTCCCACAACCTTCCCTAAGAGAAAGTTATGTCTTACTCACTACATTCTTCATCTTTCAATCTTTCATCTGGAATGCAGATGTAAAAGTGGGAGTTCAGGTGGCCTCTTGGCTCATGGGATAACCTTGGGAATATAGGTCATGGTCAATGAAGCAGTAAGGTAGAAAGGGCCTGGGTCTCCACAGACTTTGTGGAATAGGGACAATAGACCAGCTGTGAACTACCTCATTGCAACATTTTAACATGAGTGGGAAAATATCTACTAGCTTAAGTGAATCTTACTTCAACTTTTAATTGTAACTAATAATTTATAAAAGTAAATGTGCCCCCCATACACACACACACTTGTTTCTCCTTCTTAGTTAAGAAAATATTTACCAAGTCTTAATAGGTGTGTTTGGAAAAGAAAGTCATGCTACCCAGGTATAGCCAGAAGGTGAGAATGAGAAGAGAGGTTTAAATGTTCTTCCAAATTCAGGGTTCGAAATTTGGAAATTCACGAGAGAGATTCTGAGGGAGAATGATGGAGACATGAAGAGAAATGAGAAGTTCTTGTGGTCAGAAGCAGTGGACATGAAAAATGCCCTGTGATCTATATGTCTATGAGGACAGTGACTTTAAAGTTGTCCTCCCTCCCAATCTATAATTGCCTTCCACTGTCCCCAAACCATCAATCATGTTGCCTTTGCTTATTAACCTTGTATTAGTGATGTTTGGGTAGATGAAAGAAGAGGAAAGATGGGGCTGGGTAGGCATAGGTGCTATCTTCAGAAGTTGAGAGCTAAGGCTAAGGTTACTACAGGTAGAAACACTGCATACCTCAGTGTGAAATGCCTTGGAAGAGTATAAATGCCTCTTCCTCACATGTGCGCACACACACACGAGGAGGGACAGAGAGGACCTGACAGACCTCTGCAGAGAATGAACCTCAGTATCATAGGACAGGGAATCCCAGAGTATGGAAGACAAGAAATGTCCAGGGGGAAGACTACTGAACTGCACAGTAATACCAAATGTCCTCTTCCTGGTCTGCATTGTGATTCTTTGCTATCATTCAACAATATGCTCCACTATCACCTTTGCTCACATATCTTCCCTAACCCTTCTGGATAGGGTTAATCAGCCCCTCTTCTACAGTAACACAGTATCTGGAACATTCATCTCTTGTTGCCCTTCTCCCACTGTGAGCTGTTTGAAAACATGATGTATTTGTCTTATCTCTAGTGCCCAACACAGTTAATACCAAACAAGATTTAGAGAATTGAACTGAATCATGAGTTTTGTAATAATACCACTGACATTGTGGGCACCTTAAAGAAAATCATAGCGAAACTTTATTTTTCAGATAAAGAAATCAAGTAGCAAGACTCACTGAATTTCCTAAAGTCAAAGCAGCTAGAAAGAGGCAGAACAAGGACTGGAACTCAGGTTTCTAGATCTCAGATCACCTTCAATCAGTATCACTTTCAGTTCACAGATCACAGTGCAAACACTTCAGGAAAACCCAAGGAAATATTTAGATGTTTGTGCTCTCTCCCAAATCAGATGCTGTTCTGCTGTGTGTCAAACAAAGCCACACCTATATGCTTCAACTTTTAGGGAAAGCATGAGCTTTCATGCTTCCTGTTTTCAAGGTTCCTTGTAAGTGCTGAGTATGAATAATGAAGAGATAGACTTAGCAATGCTCAAATAAGCACAGAGATTCATCAGCCCTCCCGAGGCTCATAAACTGCAGAGAAAAGTACATTTTTCAAAGGAAAGATCATTATACAGCCCTGGATGGAAAAAAAAAAAAAGAAGAAGAAGAAGAAGAAAAAGCTAGAAGAATTTTGAATAACAATTCAGGCAACACAGTGCACACATCTGTATTATTTCCCCATATACAGAAGCAAGTTAGAGCTCCTCATAGTCACCACAACATCCTGTTTTATCTCCCTTATTTTGTTCTCCATCCCAAATCCACTCAATCATTTATTGGATCCTTGATGCCATATGACATGCTGCTTCTCTGCTTTACCATCTCTCTCTATTCACAGATAAACATCTCACACCTGGGAAACAGATGCCTCTAATTAGTATTAAAACCTAAAGCTTATGCCTTCTTTTGATGTTTTCTAGGGTGCATTTTTGTTGAATAATAATGTTCTCAACTCAACACCATTCAACACTTAATCAAAAGTCACTTTAGTACAGATTTTCTTGCAGTCACTCATCATACCCTAGTCCCAAACATGCTTGTGAAATGAAGTCAAAGAACTGAATTCAAAACTTGGAAAGTCTCTCTTTCACAAATCACACCTCTTCAAGCTGATGTTTTGGAGAAATGGGGACATTAATTTCACAAAATCTTAATAAAATTTTAAACTTTAAAGAAAAACAAAATTGAGAATATAAAAACATGAGAAGTAGCAGCTGCTCTACTATTTGCTAAGTGACTCTGTTTCCTTTTAATTACTTGAGAAGTATTTCTATTAGACAAGTTGTTTTGCTACATTGGTAAGCATGAGAAGGTCAAATAGTCAAGAGCACCAAGAGGCTAAGATCTGGAAGAGAGTTTATACCAGAAACAATATGGCACCCATGCCTCTGACCAGTAGAAAATGCTTCTGTGGGTGGGTTATATGCAACTTAGAAATCTTTATTCTATTCCAAAAGAGAAGGATGATTCCCAACCCCAATACTAGGGCTTTATGTGGCAAAATATAGGAAGGTAAAGAAGAAAGCTGCAACATCACATAGATAAAGACTAAAAGAATCTCTGGACAAATAATTACATGATGGAAGGCAGACAGTTTATACTGTCTTTTGAGGAAATAAAAAACTGATGCAAAGAAATTATATGCAAATAAAATCAGGTCTCTCAAGTGATCCCTAAGAGGTCAAACCACTGCTCACCAATAAACAGCAAAAGATATAAAAGAAGAGGATCAATAAATTAGAAACAAAAAAATTCTCTAAGTCCATGACAGAAACATTTTTCTTAGCCACAATGGGTTAAAAGGGATTTTGTTTTTTTGTTTTTGTTTATTTGTTTGTTATAGAGGTTTTGGAAAATTCAGATTCTATGATATGGTATTTGCATTTGTACTTTGTTTTACTTCTGTATTAGTATAGATAGGCTAAGTTATGCTGTGATAAAAAATTATTTCAAAGACCCACAAGAAGAGTTTCTTTTTGGTGCTACCTGTCCATCATAAGTTGATCATACTGATGCTCAGGCCGATAGACTATCTCCTTCTGCAACACTGCTGGTGGTCATGTCAGAAGGGAAAAGAGCATGGCAAGCCACCTGCCAGCTTCTGCTCAGAAGTGACATGTATCACTCATTGTGACAGCCCAGGCAAGTCATGTGTTCATGGCTGTGCTCCACAAAGGGGAAATGTACAACCCTGCATATGAGTCATATAATCTACCGCAGTACCCTCAAGATGACTGTATACAGTAAATTGCATGATACTTACTATGTACTGCCAAATTGCTTCTGGAATAAATAAAAAAAAATCTGCAGACATTATTATAAACAGTGATCTGGATAGGATAGTTAGAACCAATCTTTGGTGTTTTATAATCAGCAGCTTTCCCTCTCCAAGGAAGTCTTAAATTTTAACTACGTCTGGATATATTTATGATATTTAAGCCTAAGGTACTTAACATGATGAAACAATAATCAAATTGAGTTTTTTCTTGTGTGTCTATTCCAAAAACTAACATCACATTAAAGGTTTGAATGAAGTTGGGCTGGAAGTGTGCATGTGTGAATTTTACATATTCTCCACTTCCCACCAGAAACCTACGTCCTCAAACATGCTCTGAAACAGTGCTTTTAATAAAGACAAAGGTCTCCTTAACCCCAATACTTAATTTTAGAATAGAAAGCATAGATTTGATGGCTGAAGCATTAGTCAGAAATGTATTAATTATGTTTCCATGATGTGAACTTTACTAGACTTGGTAAAGATAATGAAATGTATGCCTCTGAAGTAGCTATAGATCTAATTGAAATACTCACATGTATGTGCCCCATCCTCCTACTGCAAAGGACAAGTGTATTGTGGACCTGCTTACCTACCACTGCGAGGAAGCCACATTTCTTTCATGGATTTCCAGTAAATGACTTCAAGTTCAAGTTCTCAAAAACAACATTTATCATGTCATTTCAGCATGATACTGCCTGGAGGCAAGAGAAAGAAATGAAAGTTTTCTTACTGTTCTTTTCATCCTTGTATTTCTTGATTTTTTTTTCATCTTTTTACTACCCAGCCCAGCCTCTTTTCCTTAGCCACTGAAATTACTATTATAAGGACTCCTAAAAATTCCAGTTCCCCATTCTCAAAATCTCAGAAAAAAATAAGCATTGAACACTATACAATTTTGATGAATCTGACAGAGCTGTGATAAAGTTCATATTTCTCTTTCATAGGTGTTTACTAAAGAAAGGGTGGGTAAGAAACTTGACTGCTTGACCAATCTGTTGGCAACGGTCTGTAGCCTGAGGATCCTCCCAATGCACATGTCAAATCCAGATCTCAAAGTAGGAGAAAGAGGGATCTGAAGAGTTCTTCATTATCTGCCTCTCTTTATTACCTACTTTATCCATTTACTCTTTAATCAATTTCATCGTCCCTTACTTTTGGCTTCCTGTAACACAATTATCTTGACCTTGATGCTGACCTGGGCTCTAAACAGGTAAGCCTAAAATCAGAGATTGAAAAAAATCATCATCTACTGATGATGAGTTAAGGCATTAAATTTGAAAGAGTTCAGAATCAGGTAGTTTGGAACCTGCATAAAAGTGGCATCATTATCCAGTATTGAAGCGTTCCTTCCTGTCCCTGTTCTAAGCTTCCTTCTGGAAGGTCCTAAAAACAACAATTTAACTTGCTTAAATCCTTCTCACATGTAAAAACTTGACTCTAATAATGACTTCTCTTTGGAGCCTTCCTTCTCTGCACCTGCCCCTGGGAAATGTTAGCTATTCCTTCTTCCACAATCTTTTTTTTAAAATATTTTTTAGATATTGATAGATCTTTATTTTATTCATTTATTTATATGTGGTGCTGAGGATTGAACCAAGTGCCTCACACATGCTAAGTAAGTGTTCTACCACTGAGCCACAATCCCAGCCCCTTCTTCCACAATCTTAACGGTGCCTAATTCATAAATTTACTTTGGAATTTTTTTCACATTACATCATTTAATCCTGTTTCCAAAAAAGGAACAATCTCTTGAGGGCAGGATTAAATCTTGTTCATCTTTATATCTGGTTGGCCACACAATTGGTACTCAAGAAATGTTGCTGGTTGAATTAAAATTTAGTTAAGAGTTGGCACCAGAGATAGCAGAATCTACCTACAGAGAGATTATGTAGACTCCAGAGGGAAGGTTCTAGCTTTCGCCATCAGAGAAATCCCCAAGTCAACAAATCTGCCACTTACTAGTGCCAATCTTGGACAATGTTACTTAATCTTTTAAAAACTATGAAATGAAGACAATCATCCCTGTTTCACCAGGCTATATTATAGATTAAGGAGCATGGACAGTGCATGATATAGCATGAGTTGCTGTGAACATGGAAGTTATCCCACCAGATGCCCTCAGAAGCCCCTTATCCTGTGCATCCCCTGTTCTTCAGTTTCTGGGTGCTTCCCAATGGCTGGTGCCCACAATCTCTCTCAGACAACCACCTTGGTTCCCTTAGCCTAAGCACAGTGGGTCTGGAAAGCTAACCCTCCAGTCACTGAATGGTATGAGTGCAGGAGCCTGGCCCACCTGTTTGTGAGTGAAACAAACTGAATAAAGCTCCCAGCCCAGCACTCTTTCTATATCCTCTGTGTTGCCTAGAATTGCTGACAATAAAATAATTGACATGAATCCTTGTCTGGGGATCTGTTTCTGGGAACTTGACCTAGAACATGAGCACCTCCAAAATAGTAACTCTTGTTTTTACCCAGAAACACCTAAAGAGAATTGTTAAAAATTGCTACCCTAAAATTATCTCCCTGTTATTACCCTCTACTCTTCCTGTCTTGCCCTCACTACACTTTACTTCATCAATATGTTCATCCAAAGGGGAAAGAAGAACCAGCAGAACTTGGTTTTTTTTTTTTTTTTTTTTTTTTTTTTAATAAAACATATGTGTGTTCATGTTCTTAACTGGGTAGCTGCCTCTTTATAGCTGGTTTGCTCAACACTTAGCATCTTGAGAGTGATTAACAAATCTAAAAATGCTGCTCAGCAATGTCTCACAAGGATGAGAAGGATGTCTTCCATGAAAATCTTGTCCAGGGGACCCAAGATAACAGATGGGTCTATTCTGGGACTGGCAGATTCTATCACATCTTGAGGATATTTTCCCCAGGGAAATGGTGATTCTGAGGGGTAAATTTATTTCATACTGTGCCATTTCGCTGAGACCACTTTTCAGTCTGATGTCATAGAATTTCAAAAAACAACTACTGAGCTCTTTGAAAATTTTTTTTCTTTCACCAAATCAGGCCTGGGCAAAGGTATATCCTTTAACTATGGCATGCCATTTCTCAAGTTCAGACTCAGGCTGTGCTGCTGACTAGGTGGGTAACATTGAGTAAATTAATCTTCCTAAGGCTCAGTTTCCTTATCAACAAATTGGATAAAGTAGCCATTCTTTATCTCATAAGGTGGTCATGAGGACTTGGTGAACATACATAAAGCATGTGGCACAATGCCTGTCACAAAATAAATGCACTCCCAAATGAGAGTATTGGTATTGCTATTGTTGTTTTTCTTCTCACTTTAACAATTTCTTTCTTCTGTTCTTACAAATGAATAATGACAAAAAATACAAACCTAATCTAATGAGTTTAGGACACTTCACCTGGCTTAGAGGAGAGTCATTATTGAAACTGAGTGGTAATCCAATAATAGAATAGACTCCTTTTATTTGGATTGGCACACAGAACTAGTAATAACCTGTGAAGTTCACAAGAAGCTATTTCATCTCAATATGAACAGAATTGCCAAATACGCATCATTTCCCTACTTTGGAATGAGGTCCCTAAGAGATGCTAAATTCCCTATCACTGGAGACATTTCACTATGTGTATACACTGGCTGAACCTCCCTGTATTTCATTTGGTTACAATTTGATTTCAATTACAAGGAACTTAAGTTAAGATAAATTTTCCATAATGTTTCCAGTCTTCTTATGAAATTGCTGAAGCTCATAAATGATGCCTCATGGTAAAGACCATAGGTTCTCTCGCCTGTCTTCCTGTCTCCTGCACCCCTTTCAGCCCCAAAAGATATATTACAGAAACTAGAATTTTTCTTCCCAACAGTAGTCATAGAAACTAGAACCCCTTTCCCAAAAACTAAGCCATAAAGCCTAAAAATACTATTCTAATCTTCCCCTGCCTTTCTGTCTTGAGCTGCACTTAAAGAAATTCTCTGACCTACTTTGTATGATAGGAGATCATAAGATCATGTCCCATACCAAGGAGAAAAAAAGTGCTGTGCAGAAATGCTGTGAAGAATCTGAACACAGTCTTTGCTAAATTTGCTATTCAGTCTATTACCCTTTGGGTCTGATACTATGTCTACATGGCTGTCCACGCTTCATCAAATCTAAGCATGAAATAGTTCATTCTGAGTCTTTGGGTCTTTAACCTGAAGGTGCCCATGTCACACAAAACAAATAAGTTTGTCATGTTTTTCTCTTGTTAATCTTTTATTTAGGGGTGTTGTCCATACACATTCATAATGTGCAGCAAAGGTATCATCCTCTTTTCTACACCTATAAAGACTGCAGATAGGACCCCAATACCATCGTGCGTACTTGTTCCTTCCATTCCTACATGTCTGCTTCTCTTTTCTCTTTAGTCACAGAGAGGCACACAGAGGAATCTGCTTACCTCTCAGTTTCCATGGAAAGATGGAAACACCAAAACTTCACAAATTCCAAACCTGACAAGCCAGGTGCTCAAAATGATAACTGGCACAATGTATTCAGGTTGTCATAAATCCAAATTCCATGATTGGATCAACTGCAATCTGGAATATTCTGGGAGCAGGATCCCACTGTATGAATACCATCCTCTAGTATCCACTGAAGAGAATGGAGGGAGGGGAAAGAGTGCCCCAGAAAAAGGCAGAAGTTCCCAGAGTGGGAAGACGGACTTGTGGTACTTCTGGTCACACAAAATAATTGGTCTTCATGACACTTCAGAACGGATGAAAAGTGGAGCCAGTTCCCGCTAAGTTTCTTTTACTCTTACAATTCTATTAATCAATAGTAAGACTTTACCTATCAATGGATCTAAATCAATAGCTGGAAAAATCAGTCTGAAACATTTAAAATTATGAAAATCATTCATTTCTTCAAATTAACAATGAAGGACTTAGCCATATGAAGATGTCTGCTACATCTCATTGCATATAGCATCTCACTGATTATAAAACACACCACTGTTTTATGTACTAAGAAAAAACATGACAAATGTAGTTGTACTATGTCATCAACTGTAAAAATTCCAGAGACATTAAATTGTGAAGATATGTGTATCTTAGAATCAATGAGATATAAAAAATTAGTTTGATCATTTTCTATGCTCTGACATAGGCTCTCTACCATCCTTCATTAAACAAATGAGGTTTGAGTCAGATAAGCAAACATTTAATGAGCATATGATGAGCAGTGGGATGGGCACAGGGCATGCAGAAATGCTTAGGAACCACCTCTGTCTTCTAGGAATTTACAAGACTAGAGATGACATAGAAACAAACAATTGCAATAGAAATAATCTAATAAGCACTCTCTAAATTTTGGAAATATATCTCTGTCCTTCCTATTTCAGGGCCTTTCTATTTGCTATTCCTTTACCAGGAGTGAGTCCTTTCCTTTATCTGGCTAACTAGTACTCATCATTCAACTGCTTTGATCTCATTTCCATAGGGACACACAAAGGAACCTTGCTACCAGCTTATAATGAACACAACCCTCTTCCTTCAAAGCCCTTATCCCTACATAACTAAAATTAATGTTGCCCCCCCCCCAAAGCTATAAGCTCAATAAGGATGTAACTTTGGCTTGTTCACTATTGCTTCTCCAGATTTAACCTGGCAAGGATATGTCGAATAAGTGAATATATCAAAACTTGGAAATTAAATGCTTTCATGTTTCTTTTTCTATGTAGCTGGAGAATTTCTCTGCACAATTTCCATAAATACATGAGAGCAAGTATTAATCATATGCAAAGCAGTTTTGGAAAAGTCCCTGTGAAAACCGAGGACAATAGGTACTAAAGGTGCTCTGATTTAAGCAAGCCCTCATCTGATAAGGGGAATCAGGAAAGGTTTCATGGGGATGAAGATTTGAGCCAGAGTTTGAAGAATCTCAGTGGGTAAATGTTGAGGAAAGGCAATCCAGTAGAGGTACTGGAGTAGAGCCAGAAGTAGGAGTCTTTGGAGAACAGCTGTTAGGAAAGTTTGGCGAGTTTGAAAGGTTGATTGAGGGTGGACTGAGAGAAGAGATGCATAGCAGTAAGTAATGACGTTTAAGATTTAATACACTTCACTTGCCAGATCCCTTCTCAGGCTGGCGATGCCACACTCCAGGGATGCAAGAAGGATGCAGCCGACATAGTAGCACATAGAGTCATAGCTATGCTCCAGCCTCAAGGTCAACCTTTATGGTCTTCTGAAATATTACTTTAGCAGTACATCCAAATCCACCCAGCCCTCAGAAAAAATCGTCTACGAGTTGCTTTAATAAGCAACTAGACACCATCTTTGAATCCAAGAAGATGAACCTAAAGGAGATACTGCTCTTTGAAATGTAGAAGGAAGTGTTGGTGAAAGGATGCAGCATTGAGCACCTGGGGAGTGAGATCAGCCTTAGCAGACAAGCAAGAAAGAGCCGAAAAATGGGATTCTCCAAGATTTGCCCTAGAGAAGGAAATACCTTAACAAGACCCTGCATAGCCAGCAACAGAAGTGGCTTTCCTAAGACAAAGTTCTGAGTCAGAGTCAAAGTTCTGAAAATTCATTTTTCAACCACTAGAAAGAGAAATCTACCAACCAAGTTGGAGGAAAACTAAGTTTTCTCTACAGGAAATTATATTACCAAATAATTGTCATGAAGAGATGATCAAAGAACATGCAATCAAATTTGTACAGAATGAATATTATAGAGGTATATCAGGCAGGAAATTAATAATTATGATGATAATAATCCATTTTTCTAGATTCTGTGATGATTTGGATATTTATTATCATTTTACAAATTTGTAATGAGTGTTATTTCCTTTCTCATGTGAAATATCTTTCTCTGATCTACCTAAATTTCATATTTATAATTTCATATTCTTTTTAAAGAAGACTCAAAAAATTATCTCAGACACTTGCCCATAAAACCTTCATCTGACTCTGGTGTGTCTTGCCTGCCAATTTCAAGGGATGGGATAAAATTTGATCAGGAACAGAGAATATGTCAACTAATCAGATTTCATGCTAATTTGTATGAGAATTAACATGAATCTTTATATATCAGTGTTGTGACTTTATCTTCCACAGGCAGTGTTGATAATTACTTGGGAATTAAGTTTCTTTTCTTTTTTTTCAGAGTTTTCTTTCTACTTTGCCATTTTGCTGCAGGAATTTATCTGCTGATTCTCCATTTTGAAAGAGAAAGACTAACTATTTTGTTCAGATCGAAGTTCCTTGCCTAGCATCATGATGTTATTAATACATCACATCCATTTTATCCCTATCACTTTTCCTGTGTTTGGCTACCGGCACAGATTAATAGTTGTCTTTGCATTATGCAGTGGAACTTAATTTCTATTTGAATGTTTAACACCATTGTAATGATTTTATTGCAATTAAGAATGATAAATGTTTCCCTTCCAGTCTCAAAATCAATATTCACAAAGTGTAGGAGATAGGTGGGAAGAACACAGTTAGGAGAACTGGGGGCTGCCAAGAATGCAAGGGAAGATGAAGGAAACCTGAAAGGCCCTGGCATTGATAAGCTCCTACTATGCACTGCACAGTGTGATAGATATTTTATACAATAGAAATGGCAGCATCAAAAGTCATAAAAGAAACAGCTAATATTTACTACACACTTACTCTGAGGTAGGCACTTTCCATAAATTTCCTCCATTGATTCCCCTAGTCCTCTATAAAGCAAATGGTATTTTCATTATTACTTTTATGGATTAGAAGTTTGAAATTCAGAGAAGTTAAGAAACTTTCCCATAATCACAAAACTTGTCAGTGGAAAACTCAGGACTTGAATTCAGGTCTGTCCAAGGCCTAAGCTCCAAAAATTTAATACACTTTTATTAGTTTTCTATGACAGCATAACAAACTTACACCAATTCAATATCTCACAGTTCTTTAAGTCAGAAGCCTGAATGGGCTGGATTTTCTTCCTGGGATATCACAGGCTAAAATCAAGATGTAAGCTGAGCTGGGCTATTAGGAATACTCAAGAAGAACCCACTGACTCTGGTTGTTGACAGAATTCAGTTCCTTGTGGTTGTGTTGTGAGACAAAGGTCTCCATTTCTTTGCTGGCTGTCAGCCAGGTCTGTTGTCAGCTTCTAGAGACTTTCCTCCAGTTCATGACACATGGGAACCTCCATCTTCCAGCCTGCAGTGCTGCACTGAATCCTTCCAAATTTTGGATGTCTTTGAATTCTCCTTCTGCTATCAACTGGCAAAAACTCTTTTCTTTTAAATGATTCATGTGATTATACTAGCCCCACTCCAAAAAATTTTCCTCCTGATAAACTCAATCTTAACTGACAGTAACCTTAATTACATCTGCAAAATCCCTTTATGGTATAATATCAAATAGTTATGGGTGTGGTATCTCATCAAATTTATAGTTCGGAAGAACAGGGCAACAATCTTGGGGCAGACAAAGGAGAAAAACTGGTCATTCTCCCCACCACACTCATACTCTCCTCTATACCATGTATGTGTTATTTTATTCCATCCTGACCACAACCTTTCTCTTGTCAAGAACATAGTTTTTATTCTGAAATATTGATAAAATCAGGACTTATAACCACTAGAGAAGAAAGAGTAAAATATTTTCATTCTACATGATGGCAGTTTCATTATAATACAACCCAGTCACCTCTCCAACATCATTCCATGCTCTAACCATACTGAAGGCGCTAAGATGTATCATACTCTCTCACCTACATACATTCATAGGTAAATAGTTACCTTTGCCTAGAAACTTCCACTCTGCTTCTTCTTGGTATATCTTCTTCAGCTCTCATTCAAAACTCCTTCCTTTGAAAATCACTCCCCACCCCAAGACTAGAGACCCTCCTGGGCTAAGGCATCTTTACTTAACTCATTACAAGGTCACTTATAATCCTGTGTTATAACTTCCATCTGTTTATCCATCCCTAACCACTGATGTACTGTTTCATTGCTGATCTAGACATCTTTCATATGACTTTCTATTATTTCTTTGTGGTTTAGAATTTTTGAAGAAGTTAATTTGATTTGTTTGAAAAATAAATAAAAATTCAGTGCTCAAAAGAAGGTGCTAAGGAGTACAAAATGGCAGCAAAAACCTTGCTTGTACCTAGAACACTTCAAAAATCCTCATTAAAGTGCCATGACCTTCACAGTAGGCAGATATCTATGCTCATTAGACATATTTCCTCTGCCTTGTCTATTATTAAATTTTATTAAAATCATAATCTCTAAGAGAAAAGATATTTGGAAGTACCAAGATTCATAGATCATTTGTCTTTGTACTTCATAGTCTGTGTTTATTGACAAACCAAACTAAAAATGGAAATTAACAAGAGACATGATGAGACCCCATTTGCAAATGTGTGTCATTTTAATTAAAGCAGTATGTTGAGGAGAAACAGTCAAATGAAAAGAAAGTCTTTAAATTCTGATTAAAAGGACTGATTTCTGTTAAAGTAATCATATTTTGAAAAGGTTATCATCAGTTTGAGAGAAAAAAACTAAGAATAAAGGAATATTTGAGAGACTCCAAGAAAGAAAAGATTAGATATCTAGAAAGATTGCAATAACAAATTCTTCACAATTAAATATTGAGCATTTTGGCTACAGCAATAAAAAAATTATTCTGGCACCATCTGGACACATTTTAACAGAAATAAAAAAGATATAAAAGAATTAGAAAATTATTAGGAAGCAGACATCAAAGCTTATGTCCTGACATCAAGAGAAGGAATAAGGCCTACATAAAAGTTGTTTAGCAACAAGATAGAAAAAAGAAAGCCTGTTTTCGGAACATGTTTCTCTTTTTCTCTAGCCTCTTCAAATTGCTTTTAGTTGCAAATCGTTAAAATTCCTCAAATATCCAGTGCAACAGCCCAACTGTATGATGGAAGGCAAGCTTGGGGAGGTAAACCAAATTTGTTTTATGGGACAACTTGGATCAATATAATACAAACAAAAGTAAAACTTAACAACATCCTGGCTAGTATGATGCCTAAATGAACTAAAATTTAAACTTAAAAAGTTTAAAATGAATTCTTGATTTAGGTTTTTATGATTTTCCATCAAATATCAATAAAGACACAGGAAATAACTGAAGCATAAAACACCAGAAAACAATGCCATTGGACATGCAATAGTCAGAATCTAGGATATTTAATCCCTACTTGCAAAGCTGATGGAGAGAAACTTATAGGGATTTATATGTCTTGCCTTACTGGTCTCCTTAAAAAGGAGGAAGGCACAAAGTAGCTGTCTCACTTTGAGTCCCTTGTTTGCAATAAAAGTTTGTTCAACTAATCCAAAAGGAATCTGTTAGAAGAAATTTGATGCTCATGGGATCAATGGATGATTGGAAAACCAGATTTGAAAATGGGCAGGACCCAAGGTAGTGCCACATAATAAAGAAGATAGCCTTGTGGAAGGAAAGTGAGGGATTCCAGGCATTTCCATTCACTTTCTCCTCCTGCTCCAGGATCTTCCATGTGGTTGGCCTAATCTGGCAGTTACACCTGTATTTAAGATAAGGAAGAGTATAGCTCCTGACTGCAATTCCATCAGCTGGTTTCCAAAGACTTCACATTGAATTTAGAATAAAGCACAAAACTCTCCCCACAACCTATATAGAATAAAAGAGCCAGTCTCAGCCACCTCCCCATCCTCATTTTCCTCCTCTCTGTCTCCTTCTCTAGGAACCCACCACACATCCTTCTCAGTCCCTGATTCAGAACATATCACTTCCTGTTCCTCTGTGAAGAATTCTCTTTCCCTAGGACATCCCTTAGCTCATCCCATGACCAACCTGCTCCCATCAACTAAGCTTCACCTCACATGGCATCTGCTCAGAGAGACTCACCTTAACCACCTCTTCTCCTCCTTTTTATCTCCACAAATTTTCAATCACACTTTTCTGTTCTATTTTTATAGCAATCATCAATACCCAAAATTATCTTAATTATTTATTCACTTACTTGATTATTATCCGCTCCCCCTTGACATGCTATTAGGAGAGTAGAGACCATATCTGAGAGTAAAGATCATATCTATTTTCTCAATTACATCTATATGCCCTGTCCCAGTTCAGATCATAGCATAAAATCAAAGAAAAAAATTAACGAATGAATGAAATGAGATTACAGCACTTACTACTACATTTCTCATTATTACTTATAGATCTGTTTCTCGTGATGAACTGAGAACTTCCAAGGTAAGATCTTTGGAATTCTTGTGATTCTTCCTCATCTCTGTCTTAATGCCAACCACAGTGATATGGTCCTCATGGTAAGGTCCTCAACAAATGTTTATTGACATGAATTCTATTCAGTTGTTGGATCTTCTTTATGAACTGCTAGGCAGTCAGGATGTACCTCAAGAAAGCTATTTTCTTAAAATGATTCCAAATCAGATTTCATAAGATGATAATAGCTGGAATAAAAAGCCCTTCCCATGAAAGCTCTGAAAACAGTACAAACATTCTTAAACATTTATAGCCCTAAAATTTCTTTTGCCCAGCATCTTTCTCCAACAGCATGAATAAATGTGACTAGGAAGTTCATACAAACTGTCAAAAGACAAGCTAGGGGCTCAGATCAAGGGGCTGCTCTTGGACATTCCATCTTGACGAAGGGCAAGACAAGCAGAGCCATCATCATCAAAAAAAAAAAAAAATCCTCCAAGGAAGCTGAACAAATATCTCCCCTGGTAATAAATAAATAGTTCAGCTGGGGAATTGTAATTGTGTGTATAATGCAGCTCAGATATAGGGCATAATTACACTCCAGAATCCATACAGTAATAAAAAGCTCCAGTCAGGGAAAAGAATGCTTGTTTGCCATGGTTTGACAGGCAAGCAACAAACAAGAACCACTTTTTCACCTTTTATTCAATAAAATCAGCATATTAAATATTCAGACTGAGTGTCTCCATTAAGCAATTCACTTCTACCTCTCCTCCCTCTTCTCTCCCCACCTCTTCTTGTTTTGTTTTCATCAAGTCAGGGAGGGGAAAAAAATAAAACCAGGTCCGTGATGGGATTTTTAATGAAGCTGCTGCGAGGAGGTTCTCCGGCATTTAGGAACAGCCTCTCTAGTCCACAGGGGTCCAGGCATCCGGGACCCTGGTGGGGGGGCGGTTTGAGAGGGACCTCAGACAGCAGGGAGGACACCATTTTCAATCAAGGATAATGAGGATAATGCATCAGTGGGAAGAGGAAAGCATAAATGGGGGAGAGAAGGAAGCAGCCCCCTCTGCAACACAGACCAATAAGAAAAGGCACCTGGCCTGAAAATGCACTTAGCTGGATGCCATGAGATGTGAACTGTGCCTAATGAAACGGCTGAAAACACAGCACAGAATAAAAGAACCAGGGCAAAGGAGAGAAAGGTTAAAAGGCTGGGGAACTAGATTAGAATGATTAAGTGAGAAACTGACATATTTTGTGAACACGACTGACTAATCTCTGAAAGACACCGAGAGGGGATTAGAATATTTTCTTGGACAACCAAATTGCTGCCTGCCTCTTTCTTTCCCTCCCATTTGGAAAAAAGGTTTGGACCTCTCCATTTTAATCTTCCACAGAAAGAAGAGGTTACAAATGGACTAGAGGAAGAAAGGACTTTAGAAATGTCATTTTCTCCAGAATGAAGGTGGGGAGTGGGGAGTGCCATGATTCTTTCTCAGCCCTGGCAGCAGCAGCAGTCTTTAATCCTGACTCTGCCTCTGATATTGACAGGCAGAGAGGTAAGGGGCATTTAGCAGGCAGGACCATGGGAGGCCCATGCTCTCCAGTACAGGAAGGATGAGGTCAACGGTAATGAGCAATGGTGAGGAGGAATGCAAATTGCAAAAATTTATGAAGTTGTTTCTGCTCAGTGAGCAGATTCCAGATAAGTGGAGTGTTAATAAGGCAGGCGAGCTTTTCAGCTGTGCCAGCTGTTGGAAGATGCTGGCATGCTCTTAACCCGGTATTTATTGGATGCTACTCATTGCTGTGACAGCACACATGCGTACACAAGCGTGTTTATTCACAACATGCATAATCACTCTGTCACAACACAGACGCTAATCAGTGGCCCGTCTCACAAGCAGAGGGGCACATCTACAACCCAGGCCCTTAAGGAAAACTTTCTGAAAGAGCTCCCTTTCACTTAAAGTAATGGATCCCTCCAGGCCACCCCATAATAGAGTATGACTTCTGTGAGGATGAAGAGGCATAAAGGGAGGACTTGGGCTCTGTTTTATGCAGAGCAGAGCCTCATAAGGAATTCATCCTGAACAAGCTGAGTAATTCGGTTACGTGTCCTATAAATTTGGAAAGGTATCACTGAATGGTTATTACATGTGATTGTGGGGTTTTAAGGAGCTTTAGTGGTCTCTGAGCACCCCGTGCAAATGCATCTTGTAGAATTAGTGGCAATGGGGAAACCAGGGATCCAAGTGACAAACTGAGCTCCTTTGAATCATTTGAATATGTATGTTAGCTACAGAAAATTCTGTAATACAAAACAAAGTGGCTCCTTACACACACACTCAAAGAACAGGAAAACTGGCAGAGACGACTGGAAAAGCCATAGGAATTTTAGAATGGGAAAGGAGTTTTATTCGAGAAGGTTCCTCATGAGGAGGCAGGGAGGATGGATGCAGACACTGAGTACCAAGCAGGCATCAGCTCCATTACATACACTCCATCTTGTAAACCTCCTGGCCATCTCATTTTATACAGAAGGGAAGAGAGCCTTAGGGGAGTTAAAATGTGCCCAATGTCAGAGAAACTTGGGAAGTGGCAGGGCTGAGACTCAGTCACAGATCTGGCTAAATGCCAAGCCTGGGCTCTTCCGAGCACCTGCTCCAAACTGTCTCAGGTCAAGAAGGGATTTATTGAAGAATGAGGTTGGAGTCCTGGACCGAAAGTAGACTGACTCTGAAAACCTAGAAATAAATTCAGACTGAACAAGCATACTAGGAAAGAATTGGCCCCCCGAAGAATTCATGGTATAAATTCTATGAGGTGTGACTACAAACTGAAGTCAAGAGGTCAACTTCACAAGCCCCACCTGATAAGCCAGTCTCAGTGTTTTATAGCCACATGTACATCTAGCTGTGGTCACATCACTTATGGAGACAGCAGGCATCTAAGTGCAACCACTCACCCACACCGCTCAGGGCCTTCCATTCTCAGCTCTGCTATCTGAGCAGTTCCCCTTGCATTTAACTGACCTTTATTATTAGTATTATTATTTTCATTCCCTACTTTCCTTTCAGCATTCCTTTGTCCTGACATTTTCATGTTTCTAAACTCAGTCAAGCATTCCCTAATACGTCAAACTTCCTAACACTATTTGACACTGTTGGAGATTGCTGGAAATGCAAAATCTAATCCCAAAGGACTGACTTGGTGCTAGTGAAATGATGAGTGTGGTGTGGGAGCAGCAGACACAGTTCTAGCTTTGACTCTGCTGCGAGTGTACTGTGTGGCCTTGGGCAAGTCACCTAACTTCTTGGAATTGCCATTTCCTCAGTCATAAAATAAAAATGTTGGGCAAGAATTGGATGGATTTTAACCAAGTGTACTTGTTGTCCCAGACATAGAGAAACATGAAGCCTTGGACATTTTTAGTTGTCACAACTACTAGGGAGAAATTACCCTGTCTCAAATGCCAAGACCTCTGTTGAGGATCGCTGATCTGGGTCCACTTTAATTCCTTTTTTGTTCTGACATTCTGTGGATCCACTGGAAGAAGGACCATTGATAGTAGTGCCTTTCTCGGGTTCTTCTCTATTCTTATCAGTTGGTATCCAAAAGGCAAGTTGATTTATTATCTGTCATGGTCTAAAACCAGGATCTTAGAATATGTTAGATCAGACTCTGGTCCAATATATACCCAGGGCACAACCAGCTTGGAAATGTAGAAGACAATCCTTTTCCAAATTTCTGCTGCTGCTTACAAGAGATTAGCATTTTTCTCTGCAATTACCCCTCTGATTCCCCAGTTTCCTGGTCTCCTTTCTGTGCATCCTTTTGTATTTATAAACTCAAATCTTTGGAATCATTATAAATGGTGAGAAGGTCTTCTGCGTTTTTTAGGAGAAAACAGGCATATGCTCACTCATATCTTGGTGCCCTACACATTATAGGTCTCTCTGAGCTCACAGCTCCTGCCACACTAAGTGCACCCTACAAGAAGTGTGCTACAATACAATGCAAGGCAGATACATACATTGTAGTCAACTCCAGGCACATTTATTCAGCAAACTTCCTCCTAGCTTCTTCACTCCCTGATGCCAGTGAATCCAAATTAATGATCTAGCCAAAATCTTACACTCTCAGAATCATAATTATGTTAATCTTTTTCTCAAAGCCGCCTTTTGATTCCCTGTATTTACATAAATTTTCAACTTTTTTTTCCCCTCATTCAATTCTTTAATTTCCCAATCCTCCTGGTGTTGGCATTCCTAAACGTCTACATTGCTAACCAGCTGGTTCCTATTTCTTTCCCCCTCTCTGGGTTCCTCCCTTCAATTATTATGTATCCTAGGCCAAAATATTAACAAAATTGACAAAATTCTTAACTCATTTAAGTAAGCCCCAGGAAGCAGACACTTTGGGAGTTAAAAGCATGCTCACACCAGCATCTGATTTATCTGAGCCTACATGGAAGGCCTGGAAGATAGAGCCTCCCCTCTGGATTTTATAGACAAGATTTTTCTAATGGAAGGAGAATGAGTGTCACAATTGCAGAGGGGTAGCAACCAACTTGCACCATCTTCTGATTTTCTTCTATAGGATTATTTACAAAAGGGAAAAATAAGTAAACACTGGATTTGAAGTCTGTGTCTGAGAAAAGAATACCAGCATCATTGTCAATGCCCAATGTAGAGGAGGTACCTAGCAGATGAAATAACAACTTGGACTAGGCTCCATCTAGTCTAAAAAGAAAACAGTAGGTGATCCAACAGTGCACACAGTATTTTGGGGGCATATGAGATTCTGTGGGCAAATTCACATGCAAAACCAAAATAAGAGTCAGTGACTTGAACCCTTTAGTTAGAACACACAAGACCAGCAAGAGTTAGAGAGGCCATGGTAGGGCCTCTCAGAGATCATATCAACCAAGGAGTAGGTTTCAAAGAGTAGGTGATCTAAGCCATCACCTATTCATGCAATCTCTCTAAAGATTTGGAAATAATCCTCCACTTCCATTAACACCTATGAAAGGCTTTTGAAAATCTATCAGAAAAATTTTCCTTTAACTAAAATTCCTCATGCTGCACTCCAAACCCAGTTATAAAGTTCCCTTAGTTACTCAATAACAGTTCCACTACAGTCTGATGATTCAACATTCTCTTTTTCCTACAGTTCTTTTATTTACCATGTATCTCCTGGGCTTCCACATCCCTTGGTAGAAGAGATAAAGCGGCATGACTGGGTGTATAATCTATCTAGTTACAGGATCACAGAACCCCAAAAGGCAGCGTGCCCCCTGCAATAGCAAGTGGGAATGAGGGGAGGTATGAAAATCAAGTTGGAGTTGGAGTTGATTCTCCTCGTTGGTTTAGCCAGTTTTTACTTATTTGTTTGCTGAGGAATTTTAGAAAAATTAAAGACTGACCCACCATTATCCCAATATCTTAACTGAGCAACCATAATTATGAACAGTAAAAAAGACTCACTTCTGAATTTCCTGGAACTTCACTCTATGAATTATCTTCTATATATGGAGAGGCACAGAATTTTAATTTGGGTTAGACATTGTTTTATTTAGGATTCTTTCTTTCAGAAGAATCTAACCACATTCCCAACTCATGGACCCAAAAACCTCATGCCTAAACACGCTCATGGACCAGCACCCAATTCTATCCCGGAATAAATGTAATTGTTAAAAAAAAAAAAAAAATCTCTGATCTTGAGTTCAAATATTCTTCCTCAAAAGATTTACCACTGGCTTTGGCTCTTCTGTATCAACATTTATGCATATATTAACAAAACATGCAACAATATTAAAACATAACATCATTTGCCACCTGAGAGCTTGTCAATTTGTTTTTAAATAGCTATACCATCCCTCCTACGACACTGCTGGAGATTATCCCTTGTTGCTGCAATTATTTCTCATACTTCATGATCTCCAGACTCTTCCTCATCTCAATTGTCATTCCCTAGAAAGATGTCTGGAACAAAATACAGTTCTCCAAGATGGACGTTATATTTCAGTCCATGTGATCAAACAGCATTGTGTGCCAATCCATTTCTTTGTTTAATTCCACTTATTTATTACTAGTACCTATAAAGTTATCAAAGAAATTTATCTGGTTATGGAAAAACAATTTTCAGAATAGGAAAAACAAATGTCCAAGAATCAGATTAAAAGATGTTCAGTCTCATTACCAAGCAAGAAAATGCAAATTAAAACAAAAAATGAAATATCACTTCACACTCGTCAGATTGGCAAATTTTAAAAGTCTGGTGATAGAAGTGTTAGCAAGGATGTGGAGAAACAGGAACTTGTACACTGCTAGTGGGAGTACAAACTGGCTTAACCACTTTGGAGAGAAATTTGGCAATGCATAGTAATGTTGAAGATGTGCACACCTACAACCCCAAATCTCCATTTCTAAGAGGTTTATTATATAAGCAGGTTCACCAGAAGTTTTGCCTGTGATGTAACTGCAACATTGTTTGTAATAACAAAAAGAAAAAAATAAAACTCTTTCAATAATAACTCTTTATTAAACTCTTTCAATAGAAAAATAGTGAAACATATTGTGTTATAACTATGCAACGGAATACCAGGTAGCATTTTAAATGAATGGAACATGGATAAACCCTGAAAACAAAACGTTGAACTTTAAAAAGTTAGAGAAGGATATTTGTATTATAATATTATTTATGTATTTTTAAAACACATTAAGCTATCTTAAGCATGACTTACAGATAAATTATATCAGTGTTAAAATGTGGGCAGAAATTACATCTGATGTGAGAGGAATGTCTGCTGCTATAAAGGAGGAGGAGGAAGTTGAATAAGATCAAGATGAGAAAAGAGGGTCCTAATGTCTCTGTGCCGTTTTATATTTTTAAAAAAACCACTGAAATAAATATAGCAAAATATTAACATGTTTGAATTTTGATGGCATGTGGTTGTCTGTTGTATTCTTTCTACTTTTCATCATGTTTAAAAACATTTCTCAAAATAGAATTTGGAAGAACAAAATAAAGCATAAAAAGTAGGTAAGAAAAATCTATAATAATATCATTACTCGAAGAATAACATTGTTAATATTTTGAGTTTGGGACTGGGTCTGTAGCCTAGTGGTAGAGCACTTGCCTCGAATGTGTGAGGCACTGGGTTCAATCCTCAGCACCACGTAAAAAAATAAAGATATGATGTCCATCTACAACTAAAAAAAATTTTAAAAAATATTTGGGGTTTGTTTTAATCTGGACATTTTTACATTCTATTTTTAAATACATTAATCTTACATAAGAACTGCAAAATTAGTAGAGTTTTTATTTATAGTCTTCACTCAGCACCCCCTCTAGTCACCAGTTAACATAACCTTAGTAGCATAAGTCTCGAAATCAGGAAATGAACATGGTGCAATACCATCAGCACAACTACAGCTCTTGTTTGAATTTGACCAGTCTTTTCTCTATTGCCCTCTTCATATTCCAGATGTGATTCCAGGATGCTACACTGCATTTGGTTTTTGCTTTCCTTTAGTTTACTTCATTCTGGGACAGTTTCTCAATCTTATCTTCCACGGTCTTGGCATTTTTTATCAGAATGCCTCTTGCTCTGGACTTCTGTGGTGCTAATTATTAGATTGCAATGTGCATTTTCCATGATAATGTTACAGCTGTGACACTGGATCCTGCTCAGTAGGTTATTTCCAGGGGAGTGTGATGTTGCCCAAGATGTCATCCATGATCCCTCGGTTAAAGTGGTATAGGTTGGGTTCCTTCATCAAAAAATGACTATTTCCCCCTTTGTAACTGGTAAATATCTTGGATGAAATACTTGGGGACTCTACTCCCAAACTTTCACCTACTGATGGTAGCATTCATCAGCAAATTTTGTGGTACAATTATTGGTATGGTATTTGCCTAATGGTTTTCTTTTAGATTTTCTTCATTCTCTCTCTATATATTAGTTAAAATCTTTCCATAAGGAAGGGATACCACTGCACTCACATTTATTTGTGATGTAATAATAATCAATCATAGAAATCAGTATGACTCCATGATATTTGCAATCTTATGAGTTATAATCTAATACTATCATCATCTATTTTATTGATTAAATTCTGGCTTTATATATTGGATATATATAACTTGTTCTTAATTTTTACAGGGGTTCATGCTGAGAGCTTCCCTTAAGTCTCAGCGAGGACATGGACTTGGACTTTGGGGTAATCCTGGAACAGTTAATACTATAGGGACTCTTGAAAAATGGACCAAATGTATTTTGTATTATGAGATGGGCATTAGCTTTTAGGGACCAAGGGAAAGATTTTTTGTTTTGTTTTGTGTAAGAAAATGCAAGGAAATTAAGAGGTGAAATGATTGGGTTGTGTGAGTTTTAACGTAATCCTCTGTAGGGATTAAATGGATGGTAACTATAGACAGGTAGGGTGTGGCTGAAGGAGGTGGGTCATTGCAGTGCGCCTTCAGGGTATGCATTAGAAGAGCTTTCTTTCTCTCTTCTACCTGATGCCATGTTCTGAGATGTTTTCCTCCTCCACATCTTTCCTCCATAATATTCTGCCTCACCTTAGGCCCAGAACAATGGATTCAACCATCTATGCACAGAACCTGAGACCATGAGCCCCAAATAAATTGTCCTCCTCTAAAATTATTCTTGTCAGGTATTTTGGTCACAGCAGCAAAAAGATGACTAAAACAAATGGTACCATGGTTTTGAAAGAAAGAACAAGAATTAGCCCTTCCTCTGCCATTTTTCCCACCCAGGTCTCCAGATGATTAGATGCTACCTTCACACATTAAGGATAGAACTTGCCCACACAGTCCACTGACTAAAGTGCCAAATTCCTTCATAAACACCCTCAGAGACACAGGAAGCAACCCGAACCTAATCAAATGCCAGTCCACGTGGGTTTCCTTTTCAGTAGAAGAGGGATGGGCTCAGTGCCTAGTGAATCACTGAGAATGATTAATATTTTACCAGCTATCTGGGCATCTTTTAATCCACACTGACACCCTAAATCAACCATTACAGATTCCTAATCCTTTTGGAGTTTATCCTTACATAATGAACCTAATTTTATCTTCTTCAGAATGTTTAAAAGTGGTCCAGGACCATTCATTTAAAAGTCCACCTTTGCTCCAGTGATTTGAGATAATATTTTTGTTACATTATAAACTTGTTATATATGTGAAGTTGCTCCTGAACTTTCTATTCACACTGTAATACTCTATCTTCCTATTTTGTTAATGCAATTTTTAAATATAATTGGGATCATAAAGTATGAATAACTTTGTGTGCTACCTTTTTACTTTGCATTAGTAGTTTGCTCCTTTTTATTGCTGAGTAGTATTCCATGATATGAATGTACCACATTTTAATCATTTACCATTGATATATATCTAGGTTGTTTCCAGTTTAGGGCTATTTCAAATAAAATTGCTATAAATATTCATGTACAGACCTTTTATGTACATAAATTTTCACTACTCTTAAATAACTAGAGTATAGTTGCAGGTAGTATGGTAGTTTCTTGTTTTTAAGAAATTGTCAAACTGTTTTTCCAGAATGGTTGTTATCATTTTACATTTCCACCAACAATGAATGAGAGATTCAGTTCTTTCACTGAAATATGTACCGTACATTTGCCCTTTCCATTTTTCTTACTTTGATTTTTCATTTTCCAAAATGCTTTCTTTTATCATTTCTGTAGAAAACTTCCAGTAGTCCTTTTTGTAAGATAGGTTTTCTGGTGATGAATTCTCTTTATTCCCCTAATTTGAGAATGCCTTGATTTCTTTTACATTTCTGAAGGAGTTTCTCTTTTTTCTTTGTTTTATTTTTTCAAGTACTTGAAAATGTGCCATTTCCTTCTGGCCTTCATGCTTTCTCATTAGACACCTGCTGTCATTCAAATTGTTTTTGCATCATAGTAAATAGCATTTTTCCCTCAGTATTTTAAGACTTTGTTTTGGTTTTTAGATATTTCACTCTAATGTGTCTTGGTGTAAATTTCCTTGGGTTTACCTTGCTTGAGATCACTCGGCTTCTTGAATCTATACTTAACCAAATTGGAGGAACTCCAGTCATTATTTCTTTGGGCACTTCTTCAGCTCCATCCTCTTTCTCCTCCCTTTCTGAGATTTTAATGTCAATATAGTAGATATTTTGTTATAGACTTTTATTAAGTTTTCCAAGTCCCTGAGGCTCTGTTCATTTTCAGGTTATTTTATGGTTAATCAGACTGAGTAGTTTCTATGCTCTATCTTCAAATTCACTGATTTATTCCTACAATTCTTCTGTTGAATCCATCCATTGAGATTTGTATTTCAGTTAGTGTATTTTTCACTTTGAAATTTCCAATTCCTTCTTAATATTTTCTATTTCTTTGCTGAGACTTTCTATATTATTGCTGAGACTTTCTATATTTTTGATTCAAGTATGCTCAGAAATATAGAATTTTTATGATGGCTGCTTAAAAATCTTTGTCAAATAATTCTAACATCTCTGTCATCTCAGCAATTCTATCTGTTCACTATCTTTTCATTAAGTTTGGATTTTTCTAATTCTCAGTAATGATAAATGATTTTTCTATTAAAGCCTGAAATTTTGAGATTTTATATTTTGAGATTCTGGATCACATTTAAAACTTCTCTTTTGTCCTGCTTTCTCTGGCATTGTCCTGGCAAAAGAAGGTAGTAAGTTCCACTTTGCTACTTCCAGGTGGGGCTAGAATTTTAGGTAACCCACTCAACCTTCATTGACATGCAAGTAGATGGATTCCTCATTACCTCTGCTTAGGGTTAGGAGTTTTGGTCTTTATTGCTGCCGTGACCTTGCCTGGGAGGAGTAAGATAACCTAGTCTCTTCTCCCCATGAGTCCTTCACTGACATCACAGGGGGAGACTTTGATAGCACTTGGTAGAGGTGACAGATCTAACTCTCTACTACATGTCTTATTGCACCACCCAAGTTGGGAGTAAGAGGGTGCTTTGTTAATGTCAAGTGGAAGCAGAATTCTTGACTCCACATGTGATTTCCACTGACATCACAAAGAGGAGGAGAGGGTTGGTACTAACCTGGCTCCCTATTCCACCTTCTCTGAAACCATCTAGCAGGAGATGAGAGGGAAAGCTGAGGGTGCCTTCCTGGAGAGGGCAGAAAATTATGTTTCCCATTTGGTCTTTGTTGTCAGAAATGAGGGTGGGGCCAAAGTTGGGGGGGTTGTTGTTGTTGGGGGTTTTTCTTGGGGCGGAGGACTTTGAGTAGATTGGCTATTGCCTAAAATGTTTCTGTCTTACCAGGCTGACCCTTTTGTCATTAGGCTAATAAGACCAAACTTGCATTAGGACTTTTTTTTTCCTATGCCTATTGGGCTTTCTAGTTATTGGCATATTTATCTGTGAGAAATGTAGAGCAAATTGAAATCCAGGGAACTCCCTTCTATATCATTTTCTTTAGTCCAAAGGTCCCTAGCTGGTCTACATTCCTCTACCGTTCAGTCCTCTCACATTTGCTGTCTAAAAAGGTCCAAGACTTTTAGTTGTTCTTAGTGGGAAAACAGGAAATATACATCTACTCTATCTTCTAAAAGCTATTTTCTTTTAAAAACTACTATTTCTATAAGGAAAAAACCCATGAAATACAATTATTGGAGCAAAAGGTAAAAGTATGCAAGGTTTCTTGGTATATATTTCCAAATTGTTTATCAAAGTTTTTATCAATTATTAAATTTACATATAAAATGGTACAGTTTCTATTATACCTTGTTCTATCCAGCAGCATTATTAGTGTTTTTTAATTCTCCCCTAATTTAATAGGTAAAATATAGTATTTAATAATTCTTCTAGTTTTGGTAATTACTATTGGTAAACTTTAACCCCCAAAATTTTAATAGCCGATCCTAGTTTCCCTCATAATATTTTGTTCATATATAGTTTTTCATTCTTTGTTATGCTGCTTTTATCTTTTTATTAGTTTTATAAACTTAAATGTAAATTTTTATCTATTATATTTATTAAAGCTTATAGTGAGCCTTTTATTGTTCTTTATTATACATTTTGATATATACACATTTTAATTTTGTATTTATTTAAATCCATCAATATTTTCTTTCATTGTTATTTTCAAAATTGTAAGGTGAAATATGCTTTCCAATCTAGAAATTCATGAAATATTTCCTCAACTTGTTTCAAGTTTCTTTTTTGTTTATTACATTAACAAATTATTTATCCATCTCAAATTTATTTTAGTGCAAGCTATAAGATGAGATACAAATGATAGTTCCTATATTTTTGCAAACAAATCACTAATTTTTCTCCAACTGTTGACTTCTTTTTCTTCAAAACTTTTTAGAAATTCCAATGTGTGTGAGGTGTGGTGGTTCATAACTATAATCTCACATATTCAGGAGGCTGAGGCAAGAGGATGATAAGTTGGAAGCCAATCTGGGCAACATAACAAGACTCTCAAAAAAATTTTTTTAAATCACAAAAGCAATACTCATGTGACTCTAGCCACGTTATTATTATAGGGGCTGACAAGCAATGTCCACACATCTTTTTTTTTTCTTTTGTACCAGGGATTGAACCCAGGAGTGCTTAACCTCTGAGCCACATCCTCAGCCTTTTTTATATTTTCTTTAGAGACAGGGCCTCACTAAGGTGCTGAGGCTGGCTTTGAACTTATGATCCTCCTGTGTCAGTCTCCTAAACCACTGGGATTAGAGGTGTGCACCACAGATGCCCAACTCCATGGACTTTTATATCAGCTTCATAGATAGTCTTACCTAAAAATGACCAACTTTTATACTCGTAAGATTTTTGCATGCATGGTTTTATTTATAACACCCCCTTTTACTTGGTAAAACTTCCATTCATATCAAATCCTCCTGAGTCACTGGGATTACAGGCAAGTGCCACCGCACCCAGCAATGTCCTCCAATCTTGGTGCTGACAGAGAGGTTGACATCATTTGACTGATGACCATATAATCTAGAAACTATGTGATTTTTGCATACTTTCATGGGGTTGAAACAACAATAGCAAAGCTGAAGTGAATCCTCCAGGGTCTAATCAATGACAGTGATGACCATACCTCTGGGATGTCCTCCTTATGAACTCTGGGGAAACTCTTACCCCTCAAAAGATTCTGAAGGAATTCCATGCATCTGGTCTGATCCATATAGGTCTAATATGGATAAAATATTAAAACAGAGAATCTTGTGATTAACTGTAGGAAAGGAAGGCTTTAAGTTTATATCTTAGCACACCAAAAACATGAGCAATCAGAGGCTAGATCCATTGCTATAAAGTACATTCCACATCATAAAACTGCTATTTGGAACCTACCCCATCAGATCTCCACTATATGTATCTGCTATATGATCAAGCAGCCAGGGGCAGGAACTAAGATGCATTTTAGATGACATAAGCCACACCTTAGAAAATAGCAGATGTGCTCTGGAAATGAGAAGAAACCAAGAGTTCATACCCTGTGATTTCTACAGGCAGACAATTCCTTCATCTTGCCCCTTTCCTTGGGCCTCCATTTCCTCCTTCTGTTTATAAATTGTTCCTTCTAGTCCTTGACTTCCTTAACTCTCCAAGATCCCCTTCAAGTCATGCCAATCCTCCTCCTCAGGGCAAATCTCCTCTCTTGGCCAACATGGTGACTGTAGTCCCAGCATGTAATGGCATGCTCCCTGGCTCCTTGAAACTGGCATTTTTGAGGTTTCTGATTTGCATATGGGCCACAATATGCTATTACCGCTCAGAAAAAGAAGAATAATTCAAAATATATATGTGTAAGGACAGGGCTTTTTATGCAAGTAGACATGATGAAATAGAAATTAACATATTAATATTCACAAATTTCCCCTTTGCTACTTAGCTTTTTCTCCCATCCTCACTCTATGAAAAGAGTCAAAGCTGCTTAGAGGGTTTTCACAAGAAGAGCAATCAGGAGAATGAGTATAATTACCAGGTCGTTGTATATACAAAAAGAGGACAGAAAGGACTGAATAAACAAGGTAGCATGGTAAGCCTGGGGTGCATAAGAGCTTGGAGTATAAAAGAGTAAGTAATCTTTGTTTGGAGAGGTAGAAAATCAGATAGAACAAAATATGCTAATAGAAGTTGCCAAGAACTGTATTTAATGTTTAAGAGAGATATTGAATAAATATCACAATGTACCTCTAGGTCTTGATTTTTAAAAATGCAAAACTACTCTGGGACCAGAGCTGCACTACTGGAGATCATAACTTTATAAATATTGCATATTCATTAAGCCAAACATGCCTCCAGAGTTTGGTGGTGATGGGGGAGGGAGAGGGAGATGGCGAGATGGTATCTGTCTTGGAACACAGAGAACTAGGGAGGCCTACATGCCACTCCTATTAAAGCAATAACTCCTTGAGGTCAGGGAATCTGTATTATTCATGATTACATTTCCAGTCCCTATTACAGAGAATCAATCTCTGACACACAGTGGATGTTTCATAAGTGTTTGGTGAATGAATGACATGTGAATGTCTAGAACTAGCTCAAGGCTAAATTTATCTAAATGGTCTCTGAAACTCAGATGAGTCCATTCTTTCTGCATGACAGAATCTCGACTCTACCAAGATGGTCTTTCTAAGAGAAACCTATAACACAGGGCTGCAAAAATTGTCCTTCAATAATGGCAGTTCAGACTACACTAGCCATCATGACCATCTCTAACCCTCAAAGGAGAGAAGAAAAATCCCCAGATAGGAGTCAATTTCAAGATCTGAGAATAAAACTGGTTAAGACTTTTATATAATAGTTTAATAATAATCCTAAGGAAGAAGTCTTCAGAATTTCCTAAGAAACTCTGGAATGTCCTAAGATTATATAGATGAAAGCCTGGCCCACAGGAGAGCAGCTGAATACAGTCAAAAGGCTTGTCGATAGCAACAGGGCTAACTTACACAGCTCAAATGCCTGCAAATGTGGTTTATCCTATAAACACCCAGAAGGAAAGTTTGTTTGTATTAGCTTATGATAATTCTCCAGTTTGCTGTAGATATAATAATGAATACAGCATCATACTTTGCTAAGAGGAATTAAAGCATTATTTACACATGATTCAATAAATAAAATATCTAAAAAAATTGGTGCTAGGATAACTAAAACCTATAACCTACATAGAAAGCCTTTATTCTTTACACCTACTCTTTCTAGGATAAGGCTGGTTTTGCAGACCCATTTTAAGCAAACCCAAGAGGGAAGGAATGGAAAGGGGAAAAGGAAGGAGAAGGAGAGGGAAGGAGAAGAGAAGGGGGAAAAGAGGGGAAGAGAGGAAAAGGGGGTGTAAAGAGTGGAGAAAGGATGAAAGACATCTGTTTCTGGCAGTGTTGCAAATTAAATACCTGAATAATACTCCTGATAGAAGCAACCATATATAGAAAGGCATTTTTAAAGCCCAAGGTTGAACTGGCACAAATGGAAAACCAGAACCCCAAAACTGAAGCAAAATGAAGAATCCCTAGAAAATGAGCAAGCACTAGAACTAGATTTTCCTAAGGGCTTCCTTC
>JAJEJO010001300.1:146948-191738 GCA_020662805.1 Glaucomys volans
AAAAAAAAAAAAAAAAAAACCTCCTGTGCTATTGGCTGCATGGACTCTGGGTGTGGGAAACAGAATAAGCCCTCAGTCCCAGAGGGGCTTCCCCTCAGGGAGAAGGTGAATGAGTAATCAATATTGCCACACCAAAGTGAAAGCAAGGATCACACCACTCAATTCCTACACTGAAGAGAGGTGAAATGTAACCTGATAACCTGTAACTACAAACCAGCAATACCCAGTGCTGGGTAATTATTTAAAAGAGGTTTATTTGGCTCACAATTCTGGTGGCTGGAAGGTCCAAACCACATGGCACCAGCATCCTGACGAGGGTTCCCTGCCACAGCACAGAAGAAAAGTGGAATAGGAGCCAGTCCCATGTAGAACAGCTTACATGGCAAGAAAGGAAGACACAATCAAGGCAGCAAGCTTAAGTCAATGGAAACTACTTTCAAACCTGGAGACCTGACACAAGCCCGCAAGAAGGTGTTGAAACCTCAGAGGTTGGCACCCCCATGATCTAATCGCCTTCCACCAGGCCCCTCTCAATACCACTACATTTAGGACCAAGCCTCCAGCACATGATCCTCTGGGAGATAAACCATACCCAGACCATAGCACATCGTCTGTGAAACTTTACACAGAGAATTTTATGTCAAGTCTTCCCAAGTCAGTAGACATCCAGGTCCTTGGATGAATTAATTGCAATTCTCTCTGGGGGAATGCAGTATCAACACAAGCCTTAAAAAGTTCTTACAGCAAAAGTTTGGAGAAAAATTAAAAGCCCAAAGTTTAGAAAAACAACACAAAGGAATAGAAAGACTCCTTGACCAAAGACCAACAAAAACAAGCAAGGTTCTGTCACAAACAGACCAACAGATACTTCAGATACACTTTAAATATGGAATTGGGTAAGATGATGTAAGTAAACTGCACATCTGGGGAGTTCCGCCAAAGCTTATGTACATAGAGTTACAGTATGTCTTGGTGAGTTCATTCCTAGGTGGAGATGCAAGAGAAATGAAGACATGTCCTCACAAAGCTTGCACATGAATGTTCATAGCAGCATTATGCACAATAGCCAAGAAGTGGAAAGAACCCACATACCCACCAACAGATGAATAGATAAACAAAGTGTTGTCTACCCACATAATGGAATACTATCCAGCAATAAAAAGAAAGTAAGTTCTGCTTCATGCTATTCTATGACCTTTGAGGACATTGTGCTGAATAAAAAAGGCCAGACCCAAAAGGCCAGATGTTATGTGATTTCACTCACACTATATGTTCAGAATGGATAGATTCATATGAATGAAAATAGATTACTGGTTGTCAGGGGCTTGGGAAAAGAAAGAATAAAAAGTAACTGCCAAGTAGTACAGTTTATTTTGGGGTAATGAAATGTTTTAGTTAGATGTGGGGATGTTTGCCCAATTCTGTGAATATATAAAATCCATAAAATCCACTTAATTACAGACTTTAAAAGTGTGACTTATGTTATATACATTTCATCTTAATGAGCAGTCATTTTAAAAAGAACATATCCATAATACTTGATACACAGTAGGTGCTCACTAGCTATTGTTATTTTGTGTTTGTTTAGTAGCCTGCATGTCCCCTGGCATGCCTAAATTATTTGGAACAATTGAGATATTTTTCCAGTTTAAAAAAAATATGTTTTCAAAAAGTCCTATTCAAGAAATAACATGGAGAGTGAGAGAGGAAGACCGGTAAAGACCTTCACAAGGCAAAACAAAGAAACAGCCATGCCCTGGTATTTGGAATATGGGAGGATCCTTCACTATGGCAACTCCAGAACTATTTGCAGACCCTACGTACTGCCTTGACGGTATAAGCAACAGGTGTCTGCCTCCACCACAGTTATGAAAGCAAAAATTAAACTACCTAGCTTGCATTCCAAGCTAGGTACCAGTCTCACTCCACATATTGTCTCATTTAATCCTCACCAATCTCTTGTGATGTTACAGATAAAGAAACTAAGGTAAAGAAGAGTCATCTCCAGAACCAATGCTTTTCATCACTGCCATGTCACCTCCCACATGATCTTGGGATCAAGAAATTTTTCCCATACTTGCTTAATAATCATCACAATAAAGCATAACACATGAGGCTTATTGTACTTGAGGCAGCACTCTAGGTGTTTTACGTTTATTAATATATTCAATTCTAACAACTCTACTCAGAGGTAGCTAACATCATTATCTCTCTTTTCACATGACATAAATGAGACACAGAGAGGTTAGATGACATGCCCAGAACCACACAGTAGAAGGTAGGTGGCAGAACTGTGATTTGAATCCATGAACTCTTACTACTAGAATATTCCCTCTTTTTGTTAATTTAATTTTTTTGCCATACTAGGGATTGAATCCAGAGCCTCATGTATACCAGGCAAGTATTCTATCACCAAGCTACATCCCCAACCCTTTTTGTTTTGAGTCAGTGCCTCACCAAGTTGCCCACACTGGCTTTGAACTTGCAATCCTCTTGCCTCAGCTTTCCAAGTATTTGGGATGCAGGCGTGCCCACTGCACCCAGCTGGAACATTCCCTCTTCATCACTCTGATGTATTGCTTCTCCTGCTGACACATGCAGTACTGACAGCACACCAAAAACTGGTCTCAGCTTCCTGCATATATTGTTTTAAATGTTCTTTATTTAATTTTTGTTTGTTCTTTTTAGTTATACATGACAGTAGACTCTATTTTGACATATTTACACAAACAAGGAGTATATCTTATTCTAATTAGGATCTCAGTCTTGTGAAGGTACCTGATGCTGATGTTGAGATTTACTCTGGTGTATTCATATATGTACATAGGAAAGTTGTGTCAGATTCATTCCACTGTCTTTTAAAACTTTAGAACAGCACAGCCAACTTGATTGGATTAAGAGATGCCTACAATTAAAAGAAGCTGCTGGGTATATTAACAAGGATATTCTAGGAATGATTGGCAGTGGGACAGCAAACTTAGCCAACATGTGGGCAGCACCCTCCAAAGTTTGGGGGCCTGGATGAAACAAAAAGGCGAAAGAATGAAGAAGTAGTAATAGATGAAACTCCAACCCTTTTGAGTGGGTGCCCTTCATTGCTGCTGCAATCACCTGAGGACCTGAGACCTAGCTCCTTTGTGCTTCCAAAGTGAACTTTGGTGATTCTTCAGGGAGTTTCCAGGTCTTTGGCCCTGAAATGGGGCTGTATCAGGTTCTTGTTCTGAGGCTCCAGCTTTTTGGACTGAGCAGCTAACGGTTTCTCCAGCTCTCCAGCCTGCAGACGGACATTGTGGCACTATCCAGCTTCTGGTCACTAAGCCAATCTAATATATATATATATATATATATATATATATATATATACACACACACATATACACATATATAAAATATTATACATATAATATACATAATTATACACATGACATATATGCTATATACAAAATATACAATTTATATACACATAGGTATAGATAATCAAATAGGTGTACTATTATGAAAAGTATTTTAGAATAGCAGAAAATAAGTGTAGAGGGCTAAATATACTCTGCCCAAATTTTTTCAATGAACAATTTTCAAAACTAAAGTAATCCAATCTACACCAAAGTCACTTAACCTGGAATCCAGGGTCTTAACCACTACACCATACTCCCTCAGTAGTGAATGAAATTCCTGACACCAGAGACAACTCTTTACAATATTCCATTAGAGGTAAAGCTAAGACTAAAATACTCAAAAAATTAAAGTGAAACAAAATAATACAAATAGGTAAAAAGCAAAAACAACTTTTACTGTGCCGGGGTAGAGTCATTGGACAATGTCAGAGGATCTTGAAATGGGATAGGAAGAATATTTGATTCTTCAAACATCAAGCTTTGATTATACCCTGAAATCCTCTGCAGAACATGTCCATTCTACATTTTAAAAACTGGTTGCTCATATTGGGTCAAAAACCATCTAATGAGCCCATTTTTCTCCCCTACTTGATAGTCTTTCATATCCGTGTCCTCAAAGTCAAATAACAGGAGTTGTGTCATAACCAGCTTCATGTTCCCAGGCTGCCCAGCCCTGTACCCCCACTGACTCATACTGCTTTGAAAACAACCTATGAAAACTCCTCTCTGCCACTGAGGAAACACCTACTTAAGCAAACAGGGGGCCCTTGACACCAGGAGCAGCCATCCTTCCTCTTTTGCAGAGCTGTGGAAGCAATCCACATAGAGCCATTACTCTCTGATCCAATAATCCAGCTGGAGATGCACACCAGTCCAGAGCTGCTTCCTCGCCTCTCCTCACCTCAGCCTATATGGGGGCTATTTATTGCACTTCCACTCTCAGTGCAAAGTGTGACTGGGAAGAAATACATAAAATGGAGTATATCGGGGTCTTCTTTGTGCTACAGTTACAAGTTTGGGGAATAGACAGACACTATTGGTTAAAACGAAGTCTTGGTATTATCTGTGAATATTATCCAGGGCTTTGAAAAACAGCCATTTTGTAACCTGCCAGTTTGCATCCACCTGAAATAAATTACAGATGATACATTTGTCCTCATGAGTTATCGTTGATACTCATGTTCATGTATGTCCTAAAAATAAAATGTATAGTCCAAAAACTGCACAAATTCCCAGCAAGTGACACAGATTTACACACCAATATCTGCATCTTTGTAAGGAAACCTTATCCTTCTCATCAATTTTTTTTTTTTGGTGCCAATAGAGATTCACAAGTAGCAGTCAGCAGCAGCACTATCAAAATGTATTTTTAAGCCTATTGTGCTGTTTTGACAAACTAAACGATTAATTAACAGCAATCTAGCAAACAGATCTCTACTTACAGCTCAGAGTGAGAGAAACACACAGATCGCCATAAACGTTCTATAGTCACCATTACTGCGAAAGAATACGGCCTAATTAATTATAATTGATCACAAAGATTAGATTCAAATTCCACCAGCAGGGCAGAAGAAGCCCAAACAGAGAAAATAAATCAGAAAACTATTCTCTGAATCCATAATGAACCAACAAGCTTTGAAGATAAACAGATTTGTTTTAATTGTAGTTTTTAAAAAATAATTTAAGAACATTTGGAAGTCTTTGGAGAGAAAACATGAAGCAGGGGAGGGGGAAAGCTGAAATCAAGAAAGTAGAGATTCAGGTGAACACCAAATTTCTGATCCTTGCCTGGGTATAAAAAATGCTCCAAATGTTCACCCTGGTAGGGCTTAGGCACAGAATGTGTGGACATTATGGCCACAAGGAGGCCTTGATGGATATTTCTTATTAATTAGATGCTCTCTGAGCTCAAGATATGTCCTTGGAAGCTAGAAGACATTCACACAGCTTTTTCTGTCAACTCACATACCGAATGTGTACTTTTTCTACACAGCATTCCCTCCCATTCTCTGATTGTAGACTCCCCTCTGAGAGCCATGATATGGACACAAGATCTAAACAACACCCATCCCCCAAATCCCACTTCCAGGCCCTAATACAGTGCTTCAGACAAAAAGAAAGATTTAAGCCTTAAAGTGGGTCCACCAAAAATCTTCTGAAAAGCTTAAAATACTAAGAAAGGGAAAGAAGCCCATACCATTCCCAAACCCCTTTCTTCTTTGGCTGTGAGATTGTAAAGATGAGCAAGGCAAAAAGAAAATTGAGTGTGGACCCCAGCTCCAGTCAGTAGTTCTTCAACACAGTCCTGGTTTCTGAGCATTCGTGCACTTGGTCTTTCCAGAGATTTGTTAATACTCTTGATAGGTCAAAGTGGGTTCTAAGAGTCTCACCATTCTGCTCCCTAATTTAACTAAGTCCAGAAACTCCTGGACTTAGTTAGGAGTTTTAAAAACTCCTTTTTTAAAAACTACAATTAAAAGAGATGTCTGTTATGAGAATAATCAGATACAGAATGGGAACAATTCTGGATTAGAGGTCAGGTTTTACAAATTACAAATTCTTGACTTGGCTGCAGGGATTTTCTCTCCTGTGTGGGCTACACGGATCTTAAAATTGGGATTGGGTGGTGGAGAGAGTGTGAGCTCTGCAGAAGAAAAGATCTGGCTATGAGGAGTGACTCCTTGTCCTTGATCAAGTGCCTTAAACTTTCTGGACCATGGTGTTCTCATTCATCACATTGGAATGATAGTCCATCTTTGGTCCTGGTGAGAAGTAAATGAGATAACACATGAAACAGATCACAGCATCTGGAACAGCACATACAGACTCCCAGCTTACACATGGCATCACAGTCTGCCATTTCTGTTGCTTCTCTCCTTTCTTGACAACTCAGCAGTACTGCACAAACCCTCTTTATCTTGGAACAAAAACTTGGCAAGTGAGTAATTAGGAGCAAAAAATTCTATCCCATCTATAAAATATTAAAATCTGATTTCAGCTTAGAGCCTGTTGGATGTGATGGATATACAGGAAATGTTCATGCATTTATTAATATAGTTGGTTGTATTAATAGTGACCTCACCAATTTAAAATAACTTGGGAGAAGGTCCAATTATGGAATACTTTTTAAAAGTACACTTTAATTACTTTCAAACCTATTCGGTAACTGAAATAATTCTGAAAAGAATTGCCTGGGAAAAACTGTGATGTGATATGGTGACCAGTACTATTTATAATTAGTATATCAAAAGTTAGTATGTAAAATATCAGGTTAATTTCCATCACTTATGGTGGAATAGAAAGGGCCCTCATCTTGTGCTAGAAAAGATGGTTTTCTTATCATTTTGGATGGGATTGAAAATGCCTACAACATGGGCTCACTGAGAGTCTTATGTTTAGAGAGAGGAGGAAACTGCAAACCCCATAAGGCAGGGTTTAGCTCACAGTGGGACTCCATGCCCAGCCCAGGGCCCTACACCTATCAAGCACCCATAAGTGAATGAAGGAATGTTATGCAAGCACATATTACAGAGCCTAGCATGTGAAGTGTCAGGACTCAGTACTGCAGGAGGGAACTCTGTACCCTAGACCTTGGCTTGATCCCTGAGATATTCATACAGAACCTTGAGGGTCTTGTTCTGGCTCACACTGCCTACATTTACTAGTGCTCACCCACTGCAGGGTTCTCCAGCAGCCTTGTTTGTACCTCAGGAGTTTGTCATCTTAACCACTTTTGGGGAAGAAAGGGGAAAAGAGATGGGTATATAACCCAAGAAGATCCAATCAGATTTTCCCACCTCAGAGTTCAGAATTAGGACTAAAGAGCTCTTTTCAGGTTACTTGCCACAATAACAATCTGTATGAGCTGTCCTTTCAGAAAGAGAAAATGTTCCATTCCTACTTCAAGGTCCAAGTTCAACTGTCTCCCTGTCCTTGTGATTCAAGAGAATTCTCCATACCCTTAGGATAAATTATCACATGGGATATAATCCTGTGGGATATAAGCACAATAATCTTAATACAACAGAGAATGGAGAAGGAATCATTAAAACAATCAGCAAGAGGTAAATAGCCTTTTCCTGTGCTCCATTTCTTAGTTTATGTGCTGGACTGAAAATAAGGTTAGGTTGATGACAGAAGACATATATGAGCTGGTTGTATTTGTGTAAACAGCTCAGGAATTTCCTAGGAGCCCCTGTCTATGCTATAACACTTTCACTTATATTATCCAGTTTTTTTCTATTTTATTTCATATTACTACTTCTAACAACTATTTATATTACTACTATAGAGAAGAGGTCACTGAGCCTGAGAAAAATGACTTATCCAAGATTTCATAGTCAGTAAGAAGCAAGAAATAGAGCATGACCAGCCTTACCTGCTTTAGGTGCCATGCTATCACCAGTTCAACCTCTAGGGTGGAAAGGGAGCCACGTGGATATTTTGCACTAGAAGGCAGTGGATCTCTACCATTTTAGAAAGAGGAAACTTTTGGAGTTAAACATTTTTTAAAATCTGTACTTCAGAATAGATACACTTTTATCTTTATGTACTAAGAAAAAAAATGAGAAAAATTAAGTAATGTCAATAATCTTTAAAAATATACTTATGTTATTAACCAGTACAGCAAATAGAAAAATGTGTGTGTTTATAAGGAGGGAGTAAAAGAAAGAGAGAAAAACACAACAGAAACTGCTTTATTTTTCATTTATTCTAAGTATAGTGGTTGGTAGACTTTAGGATTTGGAATCCCAAGCATAAACCAAGACCTCCAAGGGAACCTTGGCCCTCAAAATGGAAACTACTCCAAAGAGAACAATTCCTTCTAATTGTAGACTCTTTTTTTTTTTTTTGGTCTGATACAGTATTTTTATTGTGATGGCAAAATTGATAAATTTTTAACATTTGAGGCTTGGTTATATAATAAAATTTTTTATTTGTTCTTATTATTTATGCATGACAGTAGAATGTATTTTGACATGTCATATATATATATACAGAATATAGCTTCCCATTCTTCTGATTGTACATTATGTGGAATTACATTGGTTGTGTATTCATATATGTATATAGGAAAGGAATGTCTGATTCATTCTACTATCTTTTTTATTCCCATTCCCCCTCTCTTTCCTGCATTCCCCTTTATCTAATCCAAAGTACTTCTATTCTTCCCTACCCACCCCCCTTATTATGAGTTAGCATCTGCATGTCAGAGAGAACATTGAGACTTTAGTTTTCTGGGATCGGCTTATTTCACTTAGCATGATATTCTTCAGTTCTATCCATTTACCAGAAAATGCCACAATTTCATTCTTCTTTACAGCTGAGTAATATTCAATGTGTATATATGCCACATTTTCTTTATCCACTCATCTGTTAAAGGGCATCTAGGCTGGTTCCATAGTTTAGCTATTATGAATTGAGCTGCTGTAAACATTGATGTGGCTGCATCACTGTAGTATGCTGATTTTAAGTCCCTTGGGTATAAACTGAGGAGTGGGATAACTGAGTAAATGGGTGGTTCCATTCCAGGTTTTCTGGGAAATCTCCATACAGCTTTCCATAGTGGTTGTACCAATTTACAGTCCCACCAGCAATGTATAAGTGTACCTTTTTCCCCACATCCTCACCAACATTTATTGTTACTTGTATTCTTGATAATTGCCATTCTGATAAGATTGAGATTAAAATCTCAGTGTAATTTTAACCTACATTTCTCTAACTGCTAGAGATGGTAAAGGCTTTTTCATAATTTGTTGACTGATAGTATTTCTTCTGTGACATGCCTGTTCAGTTCCTTTGCAAATTTATTAATTGGGTTATTTGGGTTTTTCTTTCATTTGGTGTTAAGTTTTTTTGAGTTAATTTTATATCCTGAAGATTAATTCTCTAGCTGAGGTACAGGTGGCAACATTTTTTCCCATTTTGTAGCCTCTCTCTTCAAGTTCTTATGATTTCCTTTGCTGTGTAGAAGATTTTTAATTTGATTCTGTAAAAAGCAGTCATGAAATTCATTTAGAAAAATAAGAGACCCAGAACAGCCAATGCAATCCTTAGCGGGAAAAGTGAAGCAAGAGGCATCATAATACTAGACTTTAAATTATACTGCAGAACTACAATAACAAAAACAGCATGGTATTGGCACCAAAACAGACATATAGACCAATAGTACAAAATAGAAGACACAGAGACAAACCCACATGAATATGGTTATCTCATCCTAGACAAATGTGCTAAAAACATTCATTGGAGAAAAGACAGCCTCTTCAACAAATGGTGATGGGAAAACTGGAAATCCATATGTAGCAAATGAAATTAAACCCCTTTCTCTCACTCTGTACAAAGCTCAACTCAAAGTTGAACAGGACCTAAGCATTAGACCAGAGACCCTGCATGTAATAGAGGAAAAAGTAGGTCTAAATCTCCATGTCAGCTTAGGCAACAATTTCCTTAACAAGACTCCTAAAGCACAAAAAATAAAATCAAGAATCAATAAATTGGATGATATCAAAGTAATTTTCAACATTTCTAAAAGGTTAATTTGTTTTTTATGGGGGGGGGAACCAGGGATTGAACTCAGGGGCCAATCACTGAGCCACATCCCCAGCTCTATTTGGTATTTTACTTAAAGACAGGGTCTCACTGAGTTGTTTAGCACCTCGTTTTTGCTGAGGCTGGCTTTGACCTTGTGATCCTTCTGCCTCAGCCTCCCAAGCTACTGGGATTACAGACATGTGGCCACAGTGCCTGGTTCTAAAAAGTTAATTTTAAACTCTTCAATATAGTTTCATTCAGTAAAAACTGTCTGGACATAGCCTTGCTATACCTATCTCATTCTTGGTTTCAGGATTTTCTTGAAGGGAGAGAGGGGAACCTTGGATTTAGTATACCACAGTTTGGTCAGGAAACAGAAGCCACCCAGGGTTTATAAATAGGAAGGGAATTTATAAGTGAATAAGAAACATACTATTTGGGGCTAGGGGTGTGGCTTAGTTATAGCATGCTTGCCCAGCATGCTCAAAGCCCTGAGTTCAACCCCCAATGCTGAATAAAAAGTATATACCATTTTCATTGGGAGTAAAACAGTGAAGGTTAAGGAGGCCACTGCAGTATTTTGGAAAAGTGAAAATGCATGATTCAAAGGGAGGCCATTGCCAGTAGCCAAAGCTACCTGCAGCGTCACACTAGTGGAGACCCTGTAGCACAGTTAACCTTATGCCCACAACTGTGGTGTCCATGTGTCTACCCACAGCTGCAGCCAAGGAATATGGTTTCCTCTACTGAATCTCATTGGAGTGCTTCTTACGTGAAGAATAAAAAGAGGCATTATGCTGGCAGGAGATGCTGGGAAACGTAGGCTTCAGTCTTCTCTCCTGTGATTGTATAATGGGGCAGGTTGATACTGATTTGTTAGTAGATAAACCAGTACAATATACCCCTTTTCTCCATTTAAAACCATAAAATCCTTTAAACCCATACTTATCTTCTAAACAACATCATGGATCTACCCAATATGAGGCATCTACCTCTCATATAAATGTAGATCCTCTTCTCATCCATGTTTAGAAAAGTAGAGATTCAAAGTCCCTTCAGAAACTATAGCCATCTCTATGTGGTATTGATTCTTCTTCTAATTTAGACACAATCTTTCTTTGATAGCCAGTAAACTAAAGATTAAGTTGCAAAGTTAATCACAGTTAACATCTTATATAAAACTGTACAGAAGATTAAAAGAAGAAATTAGTGTCTGCAATAAGGCAAAAAAGAAAAAAACACATGACTAACATGGTCCTCGTTTTTGCAAGCAGTCACAAGGCTATGGGCTATTGTTAGACTTTGAAGTTCCTTCTCATGCCACACATTCTATGTTCTCTTTAGAAGCAGTCAGCATGTAAGCCAGTCATAACTATCTGTGAAATGATTCAAATCTTTATTCCTAAAGGTGCTTCTATTGAATTGCTATAGACTTTCACTAACTTCTGTCCCTGGATATGGAACTCACACTAGCAAATCCCCCAGGCTTTATACACTCCACCTTTCCTTCCGTATGTCATGGCAGCCCTATCTCTCCTTCGTAATCTGAACAAATTACCAATGATACCTTAAGTCCTTTATTTGTCTCTTGGTTCAGGGGTCTTAGAAATTTCTGAATGGTCGAATTATTGCCTCAGCTTCCAGTAGGAACTAATGTATCCCCAGATAAGGGTTCCACATTTGGGAACCAAGACCTCTAAACTCTGAGTCCAGATTGTAGGGTTGGGAAGCAAAAATTGGTTTTCTAGACCCCTATAGTCTAGTAATGGGATGAATGGTATCACATATGGGTTGCTGGTTGAGTATTTACTGTACCCTGCTTCTGAGTAAATAAAGAACACTGTAAGACCAGTGACTCCCATAAGTATGATAGCTTCCCTCTCTTTCTTATTTTTTTTTATTTTTCCAGCTACAAAATAAAATTCTTTGGTCAGAATAAAAATATTTTGTGTGATACCAAGACAGTGAATAATGCATTCAATAAGTCCACAGATGGTGGTGCTGGCAGAAGCATTGCTGACAGGGAAGACAGACCCATATCCATAGTTTGCAACTATTCCAGGAGGAAAAAAAAATGCTGCCCCCTCAATGATGGAAAGAGTCCAATGTAATCAACTTGCCACCAGGTGGCTGGCTGGTCCTCCTGGGGAATGTTGCCATATTGGGAACTCAGCTTTGGTCTCTGCTGTTGACATGTTGACATTTTGGGCACTCAGCAATAGCAGCCGGATCAGCCTTGGTGATGGATCCATGCTGTTGAGCTCATGCATAACATCTATTCCTGTTAACATCGCCCCTTTGTTGATGAGCAAGTTGTGGAGTGGCTGGGAGAAGAAGCTGAAGGTCACTCACAGAATAGGTCATCTAGTCCCTGTCTTCTCTGCAGAAGATGTCCTTTGGTGACCAGTTCCACAGGTTACAATTATCATGAACTCTATGCCTACTCAGAAAGGTCCATTCATATACCTCTTTCACAGAGCTCTTCCTGTCTCCCAGCCTCTAATCCAAATCTTACCATTTACCTGACCATTCAGTCAACATTTTTTGCCACTATCCAGAGTAGATCTATACCTCTGGCTAACTCCTGCAGTTCCCACAGGCAAGTTTCTCCTCCCTTACTATCTTCTAGGTTCACCCCTGTGGTACAACAGCAATCCATTCCTATCTGATGCCAGAATGTCATGCAGACAGACCATAAATGAGAGAACCCAAGTTTTTCTTCTCTAGTCAAATGATTCTAATCTATTTCTATGAAACTGTTGGTGTGGATGAGAGATATGCAGCAGTATAGAGGTCAGGAAAGTAGGTGCCAGTTTTCAGAAAATCTAAAAGTACAAGAATCATAGGGAAATCACTGCTATTGATCTCAACTGCCTGAAGTACCAAAGAAAATGATTGTCAGAACTACCATTGACACACCCCAATGCCTACCCTCTGTTAAAACCCACATACCTGTCCACAGCTGCCACAAATTCATGTCTTTTCTTTCCTTTTTGGTTTCTAAATCTTATAAAACTACCTCCCCTTAGCCCAGTCTCACACAGAGCCTGTTAAGAAGACAATCCAGGAAATGTAGTTCTAAAAAATCAAAACCACCGGATGAGAGTAGGGGAGGGGGCAGTTGTTGTTGTTGTTGTTGTTGTTGTTGTTGTTGTTAGAAGAAAATATTTTGGCAAGTTAATTTTAACAAGGTTCATTTGAGCAAAAAACAATTCGTGAATTGGGCAACACTTAGAACCAGAAGAGATTCAGAACTTCAACTTGCAATGTAAGAAATTAATATTCGGAGATGTTACACAGAAATAAAGTCCAGAAATAGTTCAAATAGCCGCAGCTTGAGGTTTGCTTTATTTGGATATGTTCTGAACAGCTGGCAATCTGTGATTGGCTGAAGCTTGGCTGCTTATGATTGGCTGGGACCCCCTGATTTTTACTTCTAAATTAGGTTTTCAGTTGATTTATATACTAAGTTAGCTTACAGTTCCTTATATAGGTGCTCAGAGGACAGGGACAGCTTCAGCCAGTGGCCTCCTGCTTATTTCATTTAAGTGTTCAGAAGGGTCAGTGGATACTGCTGAGTTGACAGTATGGAAGCAGGGAGAGACACAGGATCCCTGTGACAAAGCACAGCCCACAAGAGTTCCTAAATATAGAAAACTAGAGATACAAGACCTTCAGCATGTGACCATCTCTTCATTTGCAAGAAGAAACTAAGGCCCAGAAAGGGGATGAAAATTCCCTAAGGTGGTAGTGTTAATTATTGGCACAGTCAAGATTGGAACCCATAAACCACTGAAATATACTTTCTACCATTCAGTGGTTGCAGTGGTTGCAATCACTCACCAAAACCCTAACTGTTCCCTCCCAAAGGCAATGTTCTTGGGTGCTCTATTACTCCAAATAACATGCACCCTCCATCCTGTGCATGTCAACCAACTGCATCCTGAAGACTGAGGCACCCAAAGCACTTTACTTTCACCAGGAGAAGGTCTTGGTTTATGAAAGATTGAGATACCCAGGCTGCTCTCCTTTTCCAGTTTTCCTTCTTTATTTTTTCTTTCTTCTAGTCTCAAATCCTTTACTCATCAGAAAAGAACATTATCTCCTAAAAAGTAAAACTCCATTCCTATTTATCTACACAAATAGATCATAAGTCTACAACTGCCCTAGACTCTGCCCATATAATCTCCCTAAGCTTGGCTTCCTTCCCCCTGGTCTACAACCACCCCAGTAAGCACAGCAAACCTTTCTTTGAGTTTCAAATCCCTTTTGTGTTTGCTTCACAAATCTGTTCCCACAGCTTCACCATTCTGGCTTATCTCTACCCAGATAAACATTAGCATAGCCTATTATCATATCTAAACCCAATCATACTTCAATTTTTCTGGACTCAGATTAGGGTAACTTAATCCTTTTGGAGGGAAAATTTGGCAACCTTTCTATCCTTTAATGATAAGAGCAGCACTGTACTTTTGCCAGGCCTCCAGGAAGAATAGGAGGGCCATGTTAAATCTTGCTTTGCCAAGCACCTGTACCCACCAAGCCCTTGGGAGGGTTGAAAGGAGTCTCAGAAGCAGCAGAGAGATGAGAAACATAATGATGGACGGACCATGGTGCTGCAATGCAAAATCCTCTGGAAAATAAGAGTTGCACCTTGTGGCTTAGCATTGGGGCCCAGTGAGTCTTTTATTTTGTCCCCATATCTAAAGTTAAACACTTCTACCCAGACACATGGCTGATCTTGTCTCAAAGTCATATGTGCAGATATAGAGAGAAATGGAAGTGTCCCAGGAAAGTCTCAGACTGAACTTACCAACCAGCTTCATGGCAGGAGCGGGTAGAAGAGAAAACAGGGCAAGATTGCTTAGCTTGAGTCCTGCTTACTGCTAGCAGCATCTTGAAAATCTGACCAGTCAGATTAGTTGCTTTCCTTCCTTAAAGTCACTGAGCAGCACCTGAAAAGAGCTGAGGAAAGAGAGGTCTGGTGGGGAAGGAGGACGAGCATTTTGCCTTCTGTACACCCACTGTTCTCTTGTAGTGAAGAATTCCTCTTCGTACCCACAGGGCAAAGGTCAGAAGTCAGGGTGAATTGGATGCCCTGAGTTTGGTCTTTGCTAGACAGAGCTGCCTTCTCCTCTCTACATAAACCACCACATCTTCTCTCAGGCCAACCAGTTGCTGGAATAAAGGGACTTGGCCAAATTCAGGGTGAGCATGGAGTGCCTGCCAAGGTTTTTTCTTGATTCATCTCCAGAACTTGTCCATTTCCCAATAGAACAAACACCAAAATAGACAGAATTTCACAACTCTCTAACTGACAGCAAAAGAAAAAAGTCCCTGTTCAGCTTAAAATGGTTTTGCAGTAAGAGGCTCCAGAGAATTCTTGAAGAGACTGGCATTGGCCATGCGTAGGCCAGAAAGTATGCTTTCCAATTATCTGACATCCTCTTCCAACACATCCGGGGCACTTTCTGTATCTCATTTGCATTAGATTCATTTTAGCACATTTTTTATTACTCCTTTATTATTCTCTTTTCAATCCCAAACTTTCAATAACAGAGACGTATTATCGAAATTCCTAGGCTTAAAAGCAACCATTACTTTCCACTACCCCCTATACCTCTATTCTCTCCATGAACTACTCTCCTCCTGCCCCCAATAACACACACATAAATATTTCTCATTACAACTCCCATTCTTGTCATGAAATGTCTTAAAGAAACTCATCAAGAGTAGGAAAGAAGCTGTCAGTCATAGAAAGGTGATTCTCAAACTTCCTTAGAAAATATTCTCTTTTTAATACCCACCATTCCTGATGTCAAGACAATCCATTTTTTAATATGATCCTCAATAAAATAGTTCCTGGTTTCTTGTATAAGTAATCTCTACCAAATAGTGAAACATGTCCTGAGATTTTGGTGATCAAGCCATAGGTCAAAAGTACAAGAAAAGAGGACAGTGGAGAGAATTGAACAAGGCTAGAGAGTAGAAAAGGACATGGAACAGGACTAAGGGGAAGAACTGGAAGGAGCTACACAATCTCTTCTAAGTTCCCCCTAAAAGGTAATGGTCCAGAGTCATCATGTCTACCTAACTTCCAGTGGATTTACACACAGATAGAAAGTAATAAGTAATATGTCCCTGGAGTTCACAGTCTTTCCTAGAGGAAAAGACTCAAATGACCAAGCAAGGCATAGTAAAGTTGAACCACACCATCTGAATAGTCACTGCCCTTCAAATTCTAATTACTGAAAACCTCATCAGTTATCCATGATCCTGTGCTGTTCCCATCCTCAGAGTACCACCCCTAGGGTTTTGAATTTTTTAAATAACCTAACTTCCCTGTGCTAATTGTTCCCTGTACTCAGTGACCCACATGGAATTTATCACCATGTAGGGAGAACTCCCCACTGGGAGGGAATTACCAAGTTCACACGGAGAGGTTAACAACCATGGGAAAGGCTAATGGTTCCTGCTACATCTTTCATGCCCAGACTCTAGAACTGAAACTAGAGGAGTGAGCAAATCTCAGGCAATGCCAGACAGGTGAAAAATGAGCTGTGAACTTGCCCCTGCTGGAGGAGGCAAGGCCTCTGGTTAAATCATAATGGCACAGTTGATGCAATCACAGGAGGAGGCTTGCCCCACTAATCCCTCAGGAGAAAACTGTCCATGTATAACGTCTCCACCTCATTAGAGCTTCAGTTCATTTATTAAATATTGAACACATCAGATGGTTCTCTTTGGTGTGAAGGAGCAGAGTCCTTGTTCTTGTTGGGGGATGCTGTGTATCCTCCTGAGAAAGTCCAGTTGGCCATGCTAATTGCTAACAGATTTTTCACACACTGTTATTTCTTCATCTGCCCAGGAAGTACATGCTGCACCACAGGAGATGTGGGACAGAACTTCGTTGCTAGGAGTCTTAATGATAGTGGCAATTAATTATTCACACCCATAAAAGGAAGAAACTTAATGAGCAACCTAGCCTATTCTAGAAAGTTGAATGAAAAAGAAACATGGAAATCCAAGGTTACTTAGTTTACCCATTGATCTTCAGGTGGGATCATGCTGTATGACGGTACCTAGTCTAAGATACTCATTGATAAATAATGGAAAACTGAGGACTGGAAGAAAGAAGTAACTTTTTCCTAGGCAAAAGGAAAGTGAGGCGCAGTCCTGAGCTCTTACTATGTGCTGCATACTTCCATGTACGTAGCGTAGATACTTAACAACAAGGCTTGTCCGATTACCAGTTATACCAACAATACCAGTTTTGTCTTGCTCTTCTGGAAACTCTCTTCATCACATTCTGTCCTACTTCATGTCTACAGCCTGTCTATCCTTTCCTCTGAACCAGCAGGTACCAAACTCAAGAGGAAGCAACCCTGAGTAAACCCTGATGCACAAATTTTTTTAACCTATCTTTGGAGTATTGAAACCACAAGATAGGAAGAGTCCAGTTTAATGAGAGAAAGAGAGGCTAGCCTCCATGATATACCACAAACAGTCCAAGAGTCAGTGTTTTCATGACCTTTGCTTCCTATCCTTAAATGACTACTGTGTCAAACTCGAAATAGATTTCCCTTTGCTTAGTCTAGCTCAAGGGAGTTTCTGTTTCTTGCAATCAAAATTTGTCTATTACAAACAAGTATTCTTCAGCCATAAAAATAAAAGAAAGTCTGGCATATACTGCATGAATGAAACTTGAAGACATTACACTAAGTGAAATAAGCCATTCACCAAAGGACACATGACACATGATTCTACTTATATCTGATACCTGAAGTTGTCAAAGTCATAGAGCCAGAAAGTAGAATGGTGACTTTCAGGAGCAAAGGGAAGGCAAGGGATAGGGGTTAATATGTATTAGGTAAGGCACCTCAGTTTTGTAAGATGAAAAGAGATCTGGAGATGGATGTTGCACATTATATGTGCATTTAATACCACTGAATGATACACTTGAAAATTGTTACGATGGTACATGATTCCCCATTGATAGCTCCAACTTATATATCTTTATGTATTGGCTTTTAAAATAAAAATAAATGGCTAAGATGGTCAATTTTATGTTTGGTATATTTTGCCACAAAAAAAAGAATTGGTGATAAAAGTAGATTTTAAAAGTTTCCCTGTCTAAATCAGCACACATTCTTACATGTGCATTATGCCTGTGGGCATATGTGTGTGTTCATTTCTACATTCTGAATTGAAGCAAATCAGGTGAATATTCTAGTAAGAAGATAAGAAGAAAAAAGATTTGGCCTAAAATAACTAAGGAGTTGGAAGGAAAATGCATCTCCTGTTTGGAGACATGGGCAATCTCCTAATCCTAAACCAGTCATAATCATCAGAAATAATACCAATTAATATTAAACTAGCATCTGAATTCTTCCTAGGTGCTGGCTTCTAAGCACATCATTTGCATGTATTCATTTAATCCTAATAACTCTGTAACATAAATGTCATTGTTATCCCATTTTATAAACAAAGACAAGAAGTTAGCGGTTAACTAACTACTTCAATGTCACCCAGTGAGGAAGAAGAAACAGGATTTGAACTCAGAAAATGCAGCTTTCTAATCTGTGGTCTAAGTTGTAGATGGTATAGTTTCCTCCTTCTCTTTAAGAACCCCATCCCAATGAGGGATATAAGAATCCCAGAGGAAAATCTTGGCAGGCATCCCCTAACAGGAAAGCCTTCTAGGTAATAGACAGTGAAAGGTCTTAGGATAAAAGTTTTACAAAAAATAAATAAATAAATAACAATCACGGCTTCAATTTGTTAGTCCATGTGACTTCAGCCATTGCCTCAGCAATCAGGCAAGTCTGATTGCATCTGATCTTCACCTCAATGTTAAGACCCATTGATAAGTGCTTAATATTTCATTTGCCTATGTCAGCCATGAGTGAGAAGCCAGTCCATGATGGAACCAAGGACTGTTGGTGTTTGGGAAGTTAGTGAACACCAGCAATATTTTATAACATTGTTGTTAGCAAATATTTAGCATTATAAAGAAAAATTGAAAACAAAAATTTTCAATTTTAAAAATCCACAGGTTGCTTTAATTATGAAGAACTCAATTATTTTGTTGTTCTGTTTCTTTTCCAAGCCAAGGACCCAGAATCAGTCTACAAACTCATGATGCAATTTAAACCTGTTAACACTCAGAGCCAACCCACAACCACCTTAACCCTAAGTAAGAAGATGGAATTCTTCCCCTCTCACTGGCATAAATTGCCAGTTTAGATTGGAGAAAGAGGAATGGTTGGGAAGAGCAGAGGACACTGGATCCAAAATGAAAGTGGTACCCCTGTGAGTTGAGGAAAAAGAATCATAAGGGTCATAGGCAGAGCAGAATTTCATGAAATATTAACTATCTGAAGAAAAGAGATACCATTCCAGTGGAATCATCCCAACTTTTATCTTATGTTTGAAGAGATAGATTAGGTAGATAGAAAGATAGATGATAGATAGATAGATAGATAGATAGATAGAGACATATATCTCCAATGTAGACAGATCTCCATATAGATATAGATTATATAGGTAGATACAAATATAGATAGAGAAATATCTCCAACATAATGTCTTCAATGTCTGAAGTACCTGAACTCACAGGCTTACTTCCTATGAAAAGTGTTCAAGGAAATAACTTGATTTCATAGTTTTGTTAAAGGTTGACAAACAGGTAAGCAGTTTTAGCCCCTGAATATCTGGCAATCCTTTATTGTCCACAGCATATAAAGGAGAGATAGGGTTGGGAAATCAGGACAGTAGAAACAAAAGTCTCTTTCTGTAAAACAATGTAGGAGACATTGTCACCATTTTCAGAGAGAAGAAACAGAAAGACAATACAACTTATGATAGGGTTACATTCCTGATAAACCCATCATAAGCTGAAAATATCTGACAATGTGTCTAATACACCCAACTGGCTTCACCTCATAGCTCAGAAACACAGTGCACTGTTGAGTACCAGTTGTTTCCCTTCTGATTACAGGACTGTCTGGGAGCCATGGTTTGCTGCTGCTGCCCAGAAGGCATTACTAACTCAGTGAAAGATCAAAATTCAAAATTTAAACTATAGTTTTTACCAAAAGTGTATCAACATAAAGAGTTCAATGTCTGAAGTTCCTGGCTCACAGGTTTTTCACACCATTGTAAAGTCAAAAAGTCTTAAACCAAATACCAGTAACTGGGGACTGCCTGTAAAAGAATTTGGAAAGAGGGGGCCCTATAAATCTCTTTCCATTCCCTTCTTTTCCTTCACCCATTTCAGGATGCTGTGAAAAACTGGGTGAAATTAATAAATATTGTCTAGACCCTAATGTTTACTTTTAGGGTCTCACATGAGCTAAAAATTTCTGCACAAGTGTAAGAGGGGAACATGCATCAAGATTCTGGAAAAGAGATAGGTCAAGGCTTAGGAAGATCAGCCATGTGACACAAACACAACACTGTACCTTATATAGTAAATCTTTAGTGACTCCCCAGGAACCACAGTCAAAGACATTTATTTAGCATGTCCAAAGTCCATCATCTCCCCTCATTGCCTTCATGTTTATTCACAGCCACGTAACATAAAGACATCTTACAGTTCTACAGACTCTATATGACTCATAAAGTGCTTTGCCACTCATTAGGTCTCCTGACTCTCCAAAAAATCCTACCAGGACACTAGTTAGGAACATCACATCTCACAAAGACTGAGAATTTTGCTCAAAATGTGAGAAAGGCTATCTTATCTATTTACATAGTCATCCATACCCCTGCCCCATAACGGACTCCATTATTTTAGTTGCCAGAATTCATCAACATCTTTTAAAACAATCAAACCCAACATTTTATCCATGTAATATTTTATCCTATTATTCTTGAATCTGTGTGCTCCAAGTATGGTTAACTCCATCTTGAGGTGCAGGTCTGCCTACTGAGCAACGAACTCTCTTGGGATGGGTGAAAAACCCTATCAAGACTAACTATTTGATTGGCTCTGCTGAAAGAAAGAAGTGATCTCTTTTCAACCAGACTTAGACCACACAAGATGGAGGCCCAGTGCTCCTAACTGTTCTCATATGGACCTGATATTGAAAACATCTATAAAGGAGAGAATGGCCGAGGGATGGAAGACAGCCAGGTCCAGATGGCAATTTATGAGTCCCAGTGTCAAACTACATATGAAGGGTGACCCTCTGTTTCTCAGTCTAGTAAAACGCATTTCTTCCTTTTCTTTTCTTTTTTTTTCCTTACACTGATTTAATTTTTCTCTCACTTGTCTTAACTAATATATCTCCCAATGCCTAGGATATATCCTGCTCCAAAATATTCTCCAAGACAAAAAGTATGATTTTCTCAATAGGAGAATAGAATACAAATGTTCACATGGCCAGAACTCCAATTCAGGTACCCCACGGTCAGGTCTGCACTCCCTTCTCTGACATCAGGCTGCCTTCCTCTATAACTTCTCAGCTTGCACAATCTCTCCTTTCCGACCTGCGTAAATTCACTCATGCTCTACTGACAAACCTAAGTTCACACTTCACTCTTCTCTAAACTCCCACAGCATTATTATTTATTTAACTAATCCTGGTACATAAGTACATAGATTTTTGCTGTTGTTGTTCTTATCTATAATTTTGGATACCTAATCTTCCCAAATAGATTCCAAGATATCTAAGGATGTGAATGTGCTCTTATATTATATCCGTATTCCTCACATTCCTGAACGATGTGTACAGAGTGCACATTATAAATACTCCATGCTTTTCATTGACTTGGCTAAAAGGAAGTGCAAGGGGGAGGGGGTAGCACAGCTGCCAGCTGGCCAAATGATAAAAGAATAGAGAGATGATGAAGTTATACCCTTTGGTTTCCTTAGTATTGGCTTTGTGACTTAATGCAAACTTTTTCAAGATATTTATTTCAAGAAATGCAACACCTAATTTAGAGGTGTCACTATCTCTCACACTGGGAACTAAGAAACTATAGAATATAGTAGACTCTCAAGCCCACAGTAGGACTTCAACATTTTTTTATGAAATCTGATCAAGACTTGGGCCCTAATCCAAGTTATTACTCCTAGAAATATTTCCTGAAGGGTTTTCTTAATGATAATAAATAATCCAAAACATATTTTCATGATTTACTTTTCATGTTTTATTCATGTGTTAACAAAAAATAAAATTAGTTACAACTACTTTGTCAAATATCTATGTGCTAGACATTGCCAGACATAGAGAAATACTTTGCATATATTATTTCCATTTCTTAAAAGAAGCTTCAAAGTATGTATTATTACTGACTTTTTAAAATGGAAAAGTTAAGTGGGAGTTCTGTTTGAGGAACCAGAAAATCAAATAAACCTCCCCACCAAAAATCACACTTAAATACAGGCTAAAATAATATAAATATCTATTAAAAAGCTGAGCATATAGCAAACTGAGGAACAACTCTAAGAACCAAAAATGAAGAGAGATCTGAGTCCAGAGGACTAAGTATATGGAGAAGCCCAGGAGCCAAACATATGGCTGCCAAGGAAATGGGGAGGATTCCTGGTTTTTGTAAACTAGGTTTTGTAAACTTGGATTTTATGCCACCCAGACAAGATCAAGAGACGAATTAGGGGACAGAGTGAGAATTAAGACACCTCACAAGAAACCAGGAAGCTTAAAGGGTTATAAATTCAGTGATAAGGTAAACTCAAAAAAACCTACCTACTAGTTTAGGGAAATAGTAGAAAAGATTTGTTTGTTTATTGATTTTTGCCATAGCATGGGCACTGGTAGAACTAAAATTTACCCTAGGAACTTGTAACCAAGAATGTGTATCTGTTAGTATGTAGAGGGTAAATGTACTAGTATCAATCTCTAGAAACCATAAAAATAGTTTCTGGCCTATTAATGTCCCTGGGGCACCTGGAAAAAAATAATAAACAAAATTTTCTAGTGTGACAGGGATTCAACTCAGGCTGCCCAGAATTCAAATAGAGAAAACACCACTGAATTAGCCTGTAATCCAATTATAAAACAAAGAAGGACAATGTCCATGAATAAGAGTAGGCATGTAAAGCATATAGCAAAATTAGACCTCTAAAATCTTCCAATGATGGAACTATTAGGAAAACCACAAAATCAATATTTTAAATGATTAACTACAAAAGTAATAGAAAACTATAAAAAGAAATGTTACAAATGCATAACAAAATTTGAAGAAAAATGGAGTATGGCATTTCTGAATATATGTTCAGTGAATTAAATAAAATCAATAAAAAATATATTTGTTTTTATTTCTGAAGTTTTTGGTGAGTTCCGAGACATTCATTATAGTATTCTCTATATAGTTTGTGTGCCCAAAAAGGAAATCAACGAACATAGTTAAGTAGGTAAATATATTAGATACAATTGAAGAGAGAATTGATGAACATGAAGGTATTATGAGAAAATCACTCATAATTAAGTTTAGAGAACTGAGGAGATGAAAAATATGAAATGATGTGAAAGAATACAGAAGACAAACTGAGAAGACCAACATATGTCCAATGAGAGTTCCAGAAAGAGAAGATGGGGCTGAGTATGTAGCTTAGTAGAAGATCACTTACCCAGCACACTCACAGGCCCTGGATTTGATCCCCAGCAATGCAAAAATTTTTTTAAATGAGAGGGAGGAAAAACATAGAGTGGGAAATCCATTAGCTGAAAAAAATAGGAGCAGAGGATTTCCAAATATTGAAGAAAGCTGTAATTCTGGATGCACAATTTTTATGGACAGAATAAATAAACATAAATCTATACCTAGAACCCAGTTCTCAACTGCAACAGCAGAAACAAGACAAAGAAATTTTACCTTTGAAGTATTTGGGGGAACAAAAGCTGCTGAATTCTTTACCAGTTGTTTTTGTCAGGTTTTTCACTGCTGTGATTAAAGGACCCAATAAAAACAACTATAAAAAAGGAAAGGTTTATTTAGGGGCTCACGGTTTCAGAGGTCTTAGTCCAAAGAAGGCCAACTACATTCTTTGGGGCTCGAGGTAAGGTAGAACATCATGGCCAAAGAGTGTGGCAGAGGGAAGAAGCTCACATGGTGATCAGTTAGTAGAAAGTCTACTCTTCAGATACAGAATATATACCCATACTCCCAATCCTAACGAACCACTTCCTCCAGCCACACCTCACCTGCCTCCAGTTACCACTCAGCTAATTCAATCAGGGATCAATTCACTGATTAGGTTAAGACTCTCACAATCCAATCATTTTTCCTCTGACCTATCTTGCACTGTCTCACACGTGAGCTTTTGGGAGACATCTCACATTGAAACCATAACACCAATCTACACCACCATTCATGAGTCAGAATGACATAAAGACTATTTAAGGCAAATTAAATCAGAAAACTTTACACCAAGAGACACTTGCTAAAGAACCAATAAAGAATGTACTTTAGGAAGAAGGATTCTCAACCTAAAAGACTTAAATACATGAAAGAATGATGACCAAATAAAATTGTTTAAAAATGTGGTTTATCTAGATAAGCATTAATTATAAAACCAGTTGTAACAATGATAATCAGTGAGTATAGCACCAGATATATTTTAAACAGTAAAATGTAAAAAGAGAAAGAAAAAATAGATTCTGAACTTCTTATGTTATTCAGGAGAACACAGGAAGACTTTAGAAGAATGCAGTTGAGATTTTGTTAAGCCAAACATGCATGTTAAAATGTTAAGGGTAACCTTTAAAAGATGAAAACAGAAGGCCTGAATTTCAAATAGTAGAAAAGGGAAAATGAATAAAAATAACAATCAACATAAGGCAGTAAAAAGAGGAGAAAAGCAGAAAAAGCAAGACTGAGAAAACCACAAAAATTAGGGAAATAAAATCAGTTTTATTAATCACAATAAACCTATATGAGTTATACATGCCAGTTAAAAAACAAGAGAGATTATAATAAAAAATATCCAATATCATGCTGTTTATATGACCAGATAACTCATAGGAAACCAAAGCAAAAGACATCTGAAAAAAAGATAAGATACTCAACCTTACTACTACCTAGGAAGAGTCAAAACAACAATTGTATCCCACTCCATAGTTCTCAAAGTGGCAAAAACTTAAAATTCTATTACCAGCTACTGGGAAACAATGGCAACCTTTTTACATAGATGGTAGAACTATAAATCAGTATAATCACTTTGGAAAAGATATTTGACAAATCTTAGGAAAGTTAAAAATATATATACCTTTAGCCTAACAATTCTGCCTAGATGTACATCCTGGAAAAACTGTTAATTAAGCAGGCATGGATTTGTTTTCAGATATACTTATTACTTCCAAATTTGTACTGATAAAAAAGGATACAAGAGGCAAACATATGCCACAAGGAACATGCAGTGGCATATTAAGGTGCAATAGAATAAATGCAATCAGGAATGTGAATGAATGACAACTACATGCATGAGGACAAATATTAGAAATAACATTAAGCAACCAAGTCAAGTTCTAGGATATGTGTACCTTATATCAATTATATAAAGCTTAAGTACTTACACAACAATATCACATATATTTATAGATTCACAGATATATAAAGTATATAATGCATAGAAGTGATAAATACAAAGTTCAGAAAGGAGGGAAGAAATAAGATCAGGCAGGGGTATTTTGCTATATAAATCTTTGTACCTTCTTTATGGATGAACTATTTCATATTTTAAAATATACACAATTCGGATACAGTCTGCTTATGAAGAACTATGTCCTAACAACCCCTACTAAGAAAAAAAAATGAGAAGATGACAGAAGGGAGTAAGAAAAAGAGAAAGAAGAGAAAGGAAGGAGAAAAAGAGCATGTGGCTAATAGGGACTCCAAAACCCATTGCTTTTCCCTTCTGCAATCTGTTCCAGTCACTCTCAATGAGCAGATATTAACCATTTGAATACTTTGTTTAGTGTAGGAGGGCTGACCCCAGTCCTCTCCCCTCATCTCTGTGATCACACCTTGGATTCATTCCTAACCTTTCTTTCCACCTAATTTCACTCCTCCTTCATTCTTCCCAATCCCAGAAATCAGAAGCAGGTTTTATAGCTTTTGTAAAAAGAATGAAAACCATGATGCTTAATGGACAAAGGCAGATGGGAACCCGCTCAGAATGCCCCCTTCCTATAGTCTGAATCTGAAAATCTGCACTGTCCTCACTGTGAAAATAATTTAATAACACCTCCAACTAATTACACAATAAGTTAATAAGTATTTACCAAGTGCAGTTGCAGAATCTGAGACAAAAGGAAAGCCAGTGGTGCTGATGATACTGAATGGGAAGACATTATACATAATGAAAACTTAGAAATGGAAAACAAAGCCCTAAGGCTTTAAAAATATAAAGAGAAGAAGAGATTGAACTTGAAAAAAGGAAAACTATATTTAAACCAAGATATACTATCTTAGAAAAAATTATTCCAAAGCACAGATATTCATTAGGAATGAAAAACATGCTGAATAAGACTAGTGAGTGATAGATAAGAATGAATGTTAGTGAAAAATATGAATATGATGTGAAATCTCAATATGATCTTCCAAAAAAAGGCAATTGCTTTTTTTTTGTTTGATTACATAAGAAAAGGGATTGTGTCCCAGAAAAAGAAAATGATCATTTATCTTCTAAAACTGATTAAATAGTACCTAGAATGCACAGTACATTTGAGGCAGCTTTGGGAACTATTAATATATAACTGAATGAAAATTGTTCTGCATAGAACAATCTGAAGGCATCTCAGAGGCAGCTAACGTTTATTCAGCGTCTTCTGTGGGCCCAGCTCTGTGCTGGGTCAACAGTATAAAGCTTCACTCTTGGGTCAAATCAAAGGAAAGGGCATTAACTTTACTAATTTTACCTCTTGATGGGAGTGGAAAGCTTCCCAGGAAAAACAAATCATACATGTATTCCTAATTTATTTTATTCCCAGGAGTTTCCCAGTTGGCTAACTCTAGCACACAAGCCACATCTGCAGCAGCAGCCTTCATCTCCACTGCCTTTGTTGAGAGGGTTTAGAAATATAAAGTGAGTGATTAGAAAAAGAGCCCCTTTACTGTTAGAATCAACAGTATGGTATGTTTGGAAGGCTGCCTAACAGCTCTTCCCCCAGTCTCTCTGCTGTTGTTAGAATTTGCTCTTTCAAATCAAACTGCTCCTCCACCAGGCCCTGGCTCTTCTTCCTGAATGCTATTGGGAAAGGTAAAAAGTTTCAGTACGCCTCTAACCAATAGCACGGTGCCATTTATTGTGGAAATGTTCCTCTCAGCCTCTACCCAAAGTACAACATGGGATATTACCCATTACTATTCTCTAAGACAATGAGAAGGGAGCTACCCGTCAGAGTCTAATGAAGTCTCCATATGAACAAGGGGGTAGTGGTACATGAGGGGAGGAAAAAAAAAACAAAACAAAACCTTGCACACATTCAAGATGGAGAAGAAGTGGCTCTCCATAGGAACATCTGGGGGAAAGTCTAGAGATCAGCATGGATCACAATTTGACCAAGAAATAGCCACATGGTACTAGAGTTTAACAGTTCCAAGAGACTAATTCACTTCTAAGCTTAACAATAAATAAGAGTTCACATAGCTAGTACTTATGATACACCAGGCACTATGCTAAGTGCCTTACAGACATTAACTCATTTAATGATTCAACCACAAAATGATTATTGTTATCCCCATTTTAGAGATGAAGAAAAGCAGCAGAAATTGACAAGCTAGTGGAGAGTCAAATATCTAGTACTCTTGTAGAAGACTAGAACCCAAGCAGTTTGTCACAGGAAGTCTAAAGAATAAGACCACAGTTCTTGGGGGATTTAGGTACAACATGGGGGCCACAAAGAGTCACAAAGATGAACGAAAGAAGTGTGCAAAATAGGGGCTACAACACTGACTTCTAATGTCAACTTGTTAATACTGATTAAAAAAAAATGGAGTACTCCCTTGAGAAGTAAGAGAAGGAAGAAAGAATGGGGTGTGGTTGCTTTACATTTGAAACACATTGCAGAAATTTTCTTGAAAAGTATTTAGTCAGCATTTTCTTCCATGGGACTTAAGGACCTGACCAGAGCAATTGTAGAGGAGGAAAAGTTTATTTGAGGGCTCACAGTTTCAGAGGTCTCACTCGGTAGAAATCCCCGCACCATGCCTCAGTGGCTCCAGGTGAGGCTGACCACCACAGCAGAAGAGTGTGGTGGAGGGAAGTGACTCACATGATGATCAGAAAGAAGAGTGAGAAAGAGGTCTCCTTTTGCCAGATACAAATATATATCCTAAATCGATGCCCCCAATGCTCCATCTCCTCCAACCACACCCCATCTGCCTTCAGTTACAACTCAATCCCATAAGGTGATTAATTCACTGATTGGGTTAACCCAATATTTTTTTTTCTCTGAACCTTCTTACATTATCTCACATGTGACTTATTGGGGTTCTATCACATCCAAACCTAACAAAAGGGGTTCTTGGATTTTGACAAAATTGGCAGTCTGAAGGAGTTGCTCCAATTAAAGGATTGACAGTCAAGATAGGATTATACCTGTTTGTATATGTTTAGTGGTTGTGAAAAATAAAATACATTTTCCTATACTGCTTTGTGTTTCATAGGCAAGAGCACATTTGGGGCTAGAGCCAATATATGTTGAAAAAAGGAATAATGCCACAAAAAAAAAAAAGGGATGGAAACAATTCTTGATTTCATACATTTTTGTTCTAAATGTCTACATACGTCCCCCAGCCTGTATCAGGATCTCACTGGACAACTAAGAGTTCTCCACCTATCAGGCATTATGTGAGGTGCCAGGAGCACATGATTCCTTCTCCAGATAAGGATACAATCTGGTAGTATAGGAAAGACAAGGCTAGACATAAATAAAATATAAGGTAGAAATAATAAAGTAAGAGATGGGCTGAGGAAATTCAAAAGAAAGAAAGGTAATTTCTGATGGATGGGCTCTGAAGAGGTGTCCTGCAGGAAACTGAGATTGGACCGTAACCTAGGTAGGGTGAAAAAATGGCATTGTAGAAAAGAGGGTCAGCACAAGTAAAGGCACAGTACTGAGAAAGGACAATGTATGTTGAGAAACCTCAGAAGGCATAATCTGGCTAGAAATTAAGATACTTATGTGGTAGAAATGGTTGATAATAGTTGACAAAATAAATTGAAGCTATATTGTAGAAGATCTTAAAATAGTAAATATTGACAAAGAGAGCTACTAAGGTTCTCACACTGAAGAGTGGCAACATCAGAGACCACATATGGTAGAAAGATCACTGTTAATAATAGGAAGAAGGGTGAATTGGGTAAGAAAGAGACCTGAAGCAGGGAGCTGAGAAATCTTCACATCTAAGCTATGAACCACAACCCTCAGCTCTAACCAACTATCATTTCAAAGACCTGCCTTTGCCCATGGAAAGGCAAGAGAACTTAACTGAATCCTCAAATCCAACCCTTGCAGTAAAAGCAAGTATACATAAAGCAGCACGTGATGATGGTTGCCATGTTACCAGCCTAGGAGCAATCTCAGTCACCTGTCCTTAAAATCAAATGTTCCTCCTTTACCCTATGGTTATGCTCCTGAGATCAGATCATCTCTTCAGATTCTGCTTCTGACCTTCAGCTCAGTTCCACTGTCTCTGATTTCTATGCCCCTCATTTATTTTCTAACTGCCTCAACCCTACAAATGGATACTTTGGTTGACCAAACTTCATTCTAGTGTTTCCCTTGGAAGACGACTTCAGATCCATTTTTGTTTCATACTCTGCAGCCAAGGGCCACTCTAGTTCCACCCTTGTTTAGCCCAGACTCTGGATCTCCTTGGGACTGAGGCCTCAGAATCCTATTTATCATTGAAGAGTAATAGATACTGTGACCTCATAGGAGAAGTGCTTTCAAAGTGCCTTTCCAAGTGTTTTAACCTGCCAGAGTTTATGGAAAGAACTGAAATCCTCCCAGTGATGATAGCCAGAGTCTAACTTCTGAAAGTTCCACAATAGGAAGTTTTTTTGAAGGTCATCTATCACAATCTGCCTTGTTTTATCTAGAAAAGCATATGCTAAATGGCCTTTTCCAAGTGGCAACCAGACTGGCATCTTCTGCCTCTGAATCCAATATGTATCAGCTGTTAGAATGTATAAAGTGTTATCAATCTAAATTACAGATGCAATCAAGACCACAGTGATGACATCATTTTTGTCCACATTCTGTAGCCTTTCATAATATCATCCTGCATTGCTCATTAATTATTTCATTCAATCATTTTAGCTTCCCAAATGCATTAAATGTTTGGAGATCAGGAACTAGATTGTCTTCTTGTCTCTCCAGCTGCCTGGTATAGGGTGCTAGACATAGGGGGTACTCTCAGCTGTTGCCTAATGCATTGGTTGATTAAAAAGAAGTGGTGAATTTTTGTACTGTTTGCATTTTATTTAAATACATGGCATAGCATATTATCAGTGTTTGTTAGGAGGGTAAAATCAGGAGCAGTTTTTTTCATTCTTTTTTTATGCTGGAATTTTTGACATATTAATATTACACTCTAATTGAAGTAAACGAGAACTAATATCCTCATCTACCACCAGCAATTAAGGAAACCTGGGGTGATTCCTATGTCTGTAGATGAGAAAACCAGCTGTTGAATCGTTTCTCAGCAATAATAACTAATCCTTTGTGAAATTAAGCAAGGTGTCTTTCTTGCCTCTTTCCACCTGTTCCCATTCTTTAACTGTAATAAAAGTACGAGTGCAGAGGATGTTCTTAATGGAGAATCCACTAAGTACCTTGAACAAAGTGGACGTCTTTTCTCCTTGACCACCCAGAATTAAAGGCCTCAAAGAGCTTCCCCTAAAGTTGAGGGAAACCAGTAGCAGTATCAAATTATGTCAAATTCATCACACTATTGGAGTATTGATGAGTAGTGAGTTGAACTTTTACTTCTACTTCTAAACCAATATATCCCTTAAAAATCTAGTAGCAAGAAAAAATACAAATAAATTTTGCAGACATTTTGGAGTAAATGAGTCACAGTATTAATAAATATTAATACTAACCATTACATTTACTATTACAATTGTATTCCATTTTTCTACAAATTGCTCCAGACACCTTCATGGTTAAATATAAAAAACAAATAAATGAACAAAAAACATCTCAGCTTCTCTAGCATTTGAAAGAAGAATTTGCTGGGCTATAAAACCAGTGAGTTATTTGTCATGCAGCTTAATTCTGTCATAAAATGCTAATCAGCCTTTCTGTCACTTTGCTCTTGCCCCATATCTTTTTATGAGAACATTAACATGGTTATTACAGAGCAGAGACTCTTATGGCTACAAATATACTTACTATTTATATATATTTTTGTCCAAAAAAAAATGTTGCCGCCAAGAGTCCCAGACACCTAGTAAACCATAATCCTGACTTCTGGCATGGAGAGCTTGAGTTTGTGGTGCCATCTGGATAGTGGCATCAGGTGACCAAGGCCAGGTCAAGCTTCCTTTTGCTCAGACTTTTGTGTCAGAGTCAAGCTGGGAGCTTTTCCTCCCATCTTAGTAAAGAGCAACTGAGGCCTTATTTATAGTTAGTAAAATAAAGACTATATTTTTGGTGTTTTTGCTTTAACAGTCCCTACAAAGGCATTAGGGACCCTGGGAGGCAGTTTTCCAAGGATGCTTCCAGAAATTGAAGCAATATGGATTCCAGAAATTCTCCTCTACCCTGTGCACAATCAATATTCCAAGGCAACTCCCTGGTGAACAGCTGTAGAACCAGGCAAATTTTTCTATGCTGGGCCTCTACTAGGGCTGTCAGGCATCTTATATCTGAGTCACTCCCCTTGGTCTAGGAACGTGTCCTGCAGGACACATTCAGACCATCAGCTGTGAGCTTTGAATTCAGTTCTGAATCTGAATCTTGCCTCCATCACTTAACTGTGTTGGTGGGTCTTGATTTGTCATTTGCCTTTTCAGAGCTTCTGGGTTTACTGTTGTTTGCAAAGTTGTTGCAAAAATTAGAAATAGCATATGAAAACCACTTGGTATAAAGTCATTGAAACCATTATAAATATCTTTGTAACTATCATACTATTGTTGACTTTTAAGTAGAACTAAGTTTCATGTTCAACTGCTTTAAATAATATTCCTTCTGTCTGCCTAGATTTCTGGGTTCTCATTGTTGATCTACATTTTAACCCTTCTATTTTGCATGTTTCTACTTGGGTTGCCTCAGTTTCTCTTTGGAAGTAAACAGTAAAAGCAAATGTCTTCATTTTCTTGTCCAGAAAGAGGAAAGCAAAGAGATCCAATGTTCCTGATGGTTCAATTCTTGCTTTTTGATTCCAACCAAAAACTGTCATGAAATCAGTCTTCTAAGTAGTTACCAGCCCAGAAATCTGTATACAATCTCCACTTTGCATAACACCCAGACATTGGAATCAGTTATTCTCATGTTTATTTATTAAACATGTAGCTCTAAACTTGGATGGAAATGGGCATAATGAAGCAAGATTCATCAGTTCTTCTCATGTGTAGTGACCTGCAAGCAAACTCTTTAGTGACTGCAAATAGTTTCACTTTCTATCTGTATGTCTTTGGGTCTGTGCTGGTTTATCCTGAAGCAAGGTGATGATGATGATGATGATGATGATGATGATGATGATGATAAACGTATAGACATATCAGGAATTACCAGAATTGCTAAGCTGATTAGAAGTCCAGAGCAGACAAGCCCCTCTCCTTTGTCATGCTTGCTGAAACTTGGCCCCTCATAGAGGCAGTGTAGGGCATCATAGTGGGGAAAGCCTGCAAGAGAGCTAGGGACACTCTGAGGTCCCCTCTGCAGGTGTCTTGTCTCTCCTGCCAGTGCTGTGAAATGTCCAGGCAATCAGAAGTCGATTGTCACCAAGAAGAAAATTCCTGTCAAGAGTCACTTAAATTGTGTCACTCAGGAGGAAAAATCAATACCAACAATCTCACAGACTTCACTGATTTGAAGAGCCTCCCCACTCCTCCTGCCCACACTAAGGAGCTATGTTACTGCACTTACTAAGTGTAGAAGAAAAGGGAAAATGCAATCCCACCACCTAGAAAGTCACACCCTTGCCACAGCCTGGTCCATCACTCACTCACTGACATTCATTCCAGTCAGAAAGAACAGGAAAGAATAGTTTCCACATGTAAGTTTGAATTTTATAATTTCCTTTCTTATGTAAGTGAATTCTCTTCTCTCCTCTATCACTATCTAAGTCTCCTTATGCAAATTGAGTTCCCCTTTCTTCGCTCTGCTTTCTTTTCAGGAGCACTCATTAAGGCCTCACAAAAGGTGATGGCTTGCAGATTGGAACTGGCATTCTCTTCTGGTTAGACCTGTGCTCAGAAGAAGGCGATTAGCATCAGTAATAATAATAGGACATGATGCAGACTGCTTAGCCAGAACAGACTGATAAGTATCCTGAGTAAGCAGACCTGATCTGGGACGAAGGGGCTGTATGGTTACTTCATACTCTGTTCTCATAAAGAACTACTTCCTTTGTAGATCAATGTCTGCAAAATTTGCTGCCACCAAGAATTACTCAAACTTTTTGTGGGTATTAAAGATATTCGTTGTTGTTGTTCTTTTAACTTTTTGATAGCTGATCTATTGTCTGTAGGCTAACTCTGAAAAAAACTCAAATATAAAAATATCTAATATTTTTCTTTAGATATGGAAGAAATACATCTGGAATTGCTGGCCATTCTGATCAATCCTAATAACTCTGCACTTGATAAAAAATGGATAGAATAAAACAGGATTTAATAAAGGAAAATGATCATACATTTCCTGGTTTGAGAAAGAAATTTTGACCCCATTTCTGTTGAATTCACTGTCAATCAGAACTACAAAACAAAACAAAAACCATTTTCATACAAATGATCAAGGAAAAGAAATCATTGTTGACATCTTTTGCACTGATTTTAGCAAAGTCTCCGAAGAAATCTGAGGTCATCATGTGCTGTGGTTGATGGATGACCTGATACTAGCTTAAGGTGGAGAAGAGTAGAATTCCACTGAGTGATGGGTCGCTGCTGAAGTTACAAAGAACAGGACACCAAGAATCAAAAGGTATTGCCTCCAAAACTTTATTTCAATAAGAGACAAGAAATGATCAAATCCAACCTCATCATTTGGAAGAGGTGAGTACAGTTCTAACAGACTCAAGTATGAAAACACCAAAGCCATTAGCAGAAATTTTAGGTAGCAGAATGCAGACTGCCTGACACCTCCCACTCCCAATAAGGGCCTTCAGAGAAGAACAAAAGGCAAGGAGGAGAGTAGGACAATGGCTCCTGATACCCTGGGAACTGAGATCCACAATCCAATCACTGTGGTGAATGGGCAGCTAGTGTCTTCATTCACCGGGGAAATGGTGCCAACTACTGGCAAGAAAGAAAGTGGCTTCCAAGTGCTGCAAGTCAAAAAAAGGAATATAGTCACATCCTGACCAATAGATCCTAAAGACTGAGATTGCAGCATCACTCTTTGTAGGACCTACTTTTATATTTTAAAGAAATGCTTACGAATGTTATTTTCTTTATTGTGTATCTTTCAAGGTTAGCTAATGGTTTATTTGAATGTGTTTATTTATAATATGGTTCTTGAATTTCTTAGTTCTATCATTTTCCTGTTTATGATTTTATGAATCTGAATTTATTTCTATGAAATCCTTTTATTAGGAGTTCTTAGTGTTTTGTTCTTTTTCTACTTTCATAGCATTTGCTAATCTTTGTGTTCTTTCTTCTTTGTAATTACCTTTAAGATCACACTTTTATACTTTTTTTATTTGGTAAACTTAGTTTTATTTATATCCCTCATATTATAATTGGCAATATCTTTATTACTCCCATTTTCTAGATATTCTTCAGTTCCAATTTTGATTGCCCTTTTAACTCAAGAATGGAGTAAGAATGAGGTTTTACTTTACAGATGGCAGGAATCATTTTTTTTTCCACTTTGGTAATTAATTTTTAATTGTGTTGGATTCTGAGAATGCTGTCAGTGATTTTGAAAGTGTTTGGAATCCTTCTTTGGGACCTAATGTGATTCCATTTTTGTAAATGTTCCACTTTTTAAGATGTTTTCTCTGGTAGGTGTGATCTTGGTATCTATGATGCACCATAGATTGATGTAACTATGTAAGTTAGAAATACCTTGTTAATTATGTTTTCTAGACCTTGTATATCTTTACTCACTAGTAGGTCAACAGATAGAAAAACTTGTTGTAGTCTACTTGTACCAATGTGTTTCAGTCTATTTCTTATTGGTAGCTTTTGCCTTATTTATTTTGATGTCCTTATTTGATTGAATGAGTATGAATACTTCATTAAGAATAAAGACTTCGTGGTTTTAATGTATCCTACAATGCCACCAAAGGAGTTCAAGATTATTTTCACATAAATTAAAGAATATCAATAGTTGGGAAATGGAGTAACAATAGAAAACGGAGCCTAACTTCATGTTGCCTCTTTATAAAGCCATCCCCAAAACATATGGCCAAAGTTACCTTCCCTTCCACTGAAACATCAAAGCATTTGAATTGCACTTGTCTCAAGGCTCTTAAAATCCCTTGCCTTATGATAATTTAAGAGTGAGTTTAAGAACCTGCTGTAAACCTGGACACCTCTTTATCTTTATTGTCCTCATAGCACTTAGCATATTTTATTGTTTTGAATTTAACAAATGCTTAACAAATAGCTGATGCAATAGATCGATTCATCAAAGTAATAGTTTCTGTAACTTTCTAAACCATGCACCCTCTATTAATCAGGGCTCTTTAGAGAAACAGACTGATAGGCCAAATATAGATATCCATGTAGATCCAGACACAGAATTACTATAGGGAATTGAGTCACATGATTATGAGGACTGAGAGGTCCCAAGATCTGCAGTTAAAAGCTGACGATTCAGGACAGCCAATGGGACAATTCCAGTCTGAGTCCAAAGCCCAGAGAACCCAAGGAGCTGACAGTACAAGTTCCAGTCCCAGTCCCAGTCCAAAACTAGAACAAGACCCAAGTTCCAGCTCTAAGGCTGGCAAAGAGAACCTTTTGTTACATTCAGCTTTTTTTTACTATTGAGGCCTTCAGTGGATTGGATGAGGCCCAACTGTAGAGGGCAATCTTTACTCAGTCCATCAATTCAAATGTCACCCTCATCTAGAAACACCTACATGGACACATCCAGAATATTGTTATAATCGAACATCTGGGCACTCCATGGCCTAGTTGTTTGACATGTACATTAACCATCACACTCCCTCACAACGCAGATGAAGACCTAGGGAGATATTTTGTCTATTATGATGCTAAATGTTGTCTCCTTCCCTCAAAATCCCTATTTGCTTAATGCTTTATTCTCAAGCACAGGAAAGAAGAGTAACAAACCTAGGATTGAATTTGACTTGGATTGCAAAAGACTTGAAGAATTTATTTATATATCATGTATACCCCTGTTGTAGAGACAGAAAAGGAACCTGATTTACAGAGTGATAGAAAGTTGATGTTTACATGGAGAGAGGGTTGAGTGTGAGCTCCTTTTTCTTCATCTCCTCACCCAATTCTGTAACATATACCTGAGTGCTTTTCTCCCCCATAATTTCAATTTAACCCTTCACCTGTGCTGGGTCACTCTAATAAAACAGATTCCTCTCCACCACAACAGCTCTACCCCCAGAATGAAATTGACTGAAATACTTTTGTTTTACAGAGGCAAAGCAAAACAGTAGTAATGTAAAATTTACATAGACAAGTGGCCAGTTTTCTTCTCAGAATTCCATGAGGAAAATGATAAAAAGCAGGGAAAACAAATAATGTATAAATATTCACTTGTTGAATTAATAAGTATTTATTGATTATTGGATAAACAAAACACACACTGTCTGTCCTTCCAGAAATTATGGTCTAGCAGGATGACAAATATTAAACAAATAATCTTATAATTCCACAACAAGTTCTATAAAGGAAAAGCATAGTATGAAATAAATAAACATAAAAGTGAATATATAGTAGATAAAGCACCTCTCACACAAAGAAATCGAAGAGTTTGAAGAAAAAAAAAACTTAGTGTCTCAGCTTCACATCACACCTGAAAAAATATTTCAAAAGTGCAAATATGAAGTTTTTGAATGTATTCTTGTTCTAAATCATAAACGCTGAGGAAATGCCACCAAATTAAAAATGTATTAATACCATAACTGCGATAATAGGAACAGGGAAAGGTCTGCCTATAAGTGTCACCATTGCACTTTATAACTTCCTTTAGAAGGTCTTGGTATATGGTCCCTCAGTCCACCTACTGACTAATATTGATCCTGGGTCTCATTTACAAAATATCTTGGACTCATGCCGCAGTAATATATGGATAAAGAAAAGCACTCCATGCCTTCTTTGTCCTTAATGTAGAATTATTTTGTGCTATTTGGCTTACATTTATTCAGTCCTACAAACTCCTTTTCAAATATTTTGAAAAACCCAAGGTTTCCTAAAACTGAGGACTAAAAAGACATCAGAAGTAGATCTAACAAAAGTTCTGTTGTGAACTTAACATGAGAAAGACAAGGCTATTCATCAAAAATTTCAAAACTTTAGATTGTTGATATTCCCCCAAAATTCTGGGTGCCCACCACTGAGTCACCATCAATAAACACCCAGGCAGCAAAGATGGAGGAAACAACAGGCTCTGCTTAGACTGCACCTCCTGTGCTCTCCTGTGCCTCACACATCCCATCATTTCACCAGTTACTGAACAACAGATACCACCAAGACACCATGCTTGTGTTAGAGAAGAAGAACGAAGTATTGTCCATGTTCTCAAGAAGTTCATAATTTTGTTGGGAGAGTCTCACAAAGGACTAACCCCAAAACACTGTAGAATGAAACACCTGTTAGCCTGAGGTACAAAGAATGTCTATGGAAGCCCTGCAGAAGAACTGATTCTGCGTGAGAAGAGCTAAGAAAGGTTTAAGATGACTGCAGAATCAGAGCCCAGAGGGGTGAGAACAAAGGAAAAGGCATTCTAAGGTGAGGCATGAATATAATTAAAGGTCTGGAAGTCAAAGAGGAAGGCATTTAAAAATTATCTCTGTGACTAGAACATAGGACTGGGAGAATGTTGGTAAAAATTAAAAAGGCCATTTAATTCCTGACAAGTGTGAAGTTTCTTCTGTAGGGAGTGAGGAGCTAATGGAGGTTCGGCAGATAGGGAATAATACAAAGTTGGCTACTCAGTCTCTCAATGTTTTAGGAAGGAAACTCTAGGCATCTGAAATTATTAGGAATGAATGGGAAGAGCAAGAAAAACAAGTGAGAAAGAAATCCAGAATACCAATTAGAATGTACATTCATTTCTATTGCTGTGGAATAAAATAATCACAAACCTAATAGCTTAAAATAACATGCATTTTTTATTTCTATGGGTCAGGAATCCAGGTTTAGACATGCTCTCTGCTTGGGGTCTCACTAGCCTATAATCAAAGCATCGGCTAGGAACATGGTCTTATCTGAGGTGCATCTTGTGAATAATCTGCTTTCAAGCCCACCCAGGTTGTTGGCAGAACTTGGGTTCTTGCAGAGGTAGAATTGAGGGCTTCCATTCTTGATGCCTATCATCTGTCCCATTTTCTAAGGCTGCCCAAGTTTCTTTGACAACTTGGTCACTTGCTTCCTTAAGCCAGCAGAGGGGAGAGAATCTTCCATGTAATGCTTGGAATCACACACATCCTATCACCTTTGCTGTGTTCCTTTAGTTAAAAGCAAGATATAAGTCCTGTCCACAGACAAGGTGAAGATAATACATTAGTTTTTAGATGCCAAGAAGGAGGTATCATGGGGATCACCTAAGAGTACAGACTACCACATAATGCTACTGTATTATAGCTATAGATTGTAGCCAAGAGATAATAAGACTTGGGCAAAGGCAATGGAAATTGAATAATGACTGATAGGACACATGAGTACAGAATCTATAGGCAGTCTGAGACACAGGGCAGGATATATTGAAGTTGCCAAACATGGACATGCTGAGAAAGTATGAGTCAGTGGCTTAGTGAGTTTAAGAATCCCTAAGAAGCTTGTTAAAGAAGCTGATTCCCAGAAAACCTCCTAAATTCTGATTCTGTAAAGACCAAGGAATCTGTATTTAAATTAGCATTCCTATAAGCCCTGCAATGGGAAATGCCAACACGCTAGAAAGTTAAGAAAAAGTTCATTTAAGTTTAGCTCAGCAGATATTCATTGAGTATGTGAAAAAATACTGTGGAGCCAAAGATGAAAAGACAAGCGTAGGCAGCATCGCCCAATAGGATGGAATAAAAGTTGGAAGAACAAGGAGACAGATGCAGTTGCAAGCTCGGCTCTCCTTTAACCGGTTCTTGATCGCTGCTTCGATCATCATCTGAGGATATTGGACTCTCGCTTCTTCACTCTTCCAAAGCGGACTCTCCCAGTGATTCTCCAGGTAGTTTCTAGAAGCCTTGGTCTTGGACTAGGGTAGCACTATTGATATTTATTGTTCTGGGGCTTCTGCCTCATGGACTGCTCAGCTGCTGGTTCTTCCAGCTCTCCAGCTGCAGACGGCCATTGTGGACTATCCAGCTTCTGGTTGTATAAGCCAATCTCATAAATCCCCTTTTTATAATTATACTTCCTGTTGATTTTGTTCCTCTAGAGGACCCTGACTAATACACCATCCATGGTTACCATCTTGTGTCGGTGCACAAACACACACAACCCGCACGTGTGGTGAGGACTCTTGAAATCTCTTATCAAATTTCAAGTAAACTACATTTGCCATGTTATACATTAGATCTCTAGAACTTATTTATCATAAAACAAAAGTTTCTACCCTTGACCAATATCTCTCAGTATTTATTGAGATCCTGAGATGCCAGGTACATAGAGCTTCAATTATATTATTTCATTTAAGTTTTATAGTAACCCTCTATGGTTGGTACTCATTTTACAGATAAGGAAAATGAGGCACAGAGAGGTTATTAAATTTTCCCCAAGATCACACAGTTTGCCAATGTTGAAGACAGCCAGTGTCCGAGTAATATTGATCACTGACTGCCTCATAAAACCACTCATCAAAATCAAGTTCAACTATTTATTCAAGTAAGGAAGAACACTCTTTTGATAGAGTCTTATTTTCTAGAAGAGATATTTAGGAGGCTTCGGGATCTGATTCAAGGCATGTATTTAAATTTAAATGCAGGGACCTGACTTAAATTGGACCAAATTCCTGACATAGTGGTTTAGGATGAATGAACACCTCAATGAAAAGGTTTCATGCAAGTCATGGAGGATACAGTATGTTGAGTTTAGAGTAATCTATTGACCTAGAAGGGACTTATTTACTCTAACAAGGAATCACTGCATCATCTTTTATTCAGACAAATGGATGGTCAGGAAAGTTGTCTAAACAAGTAATTATTTGCACCATCATAATCCTGAGCAAGAGCTTCCTGGAATTAGGTAGTGCTACTGAAGACCTGTGGGTCTACAGATTGGTTGGGTCCTCAGCAGGTGGTTGCTGCCCATACTCACAAACACTCATTTCCAGAGGTTCAACTTCCCACACTGACTGGCTGCAAGAATTTGACAAAGTAATGTATATAAACATGCCTTATGAGCTGTGAAGCACTGGCAGTATTGTTCATAGCAGCAGTCTCTGCAGTTTCTGACTTCTTAAAGGCTCACTACTTGGACCAGAGCTTAATGACATGGTTGAGGAAAGCAACTGAGCCTAGCTGTTCTCTGCAGCAAGGCTCACCTTGAGTTAATCAGAAAGGAAGCTTGGCAAAGGGATCAAAGCACAACTTGGCACCAGGAAAATCCACATTCTCTGCATTCCTGAGAAAAGTGAACACCCAGCTGTGAATTTATTGACTCTCCCTTAAGAAGTTCTAATGGAATAAATTTTGCTTTCTTGGTGCCTGCTAATTAGACAATTATTTAACTCTGTTTCTTTTTTTAATGACTCTCTGCTGTTGTTTGAAGACTTCTGTCTATTATTTGTAATAAAAACCTCTGTCACATTTTTGCCTCATTATCCTTAACAAATAGTGCATTCCCCAGTCCCAATCCCTGGCTCCCTTAGTTCTCCCTCCCCCAGCACCTCCCTAGTCTAGAGCTCCCAGAGTTTCAAAGACCAGCTGTTATCATTTTGTTGACTGAGAGATTTTTAGAAACTTCTATCACAGGCACAAGGCTCCATGGGGGGCTGTTGAATTAAATATCAGCTCTTCAAACAGGAATTAGCTCAGAGAACAAACGCAGCAGGAATACAAGGGACAAACACAGGCAAATACCACAGTCCTCCCACTCAGCGACTAAGAAACTGGTCTTCTCCCCTGTCCTGGGATTCAGACTGGAGTTCCCAGGCCACCGGTGACCCTCCTTGGCCACCATGATTCCCATGACTCTTCCCAGGGCTGGAGACCACTCCTTTCATCAAAGGGAATGATCCTTTCTGTTATCCCCCATGGTTAGTCAGCCTCACTTGAACACCCCAAAGGATTTTCCATCGAGCTGCTATTTCTTCAGAGGGCAGAAATGGGAAAACAAGAAAATAAAGGAATAAACATTTGCAAAGTCAAGTTATATGTCAATATCTTCCTGCAAGGTAGGTACTATTTCCCTCTCATCTAATAGTAGTCCTAGAGAGACTGGATCCCTGTTACTCAAAGCATGGCCACTGTTGGTTTTATGTGTACGCAATGTGTGCAGTCTCAAAGGGGTCTTTGCTCAGGCTGGCCATACTTGCTTTATTACTCTGTGTCTTGCAATTCTTAATGATTTTATCTTTTAACTCGCATTTTGTATATGCAGTCCAATGGGACATAGAACATGCACAGAGCGGCTCTGGGCAGCAGGTATATTTACAAGCCACTCACATCTAGCATTTTGATGCCCATAAGCTCAGAGCTCTGCTGGCCCCATGATGGTGATGTCAGAGAGACTCAAAGGAAATACAAGGTAAGCAAGAGTGCTGGCAGCCTCCTGAACCCCACACGTGCTTTGAACACAGAAAGAAGGAAATGGCACCATAGGAAACGACCAGGGAATGCTGTCATCCCTGTTAGCCACGTGCAGAAAATGACAGGGAGAAAAGGAAAGGCAAGGCAACCCACAGCCCCTTTTCCTTCCATTCCTTCCTTACTCACTTGCACAACTGAACCCAGAGGTAGAGACTATTGTAGATGATGTGTGCATCAAGAGATGAAACAAAAGTAGTTGAGTTCTTTCTGTACAGTAATACCACTATTGCTATACACACAGAAGAATGAAATGCATACGGATGCACCAGCTTTGAGATACAAATTGTATAATTTTGGTGATTCCACATAAGAGTTAAATGTTCTTAAATTTGCATTTAAAGTGCTATTGCATAATATAAATGATAAGCTTCATGCTAACAATTTAAAACTTCAATTTTTCTTTACTTACTACAATATTGAATAACAAAACACATCATGATGAGCTGAGAATGAGACCACGGAAGAAAGAAGTTTGCTTTAGTGCCTTTACCACTACTTTCTTCCTGCTCCTTGAACAGGGGTCCCACATTTTCATTTTGCATTGGATTCTGCAGTACCCATCCTGCCTACAGCATCAGAATGACCTGGGAGCTTCTTAGAAATGTGGAATCCCAGGATGTACCCAGATTCATTAAGTCAGAATCTACATTTTAATGTGATCCTTGGGTGTCTCATGCACATTCAAGTTTGAGAAGCACAGGGTTAGATATTCTGCTCAATAATTCACAGGTATCCAAAAGAGGAATTGGGATCCAAACCCAGCAGTCTAACTCCAGTGGATGTGAGTAACCAACACTCTCCCTTGTGGGGCCATGAAGTTAATTCCTTATTATCCCCAATTTTTGGATGTAGAAATAGCTTAGAGTCAATGGACTTGCCCAAGGTAGTAAGTTACCAACTAAAGAGCCATCAGACAGGAATTAGAACCTCTGTCTGGTTCCAAATCCAGGGTGTTTTTTGACTCCAATAGTCCCCAGATAAGAATGGACATCAGAAACAACTGGAGGGTTTGTCAAATGCAGATTCTCGGGCCCCACCACAAACACAGAAAGTCAAAATCTCTAAGTTGGGCCTTGAAAATCTGTATGTCTGAAAACAGTGGTTCTAAAACTTGGGTGCACAGTAGCACTACCAGGAAAGTTTTTTCAATTCCCAATGCCCAGGTCACATCTCAGAGTAATTAAATTGTCATTGCTGGAGTTAGGACTCAGACATCAGAACTTCAAACCACTTTTGAACTACTGTTTGAAAATACTTCTGGGTGATGCTGATGCTCACCAGGTTTGGGAATCCTGCTTAACACCTGCACATGCACCTGTTCGCAGGACTTCCCGCAGGGCTTCTATATACGCAGGTTAGGAAGAAGTGACTAGTAAGCAAGCAAACAAAAGATGTGGGATTTCAAGAAACCAATTTCATTTCTAGAGTCAACCTAATCAGCCAGCTCCTTATGTGGAAAAAATGCAATTTGTACTCAGTAACACTGGTGTATATTTTGTTAATAAAACTCTAACATGTATCAAAGAATCATTAGCAAAAAAAGCAAGAAGTCTGTACTAAATATTTATATCTGCTCTAAATCAGCATTTTTATCTTCAGGAATAATGACATCCACTAGTCTTCATTCTGGAACTCTTGTCAGATTACCATGTTAAGAAACAGAGGAGCTATTTTAACAATCAAGAAGACCAATGGAAGCAAGGAATCCAAGACTCACCATGACCTAAGGAAGAAAGGGAGGAGCAAGTGGTCTCATCAGCTGTTGGCAGAGAACTCAGGAGCTCAGGGTTAGAATACCACCCGGTACTCAAGAACCAAAACCCTCTTTCAAGACCCAACTTCTGCCTACAGCATCTGGCCTAATACAGAATTTCTCAAGTCTTATTGTAAGACCAATACCTGCGTATGAATCACCTAGGTGCTTACTTAAACCTGAACAATTTCCAGCCCCACTCCAAATCCCCAGATCACCATCACCAGGGGATGATGCATTTGAAAAATAAGTTGCCCCAAGTGATTCATACACATGTTTAAATTTGAAAATAGCTGTTATGATAAATCAATCAGATGGTGTTAGACAGAGGCATGTCCACCAAGCTAGCATTATGCTGAAGAAGCTCTAGAGGTTAATTAGCTAGTTTACCCTCCCCCCAACACACTGAACCTCTTTCATGTCTGCTTCAGAGTTAATTGAAGGTTGTTTTACTTATGTCCTAAAATGAACAGTATTAGCCATGAAATGGACCTTAGACATTTTATAACCAAATATGACCAACATGGGGGTGACTTACACATAAACCAAGGCATATTTCCATTGCTCTCTCATAAATATGTCCAACTGCTCTAACTTGTGAAGTTTTATTATCATAGAAAAGATGTTTGGTATTGAAGCAAAACCTGCTCCCCAGACTACAGAGTAGATGGTGTCATATCCACCCTCAAGTATTATCTAAAATGTCTTATCTCATCCATAGGTCAGTCTTTACATGCTACAAATATATTTCACATCCTACTCAAATCTTTCATTCATCAAGCTGAGTAATTCCATGTCCTCTATTTTTTTTCTTTTTTAAAAATTGCCTTAAAATTCTGTTTGTATGTGGTCTTATGGAATATGTATTATTGTTTTGGTACATGTCTTTTTAATTCACCAAAGTAAATTATGAATCACTCATTCTATTCCCTATTTTCTCACCAAACACAAGGTTAAGAGCTGTATGTCTTGCTCTGTGTGCTTCTATCTTCTGTGCTGTGGTTTCTGCATGCC
>JAJEJO010001300.1:192138-233470 GCA_020662805.1 Glaucomys volans
AAAAGCTTTTTCTCAGCAAAGGAAACAATCAGCAATGTGAAGAGAGAGCCTTCAGAGTGGGAGAAAATCTTTGCCACACACACTTCGGACAGAGCACTAATCTCCAGAATCTACCAAGTACTCAAAAATCTTTACACCACGAACACCAATAACCCAATCAATAAATGGGCCAAGGAAATGAACAGACACTTTACAGAGGAAGATCTACAAGCAATCACCAGATTTATGAAAAAATGTTCAACATCCCTCGTTATAAGAGAAATGCAAATCAAAACCACCTTAAGATTTCATCTTACCCCAATTAGAATGTCTTTTATTAAGAACACAGGCAACAACAGGTGTTGGCGAGGATGTGGGGAAAAGGGTACACTCATACATTGCTGGTGGGAGTGCAAGTTGGTGCAGCCACTCTGGAAAGCAGTGTGGAGATTCCTTAGAAAACTTGGAATGGATCCACCATTTGACCCCGCTATCCCACTCCTTGGCCTATACCCAAAGGACTTAAAATCAGATTACTACAGTGACGCAGCCACATCAATGTTCATAGCTGCTCAATTCACAATAGCTAGATTATGGAATCAACCGAGATGCCAGCATCCCTTCTTAAACTGAAAGAGGAACATTATTCCACCCATTAGAACAAAGCAAGACACAGGAATTATTTTTTAGGAGTTTACCTTCCTAGAATCTCACAATAGTTTAATCCATAAATAGGGTTTTTAGATGAAATCCTATTATACTGACAAGGCCTCATTTAAATCATTTACCATTGAAGGGCATTCTTCTCCTTCTCAGGCTGAACAGACTTATGACGGGGCAAATACTGTTTCCCAAATAGACTGAAGCTGCCTTCTATTTCCATGCACTGCTCTTGCTTAGAGTGCTTGCTGTGTTGTTAAAGGCAGTCCTATTACAGGAGACTCAGAATATTTGGAATAAACTTGGAGATCATCTAACACAAAGTTGCCTGAGGAAGTGGGAGCAAACCCTATTTTATGAAGGAGGAAACTGAGGTCTAGAGGGATTCAGTAATTTGCCCAGGGATACAAGCCAATTATAGCCTCAGAGCTGAGTCAGAAACCCCAGGTGTCCTGACTCCCAGGCAGGCCCTTTCCAGTGTCCGTGCAGGCCACACTGCCGGCAGCACAGCGGAGGACTGTGAATGGGCTCCTACAGCTGTCTCCTCCTCCCCCAACCTCCAATTCTCTGCAGCAGAGCACACAGACCCAGTCTGTACTGGAGCTTCAGAGCTACAAAGCCTGCATTATTTAACACTGGCTTTAGCTATGTGGGATGGAGAATAAATAGCACTATAATAAAATCCATAAAATATACCAAATTGGATTTTTTTTTCAGGGATGGCTCCAAGCACAAGTTGGTAATCAAAAGGTTTTCAGAAACACTGGAAATACTGTTTGCTGTGTGGAAATTTCCCTGAATCTTAAGAGCACCCCTGTTCTCCATCACCCACTAGTTGAATACTTTAGAAGAGACATGAGTTACTCTCAATCATGAGGAAGGAGGGTGCTTTCAAAAGACCTCATAAAGAATGCTTTCTCCTCAAATCTTCAAGAGCCATTCCCACCTTAAAGATGAACATCTTTAGACCTCTGGGTCTCCCCTATTCCCAGGGCAGCAACAAACTGGGAGACAAGATGGTAGATGTAATTTCTCTCAGGTGAGGAAACTATCGATGGCAAGGAACATTGTTCACTATGCCTTTGTAGATATTTGGGGTTGCAGGGCTGCTGAAAATGAAGCCTCCCTCTTCCTCACTCATTTGGCCACGATTCAAATTTATCCCCAGGTAATGCCTTTATTAAGGCATTCAATTAGCCCTGTTTCCCGTCAGTAGAGTCAAGTGAGGGGCAAGCAATTAGCACATGGACCTCCATCATGATTTTCCTACTAGGGCAGTTCTTTTCAAAGAAAGTTTGCATTTCAAGGAGGCCTAATGAGCTTAACCAAGTACCTCTTTTCCAACCAAGTTCCCAGGGAAGTAACTAAAAGGATATTGATTAAAGGATGAAATCAGAACAGGGATATCCCATAAGAAAGACAGTGATCAGGGCATCAGAAGTTTAAAAAAAAAGCCTGGAAGAAAGAAGGGAGGAGGGATGGGGGGGGGGGCGGATATCACCACCACAAGCACTAGAGACACAAGGTGTTCCCAGAAAAGCTGGAGAAGAGCCAGGTAACAGTGCCAACCAATTCACGGAGCAGGAATAGGCTCTGAGGCAACTAGTTGAACTCACTGAAAAATACTTTTCAGACCAAATGAGTCAGAAAAGTGTTGACTTCTCTTCTAGGTACACAGAACACAAATGGCAGAATTTTCCTCTGCTGGGATGAGCTTTACACCACTCCCTAAAAGATGGGAATTTGGATAAGGACTGATGTGTGGGTTCAGGGAGAAGAGAGAGGAGGAGAACAAAGTTCAGTGCATTTTTTATACTCCACCTCAAATCCCAAAGGAAAATAAAAGGAAAAGGAGGAAGAAAAGGAGGAGGAAGATGGAAGGCCTGTTTCACCTCAAGGTCCCAATGTGGCCTCATTATCCAATAACCAGGGCTTACTAGACATTCCAGCAAAAACTAAAAACAAAGAAGGCCAAAACTGTGACTAAACCAAAGAACTGACTCAAAAAGGAACAGGTATTACAGGGAACATATATAAACTTCTAAAAAATCAAATTAATATACCCTGAGAGATCAGAAAGAGCTTCACTTTTATAAAATAAGACAAGTTGATCCAAAAGTCAAAGCAAAAGGACCAAGAAATTGAAAATGAAGTGGGAAAAGTTAGGTGAAATTGAGAATGAAATCAAGAATCTAAAATCTACTAATAAAATCTTCAGAAGAAAACAAAACAGAGACATCAGTTGGGGGAAACAAAATTTCCCAAAGTTTGAGACAGAAGAATCTTAAGATTAAAAGTTCCTACTAAGTGCCAAATAGGATTTGCAATACAGCTTGATAAAATTTCAAAATTTCAAGAAATGAAAAAAAAATCTAAAAGTTTATAATGTGAAAACAAATATGTACAAGAGAAGATTCAGAACAGCATTTTCCATGTTTTATTTATCAACCATGTATTTGCACATATTGCAAACCAACCCTTTTACAGGGCACTTTTAAAAATAACATTTTATGCTGGGTGCAATGGCATGCACTTATAATTCTAGCTACTTGGGAGGATGAGGCAGGATTGCAATTCAAGGGCAGCCTCAGCAACTTAGTGAGGCCTTGTCTCAAAATAAAAAATAAAAATTGAAATGGTTGTGGATTTCAATTGGCTCAGTGTAAAGCCATGTAAAAAATGCCCGGGGAGGTGAGGGATGGGGGGTCAACTTCATCTAGTGAATGGTTGTAAATTTTTTTTTAATTAATCCTTAAAACTAATACATGTTTAAACCATTAGCCAAATGTGTGGGTGAAATTTAGTGATTTATTTTGTTCCTTAAAATTTGAAAATTTTGCATGCCCTCACATGGAAATATATACATTAGAAGCTAATGCAATACAGTTAAAAAAGAGATACAAAAGGCAATATAGGATATAATAAACTGTAGTAGCCGAATATGAAATTAAGAAAGTAAAAAAGAAAAAATTAAATGATGATCTAGTGGACCATGACACTTGGGCATCAACAATTTAGTGACACAGGATGATACTTTCCTTCTCCATGATCAGGCACTAATCCTGAGGCAATAATGGATAATCTTCACATAATTCTAACACTAAAAATGCTATCTGGAGGTTTAATTATTCTAGTAAATCTATAGTCAAAGCAACTAAAATTGTCATTATAGAATAAAATATAAAAATGCAAATGAAAAATACTAATGTAACAAAAGTTGAAGAAAGAAAAAGGGAAGAAAGACCATGGGAAAATATAAGCGAAATAAATAGCTCATCCTTCACATCAGAAAATCAACAAATGTAGTCCACCATTATCAAATCAAGAAAAGTGATCATTTGAGGTTATAAAAATGAACATCAGAACAATTAAACATCAGAAAATCAGATACATTTAAAATAGTTATTAGGGGTTTTCAGGAAGTACTATACTTTGTGCTCAATTTTTCTGTAATCCTAAAACTTCTCTGAAAACTAAGGCCTATTAATTAGAGAGAGAGAGGAGAGAGAGAGATAGGAAGAGAAAGTACCTGAATAAAATAGGTGGGTGGTCTTTCTGTGTGGTCCGAACATTTTCATTATAATTACTTTAATAATATGTTGCATATTGAATAAGCACTAAATAACATACTGAAACAGGATGGAGAGTTCTTGACAATTATATTTCATCTTTAATGTGGTTATTTATATATCAATCCTACCCCATAAACTCTTTGGAAGCTTGTTCGTGTATTTCCTATGGTAATCAACTCAGTCCTTTATTTCTTGTTTGCAATTAAAATAGTTATTTGTAAAAAATTTTGAAGAAATGCAAACAGGCACAATTATTGCTGTTTCTTACTCATTTTCCACTCCCAAAAATTGCTTCACAATGCAGTATCTAGTAGGACAGATTTTGGCAAGGGATCAAGGTCATCTGTTTCATCTGCTGCCTGTCTGGGCTCCCTGCTTCTTGACTGCATTCCTATACTTGCAGCCTGTCATTGGCCCTTGCCTGGCAATGGTGGGTCTTGCCACTGCTTGCTTTGTGATTCCTGGTCTCCGGATGTCCTTCTTTGCTGCTTTCACTCCCTGATATCCTTTCTTTCACCTTTCCTTTCTTCCCCTGTACCTCTTCCTCCCACCCCCTCTACCACACATGCCCATCTATTTTTATCTGTCCCTCTCCCCACCACTTACCTGGCCATAATATTAGTCTGACGCACATTTTATTTGTTATGTCTATTGATTAAAGTTTTATGAGCCCTGTTCTTAATTAACTTATCATTCATCCTGCTCCCATTCAGGACCGTTGTATAATTCAAACAATAGATACAGCACTGATAAAGCTATTTGTAAATCAATGTTCTGTAAACTGAATCATATTTCGAAAGTACTAGAAGAGCTTGTTAGACGAAAGAATCCTATGATGAAAAATTAAAACAATTCCCAATAATGTGTATTCTTGTATATCTAAAGTTTCAGATACTGGCCATGCAAAATAAATCAAACTCATTCTAATATCAGCTACCACAGTCATTCTGCCAAAGTTTTGGTTGATCACCTTAAGAAAGATATTAGACACAAAAAAAGTCTGTAGACAGGACTAAATGATTCCCCTTGGAGCTCTCCTATATGAAAATGAAAGTGCTGGAAAATGATGGATGAAAGAAAACATGCACAAAGTCTGGAAATTTTTAAAGGTACAAATACAAAGAACATTCATTATATATATATATATATATATGTATATATATATATATATTTAGTTAGATGCTAAAGGCTGATGATAAAATCTTGATTAAGACACAGTGCTTACCCTCAAGCATTCACAGTCTTAATAGGGCACACAAACACATAAATAAATAATTTCAAAACAATATGTAAGTATTATGAATAATAGTAGAATGTATTTTTTAAAATTTTTTTAGTTAAAAAAAAAGCTCAGCAGTGGCACCAAGTGGGAAAATCTTCAAAAGAGCAGAACCTGAGTCTTTTTGTTTGCTGTTTTATCTCCAGTGTTTAGCACGGAGCCCCACTCACATCAGAAGCACAGTAAATATTTGTTATTGAATTGTCAAGTGGTCCACTCTGCTGTGGTGCGAGTTAGAAGGACCAAATCAATGAAGGCTCGGTGAGGAGAAGATGCTTAAACTGGTTCTTCCAGGAAAACAGATGATCTGTAGTGAGAGTGGATGGAATGGCATTCCAGGAAGAAGCAGCTGCAGGTGAAAGGTGGGAGGTGAGGGGGAAGTCCACACACTCCAGAACTGCAAGCAATGCAGGCCCACCTCAAGGTCAGCCACATGCCATTCACAAAAGCCCTCTCTTGCACCAGGAGGAAAGAGAACCTAACTTCAGTCCTGTGGCTCACCCTCACTTTTTCTCTTTATGATTTTCCCTGCACTCATCATTTAGTTGCTACCTGCCTCCTATGCCTCTTTGTCCTAACTGATCCCTCAAGGGTCTGTCTACTAATTCTTCCACCTGCCAACCTCTCTTTTTTATACTTCTAAGTTACTGACTTTATCATAATTTTTTCCCTAACATGCATGTTTAAGCAAAAATACTCTACCCATTTCAAGCTTCCTAGTTTGCCCCTGTGGAACCTCTTAGAAATGGTACACTGACTTGATGCTATCATAGGTAGCATTGACTGACATCCAGAATTCTCCAAGACAATTTTTATTTCACTCTATTCTGCTGTTCCTTAAACCTTCAAAGTCCCTGAAGTTTAAATATTTCATCTTCTATCCATGTCTCACAGTCTCATCTCCCAGCATGCGCAACACAAAATTCTTTTGTTCAACCCACTTGTCTCAATTTTTGACTCAGAAAATTTGAAGCCCAGATGCATAGGTCTTGTCTCCTATGACAATTTGTATGTCCTAATATTTGCTGCAACAACTTCCCTTCTCCAAGGCTGCTGCAGGAACAGGAGCTGCGTGTTTGGCACAGTTGTACAGTATATTAGCTGAAAACTGGAAGCCATCAGCATTGCCCTTAGGGAGGGCAGGAGCAGTAACATAGGCAACAAGCAGGACATAAAGCACATGGGCTTTGCAGCCATGCAGACCTAAATTCAAATTCCATCTCTACCACTTACTCGCTAACTACCTCGCCCTGCAGCTAGTCTTGGCTCATCTAAGTGTTTTGGCTCCACCACCTGAGGGTGAAATAGAAACTGGAGGTCTCCTAGCTGGAGCAGATTGTTACCAATCAGTACTTAATGCAGCATCAAAATAAGGACCCGTGGCCTTCCCCACCCAAAGGCCTCCTCCAACTAACATCTACACAGACTCCTATTCTGCCTCCATTTGGAGGCATGACCCACACTCTAAACCTTTTCTCTTCTCAACAGTCTTCAGTAGACTCTCCCTGCCCTGGGGATGCCAAGCAATCATCTTCCAAGGTATGATTCTGACACATAGCCTCCACAGCCTAGTCAGTGCTTATCTGAGCGAAGGGCTCTTTGCTAACCTTAAGTTTGCATTTTGACTTCCCAGTTCTCATTTCTCTCTCACCCCTCAGGAATGCTGCATTGGATTGTTTAAGTTTCTCCTGCACAGATATGCCCAGTCCAGTGAAGCAAAGCACACCTCTGCAACCATTGGACTACAAAGGAGTATCTTTTCCTGAATCACATGGAGACACCAGATGTGCCAAGAGGGGCTCCTCTTCTAACCACGTAATGCACGCCACACAACTATCTCCCTACACCTCCATCAGCCCCACCACCTGCCCAGCCCCCTTCTCCGTTCCTTCACTTGCCCTCCCCATATCATACCAACTGGCTTCATGTCTGTTCTTCTCTTTCATTTTTCACTTCTCACCTGCCTTGGTCATTTTACATTGCATCTTGAATTATACCAGAGCCTCTATGATTTTGTCTCTTAGTGACTCCAAACCAGCTGAAGCCTAGGGAAGGACGGCACAGCCACGTGTGGGCAGTCATTTTCTAAGAACTAAAATATGCACCCAATTTACATGACTATTTGCATTTGTGTATAAATTATACATCAATATGTATCTTCCCAAGAGAGTGAGTTACTAAAATAATTTTGCTACTTTCAAACTTGTCATTGCTCAATTTTTCCTCTCTCCCCCTTGTGACAACACCCACACAATCTTTTCATTCCTCAGGAGAAAAAGATAAAAAGAGAGGGAGAGCAAAAGAATAGGATGAGTGAGAGAAGAAAATGGAATAAAGGAGGGATCAAAATGAGAGAAGTAACATTTAAGCTATCAAAAACAATTAACACGAGCCTGTAAAAATGATTAGGCACAATCTAATCTCCCCCTCACCCTCCGTGAAAGCAAAATAAATATGAGATCAAATCTATGCCACATCTCCACAATTTTGAAGTGGTTTCAGATAAAAATTATTAGGGTTTAAATTCTTCATAAAGTATCCACACACTTTGGTGTGAATGTGTGGATTCCACCTTGTAACAGTAAGAAAATGTCATAAAATAGCTACAGCTGTTTTACGCCCACAGTCTTCTAGCTTTCTGAGTAGTACTCCAGAGGGATCAAGCAAGACGAAGCTGCAGTAGGTAGATGATGCTCATACTGCAAACCCACTTCATTGGGATCATCTCTTCCCTGCCCCCACCCACCCCACCCCAACTCAGGCCTCACGGTAGCATGTATTCACTTTGGACTCCTATACCCCAAGGAAATCATGTTCTTTCTCCTAGGCAGCTGGACTTGGGTTTCAGACACCCTGCATAGTTTGAGCTCTTCTGAACCCAAGAACCCAGTTAACCCTTAGGAGGTAGCCATCTTCAGCTGGACAAAAAGATGCGCAAAGAAAATTGATGACTGCAGAGAGGAAAAAACAAAGTAGGGAGAAAGAGATTGAGGCTTAAAACATGTCTATGCCTAAGTTCTGACGGGGTGCTAGTTCTAGGTGTCTGTCTCATTTTCTACCCTTAGGAACTCGGAAACGCCCACAGGTCATCTCTGCTCCAGCCAGTTGGAGAAAGTTTCAATCATTTTCCACCAAAATAAACTTGATTATTTAATTCAATTAATACAGAGGAATTAATTTTGTTATTTCTTAAATGTTTTTAAAATATGTTTTAAGTGTTTTTGGATGTTTTTGGATGATGGGATTTTTTTCTCTTACTATTAAATAAATTTGAACACTCTAGGATCTGACCAGTTTGTATAAGGAATTTTCCTTAACAGTGGCATATTTTCATCCATGAAAATATCAGGAAAAATAGGGACATGCATCAGTTTGTGTTGTGCAATAGATTATGACTCTGTGAATTATACATCTTGGCAAATAAAATGCATTGAAGTTCAATAAAATGTTCACCCCTGGGTCTCACTTTTTCATTTCTGCCATGAAAATACCAATACCTCATTAAATGTGAACAAACATTGGAAATGTGCTAATTCAGTTAATAAATGCATAGAGGAGCAAAGGCACAAATAATGAAAAAAGTAGTAAGAAGGAGGCAATACTAATATCAAGGGATAAATTAGATAAATTCTTCAGGACAGTCTGCAGGCTTGATAAGTAATTTTTTGCCATAGAAAAGAAGGTGCAACTTACAGGATCGGCAGAACCTAGAAAAGGAATCTGCACAGGCCAGGGCAGGTCCTATTCTCTCTGCCACGTTGGCAGGTGTGGCAGAGGTTAATATCAGAACCCCATCGTTCATTCCTTCATGCTGGTGTGTAACCAAGGGCCAAGGCTGATACAGGATAAAGTACTCATCCTTCACATTGCACAATGTAGAATGAGTAACTCTCTACTGATTTTTTATGCATTTGACAAAAAAAAATTACAGACTTAGACTAGAAATTTATATGTTAATTTATGCATCTAAACAGTGTTTTGTCCCTATGATGTATAAGCACAGACTGGGAGCTATGCAGATGACTAAGAGACCAATCCCTGCCTTTAATCCATACAGCTTTTAGCTGGCCCTATGTTCATGTTCTGCTTTTTCTACTCACTGCTATGAATATAACTAAAGTTGAATTAATAAAACATAGAACTATGGTTATCATTATTTTATTCAATATTTATTCTATATCAAGGAATGTTAGGTAGTATGGTTTATATACATTGTGTGTGTGTGTGTGTGGAGAGAGAATTATATATATACTTTCTATATATGTATATAAACATATATATTCCCTCTACATGCCTATGTACATGTTATCTGAGTATAATATATAATTCCATTTACAACTCTACACATCAGGTAATGTACTACCTATTTTATAGATCAACTAATTGAGGTTCAAAGAAATAGAGTAATTTGCCCAAATAACATAGTAAGTAAATGAGAGAACCAGAATTGAACCCAAGTTTCCCTTACTCCAGAGTCCATATATTTCTATTTCATTTGGATTAACCATAAACTACACTAAAGTGCCTCTTGCGGGGCGGGAATGAAGAAAGGCATTCAATCACTCAGTTGCTTATTCTTAATTTTCATTTGCTTCTTAAGTATTACCATGTGGTACAACTTCAGGAGATGCCATTCTCAGTGTATCCCATATCAATCCCCCTACCACTGAAATAGTGTGACTGGGTACAGATCCTGTCTACTTTTGCACAAGTAACTTTTAATGAGTCAAAAGAAAGAAAGACAGTCTTCTCCTTCAAGAATCCTATGGTCTACTGAGAAGATTAAAATAATACCTATTAACTAAACAAAATATTATAATGCCTCAAGAAAAGTAAAAACACAGAAGACATTCCAAAGCAAGCATCCAATTTCCCAAAGGACTGCTTGAGGAGATTAATAAAGGAGCCCTTTAAATACCATGAGCAATTTGCTAACTGCACAGGTGGCCTGACATGGCCCGCTGCTGCCAAGCACATTCAAAGACGCCACAAGGAAGCCAGGCGAATGAAAAAAGCTTTTTACATTTTTTAATCTTCTGTGTTGATTTATCTCCCGTGCTATGAGTGGAAGCAAGTCATTTTCCCTCCTCCTCCCAGTCTCACCTCCTCCTCTATTTTAACACACACACACACACACACACACACACACAACCTCTACAATTTAAATTTATAATTCATCTGTGTCCCTTTTTATTCAGGTTTCAGTGACTCAGTATTAAAGAATGCAAATATGTGTTCTCTGGCTACCTATCCTCGCTCAACAATCACTTGTCAGTATGCTGACAATAGGTAAAATTAAAGGACATTTGAAAAGACCTGTGATTCTAAGAATAGACGTCAGAGAATATTAACAAGTAGTGCATCCATATTTGGATCAAAGTAAACTTCCCTCATGTTATTTCCTTGGCTCATGGATATCTGATAATGCACTTACGCCTATAAAGTATATTAGGTCAGGGATCCAATTTTGATATTTTTCACATATCTAGCATTATCTATTGCCACAGCTCTATAAAAATATTAAATTGATGCTAATCATATAGATACGTGAATACACACACACACACATACACAAGTCCCCTGTCCAGAGATAAACTATTCTTTATTTCCCTCCTCTCATTGGTATCTAACTTTTTGCTCTTGCTGAGGAAGGAAGATATTAATTTTTTGCTCTAGTAGTCAGAAGATTAGAGGCATTAAAACAGATGCACCACAAGTCATGTTTATTTGAGATTTTTCAAAATCTAAAGACCAAAAGGAAGCAAATCTAATTGGTAGATACATGAATCAGGGCCGCATTTTCAAATAGACTATTTTCTTGCTCCCAGCTTTTCTCTCGTGGTCTATCCAACACCTCATCTTTGCAAATATAGGGTTTGCTTTATAATGAATCTCAGGAAATCCTCCTCCCTGTCACTCAACCAGCCAGTTGCAGTCCTCAGTGGCATGGCACGGCCCTTCACAGGTGGCTACACCTGCACAGCAGACATCAGAGAGTCCCCAGTGGGAAGGGAAAACACAAAACAGAAGGCTTTAAAGTCAAATAAAGATTTAAGTGAGAAAGGTTGTTTTAGTTAGGGGAGGAAGGAGATTGGGGAAGGTAGCACAGACAAGACAGAAGAACTAGAGCTAGAAAATAATTATGCTCTTTTGAACAAAATGAAATGCAGATAATTGATGTCTTAAAACAAACCAGATCTGCCTGGGCTATAGAAACCTGAACTCCATAAAGTGAAATTCCTGGGTGTTTTAGTTTGGATCTTAAATGTCCCCCAAAGGCCCAAGTATTAAAGGTTTGGTCCCCAAATAGCAGTACTATTGGGAGATGATGGAACATTTGAGAGGTGGGGTCTAGTGATGGAATGATCAGGTCTTGGGGGCCATGCCCATAAAGGTGATTGTGGTACTCCAGCCTCTCTTTGGCTTCCTGGCCATGTGGTGAGTGGTTTTACTTTACCACGCTCTCCTGCCATGAAACACTGCCTCACCACAGTCTCAAAGCAATGGGGTCAACAGATCATGGACAGAAATATCCAACCCTGGAAGCCAGAATAACCCTTTCTCTTTATAAATTGATTATCTCAGATAAGTGTTATAGTCATGGAAAGTTACTAACACACTGGTTCCACTCAAAAATTGCTGAATTAAAACCTCTGGGTGTTGGACCTAGAAATCTATGTATGTTCAAGGTATACCCAATGATTGAGTTTATTTGTGTTTGGAACTATGACCTTATAGGACACACAAATTCATGCTGTTTCAGCCTAGTATAAGTTGGTTTTAACAATGCTGATGCAGATCCTGAGGCAGGGATAAGTCACTAGGACCCCAGAACCCCCAATTAAAATGCGGAATTGAGGAACAGAGGAATAGAAGTTCTCAGTGCACAAACCTTAATAAGGGTTACAATTTAAACATAAATCCATAGCTCTAGAATTGTGATAAAACCAGGACTGGAAAATTTATATATAAATGCAAATACTATATATGAAAAATTAATAGGATGTGTTGATTAGTTGAATGTGAAGTATGAGCAGATATAATGATATTAAGGCTTGAATTTGTGTCCTAGAGCCAGAATCTTCTCTCCACCTGCATAACCACCATCCTTGCCTTTACATGTCCCTCTGCAATAGCCTTCAGATCAGTATCCCTGGGTTCACAGTCACCTATTTCCTTTCCCTCTTCTAGTTACATTGTTTTCTTTGTTGCTTTGATTTGCATTTTCCCCCACTACTATCCCTATTCTGAGATTTTCAGGAATATTGTATTTTTGTGCCTGGAATGTTCTTCTCCAGCCCCGACTCATAAAGATCACATCTGCAAAAAGCTTTCCCTCAACTGCAGTCTAGGTCAGGACCTTAGGTATACATTGTCAAGCTCCTGGTTGCTTTTCCTTCATACATGTAGTAAGCTCTACCTTTGTGATTATATAATTAATATCTAATTCTCCTAGTGGAATGTAAATTCTATGTAAGTAGAGGCCGTATCTTTCAGTTTCTAGTCTACTCAGCACTTAACACAATGTCTAACATATAGGTACTTGTTGGGGGAGAATAAAAACAAATATACTTGGGATAGCTGGGCGAATAAGAATACCACTGGAGAAATGAAGAAACCAGGAGAGGAAAAAAAAAGTGTTTGATTCAAAGATGAACAATAAAGTGAGAATAGCAGATGCAGGTGAATTAATGAAAAGAGAATAATTACAATGACATTTGATTTTAATGGATAATTGATAATTTATGTTGTAATCCAGGGCTGAAATAATGAATTAGAGCATATATAATCATTTAAACAGTAGTTAAGTCCTGAGGCCTCCAAATGAAAAGGTACACATAGACATTACTGTCAGAGAACCAAATATTGAGTCTGGAGGAAGGACCACAGATAGGGAGTAGGAGGACTAAATGACAGAAGGATGGAGTGGAAGGACATGAAGCCAAACAGGATGACATACTGAAAGAGAGCACAAAGGAGGGCATCCCTCATTGGAATTGTCAGTGAAGTCAAATGCCACAGAGAGAAGATAAGGTTGGTGAGAATGAAACAGAACATTGGTATTGGCACAAGTTTGCCTCTTGAAGAGCCAACAATTTGAAATTCTATTATGAACGATGAACTGAGAGAACTGGGAAACCAGATAAAAGCCTATTTTCAAACACATCCACATGTGTATCTGCAAATGTAATCTCAACATCTTGAATAGGTCAGTGTGTCCAGCAGCAGATAGACTCAAGACTCTTAGGAGAGCATAATAAAACATAAAATTCCTCCCTTACAGTTCTCCCACCTCCACTCAGATGCTTGAGTCCCGCTTGGCTTTATTAACAGCTTCTCATGCTCTCCTGAATGCTTATTGAACTAGAACACACATTATGTGCTCAGGCGTGGTGATTCACCTCCTTGTTCTTATTGAAGAGGTACTGGGGAGGCCACTAACAATGAAGGAGCCTTGCCTAACTCTCCCCCAGGCTGAACCCAAATTGGCTCTCATCTGAAACCAGTATGTCATACATCCTCAATGAATATTTACTGAATCCAATGCGAATGTTATGACCCATGGTCTATTCTCAATGTGCCCATTTTTATTTCAGCAGAGCAGAATGTTTTTTGTTAGATATATTTGTGAAACGTTTCATTAAATGTGAGGGCAAAAATCCAAATGCATAGTAGCATTCCTTATTGAGATGTTAACTGGCAAACACAGAGAGGAGACTGGGACAAACACTGAAAACATCAGTTGGTGGGGGGGTCCATAACAACAGTGACACCTAAGTTAGTGAAGGTCAAAGAGGACACATTTAAGAGTTCCGTACCAGAAATCAACACATGTACTCCACCAGCTAGCTTACAGCAAAGACAAATGAGCAAGAAAAATGGAGCTGATCCAGAGTGACAACCAGAACAGCTACTTTTTTCCAGCATTGATTAGCAGATAGATGAAAATCTGTTTATGGAAAAACGGTTTTATGGAAAATAGTTTTACCAAACTGTTGCTCCCAACCTTCAATGAAATGTCACTCTTGAAGGATTAAATGCCCTAGACCAATTGAACTCTTCAAAAGGCAAACTGGAGCCAATACCAGTGGTCTGTTGAATTCTTATCAACCTTTATCACCAAGCAATATCACTGATTTTTCCATCTTCCCCACACATGTGAACATTATATATTTACATGGATTATGAACGTTATGAGTGTAATAACCATTTTGTTTGTGTTGGATGTTCTAACACAGGTTTGGGTATGTAACAGGCACTAGACAAACATTTGGTTTGCAAAAATGAATGAAAATTCCTTTCAAATTTTGAAAGAACTTCCACATGGGGAGTTAAGATTAGCATTTTGTGATCCCAAATGACAGGATGAGGAACAATTTGGTAGTAGATATAAGGAAATAGTGTTTGTGTCAGTATAGAGAAGACCTTCCCACAGAGCTTCCACACTTTAGAGAGTGTGAATACTTTTTAAAAGTATCTAAAAAAGACCAGCCAGATTTTGAGCAGCGACGATGATAGAGAAGAGATTTAAGCCTCATCAGGGTTTACCTAGATCATGGTTGTCAGTCCTGGCTGCACAGTAAAATAACTAGGATTTTTTGTTATTATTTTTAATAAGATCACTAGGCACAAACCTCAGAAATTTGATTTCAGTTGGTTGAGGGCATCAGTATTTTTAAAAGCTTTCCAGATAATTCTAATGTACAATAGGAGCTGAGAACCACTAATCTAATTGAAACTTTAAGGTTTCTTCCAAACTTACAATTCGAGGATTCTACATCTGAAGGAATGGGCGGTTCCATTCAAAGCATCCCAATTTTGACTAACTCATTAGGTTTTTCTGTAACATTTCTTTAACCAATTAAAAAATAAGTCATTTAAGACCATATTCCAAACAGAAGGTTAGAGAATGAGAGAGGAGAGAGAGAGAGAGAGAGAGAGAGAGAGAGAGAGAGCGCTATATTAAAATACATACTTTAATTTCTAGTTTGCAATTTTTAAATAATTAGATTTGCACTTAACCAAAATTTCAGAAAGTGTTGGCTGTCCAAACATGCAAAGTTCCTCTCTTGAAGTTTCCTGATATGGAACTATCAGCAGTTGGATCACCAGTAGGCGTAGATTTAATCAAAGACCACAGAATTCTCAAATTCTGTTTGAGACCTTTCAGCCTGAGGACTGAAAATATCGAAAGTGAATGGGAGAGTACATATGGTTGTTAGAATGCAAGTAGGTGACAATTAGATAATTGCATATGCTGCTTTTTATTCTGAACTATTTTAGTAGAAGTCTGCTCTTTGGTAAATGAATAATTCACTTATATTTCAAATGCATTTTAAATGTGTCATATTTGAAAGGAGGCTAAGCTATATATTTAAATAATTTATTACTTTTTAATAGGTTGAGAAGTGGTTTGGGTGTTGCTCTAGAAGGAAGTAGATGGTTACTTATATACCTAGGAAAACAGAGATGGGATGAGTCCCAAACCCTTTCCTTCCATCCAATAACTAGAGGCAAGTTCCATTTGATAGCTTCTGTAATTTCAAGTTTCTCCTGACTAGCCTTCCAAGATCCTAATTAGGCTAGCTGAGGCTGTTCAGAATTTATTTGCCATAACATGTGGCTCCCAGTGATTGAGAACCCAACTCCTCCTTTACATCTGCATCTCTAGAAGAGACAATAATTCTAGAAAAAATTTATGATATTATTTATAAGTAAAGGTCTTAAAACATATTGAGACAAAAATATAAAAGTTGGATAGTAAGAAGGCTCCATGCCATATTCATGAGACGTGTTCAAAGACAATACAAGTGCAGCCACCACCAAAGGTCATCTCTTCCAACAAAACCAGGTATGAAATATTATCCATCAGTAAATATATTTAAACAGAATTACTACATCTTGGTAAAAAAAATCTTCAGAAATTGAAAACATTATTGCCTTCAAGAAAATCCCACCTTACAATTTTTAATAAGACACATGGCCAAATAATTTTACTTATGAAACCGTTGCTTTTTATTGTTGTTTGCTTGTTTCATTTATAATTAGTTTAAAATTTATCTGCAAGGGAAGTAGGATACTCTAGGCAGCATGGGCTTTTCTATTTTATTTTATTTTATTTTACTTTTTTAATTTTTTGATTCATTGTACACAAATGGGGTTCAACTTTTCATTTCTCTGGTTGTACAGGATGTAGAGTCACACCATGTGAGTAATCATACATGTACATAGGGTATAAGATGATAGGGGAAGATCTCACTGAGAGGGTGACATTTGAGCAAAGACCCTTAGGAGGTGATGGAACTATGTAGCACATATCTGGAGAAAGAAGGTTCTAGGCAGAGGCAAAATTATGGTTAGAGTATTGGAAGCTAGTGCTGGTACTGACAACAGATATCAAGAAAGGAGGAGACCATTACACTAGCTCAGATATAGGTATTAAGAGCTCTGTAGGCCTTTGTAAGGACTCAGGCTATTACACTGAGTAGAAGGTACTTCCACTTAAGATTTTGAGCAGAGGAGTAACATAATCTGACTTCGGTTTTTAAAAGACCCATGACTTTGGGGGCCATATTGAAACTCCATTTGTAAGAGACCAGGGGTGAAGCAGGAATATATAGGAAAGATATAGCAATAAACCAAGTGAAAGAGAATAGGGGCTGGGATCAAGGTATAGTAGAAGTAATAAGACATGGTCAAATTCTGGGTATGCAGATAAATTAAAGATAAAACCATAAACTATGCTGATGCACTGAAATTAAAATGTGAGTTAATAGATAAGTTAAGGATAAGTTCAAGGTTTGGGTTCCAAGGAACTAAAAAAGAAATTTTACTTATAAGCATAGGAACAGAAATTTACCATAGATGGCAGTAAACAGAAGTTCACTAGGGGGGAGAAGAACAGAAGTTCACTATGAGATATGTTAAATTTTCAACATGCCTATTATAAATTCAAGCAGAGTTGAGTAAGCACTTTACTGTGTTCATCTAAAGTCCATGGGAAGGGTTCAGTTCAGAGATAAACATTTGGGAGTCTTCAGCTTATAAATGGCATTTAAAGCCTTAACACTAGATGATCATGAATGTGGACAGAAAATGGAAGACATGTAAAGATGAACCCTGGAGAACCCAATCTTTAGATATCAGGAATCCCAGGACATATCAGTCTAAGGGAATGAGAGAAGCGGCCACCAAAGTGGAAGGAAATCAGAAGGGTGTGATGTCCTGGAAGTCAGGTAAAGAAATAGTTTCAAGTGGAAGCATTTAACATGCGAAATGCTGAGCTCCAGCTTTAAGAATGGGAAATGGAGGTATCCTTAGGAATGGTGAAGGCCATAGTGGCCATTAAAAGAGTAGTTTCGATGGAGTAGAGGAAGTAAAAAGCCTGAGTGGAATGGATTCAAACAGGAGAAGAAATGGAGAGTGGGTATACACAATGCAAGTAGCCTCCACCAATTGCTAAGGAAGAACTAAATAGATCTATCTTCATTTAAGCAGAACTCAGCACACATAAAATTGGCCCTGTGTACTTACTTCCAGAGGAAGGAAAGAGCTGCTTACCTTTTTTTAACAAAGTGAGACATTTTTTAACCGCTCATCTTGTCAGCCTACCTGGCTTCTGAATCTAAAGTCGCAGTGCTCCTGTTCAATTTAACAAACTTGGTGGCAGGCTTGGATTTCAGCTCCAACCGATTTCATAGACCATAATACAATTCCACACCCCAAATGCCTCAGGCCTCCACCCAATCAATAAATTGCAGTTAATGCCCTTAGGGAAAATGGTCTTTGATGAGACTCAGTGTTAGCAGCCAATCCAAGCCCATTAACTTCCACATCTAGAAATAAGGTGAGTAAGGAAAATGAGACTGATGGCTTCAATTTAGTTCTCATTTATCAGCATCACAATAACCTGACTCAACTACATACAATTCAGGGTGATTGGATGAATTTGCTGAGTAGAGGTCCAAGACAGAAATAATAAGGAGGCTGAAGGTCAGGATCCAGGATTACTGGTAGAGCTATTTCAAAGCGTCAGGTTTAGAGTCAGGGAACAAGAATAAAAGGGCACCAAATAAGATACTCAGAGGTTCAAATCCAGAAAAAATGATCAGGATTGTTGTATCGCCATGTAACTCACAGCTCCTACGTGACTTTTGATATTTAACAGATCATCTCAAAAACAATGATTACAATAAACCTTACATTTCTATAATTTAATCCCTTCCAAAATGGATTATTGCCATTTTATTTTTTACTTGACTGTCTAAGCAGGTAATAATATTCTCAATTTCATAGACAGAAACACCAAGCTTGAAGAGGGGTGAGGACTGTCAATGGTGATGGCCAGGAGAAAAGCACACTTTCTTTCATTTAATAACTCACTCCTTCAATGAGGCAAAGAACTGGCTATTTGAGTTTGACCAACTTTGGAAGTAAATGTAATGGAGTGAAAAATGCTTTATCAGCTGACACCAGGATTAGTAAGGAGAAAATTGTCCATGTTTTAAAAAAGGTCTTAAGAAATAGAAGAGTATAGTTTACCTAGAATTATCCATAATTTTGTCTTTTATGCCAGTGAGATTATTAATATTGCTCACTTTCAAAGGTGTTCCAGTACTTAGGATGTGATATATGTGTATATGTGTGTATATATATATATATATATATATATGCATATAGATTAATATAGACATAATCACATGTATACAATTATACATACATTATGTGTATATAATCCCCACATATAAGCTACCAGAGTGGAGACAGATCAGGAGGTGAGACCCTACCCAAGAGCAAGGGTTAGCAGGAAATGAGATAGCAAAGGGTAAACCAAACTCTACTCTGCTTTTGACATAAGCAGGAATGGCGAGAAAAGTTAGAAGAGAGAAGAAATAAGTGGTATTAGAAGAAACTGGGAAAATGATGGGTGTCTGGGATACTGTGAGAGGTTCATGGTCAAATCCCTTTTCCTGTTCAATTTAACAAACTTGGTGGCAGGCTTGGATTTCAGCTCCAACCGATTTCATAGACCATAATACAATTCCACACCCCAAATGCCTCAGGCCTCCACCCAATCAATAAATTGCAGTCAAAAGACTTCTATAAGCAAAGATATCTGATCCCCAATTTTTCAGTGTTTTTGTTTCTACAATGTAAAACCTTGCCCTGTCCTCCCATCCCCCAACCTCAGTCAAGTTTGTTATATGTTTAAATACTTCATGCAGTATTTTCTGTAGAGAAAGTAAGGAAAACTGAGCTTCACACCTAAGACTCAGAAACAGAACAAAGAGAATGCACAGAGGAAAATGACCATGTAAAACAGAAATACAGGGAACCAGAAGTTCAGAGCCAGAAGTGACGACGAACATGTAAGCTCCCCTGGGAATCCTCAAAATCCACAGGGCTATGACTGTGCTCACACTTGGAATAAACTTCAAAGTTTATTCAAACAGACCTACAAACTTATATTAGTCATCGACATATTAATGTAGAGTTGAGACTGCTTCTTCTACCATGAGCCTGTTGATGGAAGACCTCTATTGTCTTTCTTGCCTACACCACTTTTATAATGTGATCTCTAATTTCTGTAAATGAGACAAAACAATCAAAGTGCAGAAGTCTACTAGATTTTACATTTTCTTAAATTTTTTTGTGGATGTTTTGCCCATTCCTAATTTGAAAATTCCTAGCAACTTGTTTTATAAAATATTCCTAAGAAGGCTTGGCTTTTATAGAAACACTTTTTCTTGCATTAATTCCCATCTATTTATGTAGCATTTAATAAAATTATAATTATGATAGCAAATAACATTGGTATAAGCAAGGTTGCTACAAATTCACTTAATTCTTGAGAAGCAGAAGTGCTATCTGCAGAAAAGTAAGTACCAGGTGGATTGCCACCACACCAGGCAATGACCTCTGTTTTATGGAGGAAAGAGTGAACTCTGTTACTCCAGAGAGCTTGGTAGAGATTAATTTGATTCCATTGGGTTTTAACATAATTTTCTTAAACAGATGAGCTTATCAATGCAAAGCACATTCATACTATGGTCATGCCTTGGGCCCTCCAGTGAGTGCCTTACTATAGAATTCCTAGACACTCACATGGTACTCCTCGATATCTCCATTCAGTGTGGTGGACCTGGCCCAAAAGCAGAGAACATCCTCCCCTTACACAGAAAAAAAATCACTCCCATTTTGTTATGATTTGCATCTTTAGTGTCCTCCAAAATCTTGTGTTGAATGCATGGTTCCCAAAGCAACAAAGTTCACAGTTGGAGCTTTTTAAACAATGACTGGATCATGAGCATTCTGACCTTAGAGTAGATTTGATGGATTAATCCACTGATAGCTGAATGAGCTATAGGGAGATGGGACCTAGTTGGAAGAATTAGGTCATTGGGGGACTGCTCTGGAAGCATTTATCTCTTCTAGGTATCCTCCTCCCTCTCTCCTCCCCTGCCCTCTCCTTTCCAGCTGCCATGAGGAGAGCAGCTTTCTCCACCATGCCTTCCACCATGATGTCACTTCCTTGGAGCCAAGTGACAACAGATCGAATCCTCTGAAATCCTGAACCTAAAATAAAGCTTTCCTCCTCTAAGTTGTTTTTGTCAAGTATTTTGATTAATGATGAATAGCTAACAATAGTCATACCTTGAGACAGGCTTTGACATAGACTTGAACTTCATTGAAGCCCCTTAAAGGAAGCCAGACTGAACTATAAAGTCAGGCTGAAGAGTTCCAGGAGATACTCAACAGGAAGTTTTAACATTTAGTGGTAATGACTAAACGTAGGTATTCAGTGTAAATTAGGACTCTCTTTTTCGGCTGGAAAGGGCAGAGAGCTAAATCTAAGCGGCAGTCAGAGAAAGCAAATTTTCTCCTAATCAGAAAAGCACAATCATGGTGAAGAGAGCTGGTAAACGGAACTAGTGTGTGTAATTAGGCTTTTTTTCCTTTTCCCCCAAACTGCAAGAAAGGAAAGGTGGGCATCTGAGGAGAAGGGAGTTAAAAACTTCTGGAACGACATCGTTCAGTTAATTGAGGACAGGCTAAGCCTGATAATTGTCTTGGTTAAGCCTAAGGACACATGAAGCCTAGGGACATACATGTATTTTAAGGGACTTCTGATGTTAGAAATTCTAAAGGAATATTTCTTTAAAGTTATGGATTTCTTTAAAGGAGTGATATTAATCAGTATAAGCAGTTAAGACGAAGATTTCAGATGGTACCGAGGTTTCATCTTTCCTTCAATTTTACTGATTATAAGTATGCTTTATAAATATAGTGTTTAATAAATATACATGCTGGCAACTTTAGTAAAAAAGACTGTTTTTCTAAGAAAGGGAATGAAAAGAGACGCACCTTTGTCTCTGGAACTCAACCTTATCTGTGGGTTATCTGGTATCCCACATATAAGGCAGCTCAATTAATCGGACATCTGGGTAGACAATAAACTGAAAGCTTACTGGCAACCGGCAGAATGAGGGAGATCTAAAAAGTGATTCAAACTGAACTGGATAATTTGTTTGTTTTTAAATTTAAAAAATACAAAAACAGTAAATAAAAAAATTAGATGGAAGTTGCTGTTTGGGAGCTAAGGGAATGGATACACAAATTTTGTTTTACCTGCTGCCAACTTTGCCTGGAGAAGAACAACTTCAGTTCCAGCCTAGCTTTTGTGTTTTGAGGTTGGGAATCAAATAGTAGAGTCTGTCTCCGCATTTCCTTCTTTCCTCTTGTTCTCCCCCCAGCTCAAATTCATAGCAAGGAGGCTCATGCTGAGGCCTCTGCAGGAGACCATCAACAATAGCTGCTAATGGGAAACCTAATGACACTTTAATGGGACTAGTAAAGCTAAGAGTTGTGCAGATAATATTTATAATAGAAGGGGAAAAAAAACTGCACTAAGCTGAAACAAGAGGTGGCCAGGCTGGGAACTGTTAAGCCCAATAAAGAAGACTTCCTAGAGAAAGGATATTTATCACACTTCTGAAGCCTTACTCTAAACAGGCAAACACTTAGAGAGTGAGGAGACAACATTCCCAGTGCACCATGACGTCTCATGTGACACCTGTGTTAAGTAACCAGCAGAGGTTATTCTTCATTTGCATTTATGAAAGGGTTTTAACTCATAGGAAATAAACTGTGGCTGGATATCCAAGACTTGGGCTAAATCCACCTGAAACAAAATGTTTTTTCAATCAAATTTAAGTATGGCCATGGTAGCAGAAAAGAGAGCATGAATGTGCAAATATTTCCCAATTCCTAGTATATCACGTTGTTTTACCAGTCTAACCCAAATTCAACTTTTTAGCTTAAATATTTCTATCCCGCCCATTTCCATAGAATGAATACATCTGAAACTCTAGAACAGAGGCTCTCCATGCAATTCCCAGGCCAGTAGCATCATCTGGGAACACATAAGAAGCACAAAGTTCTTGAGACCCTTTGTAAGGCTACTCACTCAGAAAATCTTAGTCATGGAACCCAGAATCTGTGTTTTAACAAGCTCTCCAGGTGATTCTGACACACACTTAAGTTTAACAACCACTGGCCTATAACATTGGTTCTCAAACTTGGCTGCACATTGGAATCACCTATGAAACTTTAAAACACAACACGGATGACTGATGGATGGTTCTCACATCCACCCATTCCTCCAGAGATTCTGATATAATTGGTATCAGGTGCACCCTGGATGTTTGGCGTGTTTCTTTAACTCTTCAGGTGATTCCAGTGTTCAAGAAAGTGTGAAAACCATTAGAACATACTCAGATAATTAAAGTGGACAGCTAGCTTTTCTAATTTTACCTAAGTCAAAACCTTATAGATAGTCAACAAGTATTCACAGCCAACAGTTATAATAAGTAATCTATGCTAATAGACTTAACAATGCTTTTCCTTGATCATATTTCAACCAAAGAGAAAAATGATTTGCTCCAGAGTCTTACACTTGATTTATTTAAATGCCTATTTGAGATTTCCTGTTTTGTCTGCACTGAAAGGAAACTCAGAGGTTTATATTTAGGAATTTTATCTCCTTCAACACCTGCTCTTCCACACCCATCTGAAAGTCTTGTTGCCATACTCCTCACCCTGAAGTACAGGTATCTCCAGGCTATGCAGTGATGTATTGGGAGATCCAGGAAGCCATGGGTCACAGCTGGCTCTTATGTCTAGAGATTCCAGTTTACTTGAAGTAAGGTAATTTAAAGCATCTTAGTATTAGGGCAAACATAGATACATTATGAATTGGAAGCAAAATTTGATCATTCTGGGTTCTTCCTCCAGTCCTCCTGAGAATAGTGTCCATTTATTCTCCTCTACCATAAGAAGCACTTGACCTAGATGGTTGGAAAGACACCTACATTGCATAGCACATATGAGCCTTATGGAAAATGGCTTGAAGTTATTTTGGATGAAGGAAAAATATAGAAACAAATGAAGGAATTGCCCCTTGAGATCTCTTTGATACATTTATTCAAAAATATTTATTAGTATCTCCTCTCCTTCAACCACTATTATTTGTATTCCTCCAGAAACCAATATTCAATAAAGAGAAGGGAGGGGTTCCCCATTTGATATGATTGACCCATAAGATTTCACTATGGTAGACATTCAGGATAGCACTGAAGTAATAATGACTTCATTCTCTTAACTTTCTAAATGAAAATTGACATTGGGACTAGTTCTAGGTGAGAATGTCTGTGGTGGGAGCCAGTCAGGACTTAAAGGAGCCCGGTCAGAAGCTGAAAGGAGATAAAGCATTGAAATTCTGATTCAAGGCAAAAAGTTGCAATAAAAAAAACCCATATGACAAAAGCTTGAAAAAATAAATAATAAAATTTCCCTGCCTTCTCCCAGAAGAAAAAGAGGAGAGAGGAAAATGAATGACAAAAATCCAAATCAAGATTGCAACCTCAAGGAGATATTGTGCACATTTTATATAGAATTTTGGTGACAAATTTACACATTTATAACACCCAAAGGATTTTCTGTTCAGTCTTTTTGCTATACTCTAGGTGAAAACTGGAGCTCTGCTCTTCAGAGCTTTTACAGAAAAAATGGTAATAAAATTCCCCATAGAATCGGCCCTGTCTCCCAGCTTCTCCTTCTCCCTAACCAAGTTTGAGCTTATAGAATTGGAGGTATTTTTCATTTAACTTTTGCTTTAGGCACTGGCACACTGCACTGCATTTCGAGATCTTCTCACTTCTGTTGTGTTCCTCTGAGTACAGATGGCAGCACGGGAAAGTGCAGTATCCCTTGGGTTTGTCAATATTTTGGGGAAATGCAATTTTTCTCTTTTCCGTCAGAAAAAAAAATACATAATATTAGAACATAATATTAGTACCTAACTATTCTTAGGTACTAATCCATTCTAAGCAACAAAAAGCCTATTCAATTCCCAGAAAACTGAGATGAGCCTGTACCATTCCAAAAACACTATATTCTGCACCATTGCATATTATTACCAAGGAGAAAATTAGCCCTGTTCTAGCAAGGACAAAATGAGGCACAAAGAGAAAAGATGACCTCTCAGGGCCACATAGAGTCCCAATCTCTGAAACGAACTCACTTATCAATGGTTTCCACAGTTTTAGCAACCCACAGTTACCATGGTCCAAAAATATTAAGTGGAAAATTCCAGAAATAAACAATTCATAAGTTCTAAATAACCTTTATGATATATTACTATAATCATTTTATTTCTTATTGCTGTTCATCTCTTATTATGCCTAATTTAAAAATCAAGATTTATCATAGGAATGTACCTAAAGGAAAAAAACAGTAGATACAGGGTTTGATACTATTCATAGTTTCAGGAATCCTCTAGAAGTCCTGGCATGTAGCATGGATAAGGATGGATAAGGGTGGGAGTTATGTAGTTCCCATTTCCTCTCAGTTCACCTGACCATGCCCCTGAAACACCACAGAGCACAAAGAGGCTGTGAGCTGTTGTTGCAACCAAGAAACAATGAAACTTCTAACGGGATGGGAAGGAAGTGAATGGAGAGCTGGCACCTGGTGAGTGTGGACAACTGATACACCCACAGGCACAGAGCTGCAGTAGGCCTTTGGTTCCCAGGGGAGTAACAGCAGCAGGAGGGGAGGCCAGGCAAGACACTGGAAGCTCCAGGGGATGTAGCTGTGAGCATGGCCTGGGTGGTACCCCTCCTGTTCGTTTTCTCCTGGTCTAATACTCCTGGATGGGCACTAGGTACAAGGTCCAGCTCATGTGTTCTTTTCACCCCCAGAAGGGTGGCGAGTATAATAAATTCCAGAAAACAGATCCTAGCTTCTCTATCCTTATGTGTAAAATGGCATTCATTACCCCTTCCCTGTAAAAATGAAGTGAGGCATGTGACTTGGTAAGTTATGAAGGAGTGGAAGAAAACACTTGACTTAGTCTGCTAGTGCTGCTATAACAAAATACCATAGATCGGATTCCTTAAAAGCAGCAAAAACTTATTTCTCATGGTCCTCAAGGCTGGAGCACACAGGATCAGGGTACCAGCATGGCTGGGCTCTGAGCGGGCCCTCTTCCAGTTGCAGGCTGCTGACTTCTCCTAGTATCTTCACTTAGTAGGAAGAGGGCAATATTGAACTCTCTGGAGTCTCTTTTCTAAAGCCACCAATCCCACTCGTTGGGGCTCCACCCTCATGACCCATTCACATCCCAAGGTCCCTCTCCTAATACCATCACATTGGAGGTTAGGATTTCAACATACAAATTTGTGGAGGACAAAACATTCATTTCATGACAGTACTATTACTTCTGCCATCACAATCAATACTACCTCTGGGGCAAAAATAGCTAGGCCTTAAGGGAATTTGAAAAAAAAAAATCCCTAGATTTAAAGATGAAGAAAATATATTATGAAACAAGAACAGATATTGGAAACAAAGCTGGGTTTTTACAATGGCTGAGTAATCTTAGGTAAATTACGTAACTTTTTTGAACCCCAGTTCTGCAGTACATATTAAGAAATTTTAAAAATATAGCACTGAATAGCAATAATAATGACAAATGCGCTAATAAGGCTGTCTCTGAAAACAAAAATCTCAGGGTCAGTACGTCATTCTTTTTTTTAAAGTCAATACCAGTCAATTTTTAAAAATAAAAATTTTTAAAATGTTTAAAAAGTTTTAGATTTACAGAAAAATTACAAAGATAGTACAGAGAATTCCCATAAACCCTATACATGGTTTTTCTTATTAACCTCTTACATTACTATTACATTTATCACAGTTAATGACCAATATTGAAACATTAATTGATAGACTTTTTCAAGTTTCCTTAATTTTTCATGTTTTTATTAGTGCGTTATGGTTATACATAATATTGGGGTTCATTTTAACATAATCATGTGCTTGGAATATAATTTGCTTCATTTCAGTCCCCAAAACTTCCCTTTTCCCTCTTCTTCTCCCTCCTCCTATTCACTTTCCTCTATTCTACTTATCTTCCTTCTATTTATTGGTGGTTTTTTAAATTATTGCTTTATAGGTATACATGAAGGTGAAATTCACTGTGGATTATGTACATAGCATAATTTGGTCAATTAATTCCACCATTCTTCCCTTTTTCTGCCTTTCCCTCTCCGTCCCCCAATCTCTTTCCTCTATTCTACTGATCTCCCTTCCATGTTCATGGTGTCTGCCCACATTTTCTTCCTTATTTTGTTCGAGCTTCCACATGTGAGAAAAAAATTCAACCCTGACTTTCTGAATCTGGCTTATTCCACTTAGCACGATGTTCTCAAATTCCATCCATTTACCAGCAAATACCATAATTTCATTCTTCTTTATGACTTAGTAAAACTCCATTGTGTATATATACCATGTTTTCTTTATCCATTCATCTGAATATCCATTCATCCAGCTGGACTTACCTGATTGCACATTTGTTCTAAAAGGTTCTCCCTCTGTCCCTTTATGTTTGTCCAAGCATAGAAGGCCAAACTCCAGTCACAGTTTAATCTTTAGGTCAAGAATAGAAATGCAACTGGTGCAAAGTAAAAAATTAAAGAGAAAAAAAAAATCCTGTCAAAATCATCAGTTTTAAAATTAGTTCATCAGCGACTCAAGCATTCAATACATGATTTTGCAAATTTATTATTAATAACTTATAATACTGCTTTTATTTTTCTTTCTTATTATACCTAGAAGAAATTAAATATTCTAAAAGTCAAGGAAACATGGCTGAAAAACAACAAAAGGTGGATTGGGTAGAAATGACAGAAACCACAGTTCCCCGATTTGGATCAAAAATATTAAACAAAGAAAAAATACTCATTATTCTGTCAGCTTTAAGACATTTTCAGCTTGTTCAAACTGGAAAAAGTCCCCCTGTGGTCTTGTAAAACTCACTGAATTGGAGTAAAGTAGTGTGCACAGCAGCTTCATCTTCAAAGATGCCATGTAAAATATACATATTAACAAGCAGGGTTTTTTAAAATCTTTTTCTTATTCTCCCTTTCTGTTTCTCTGCTCTGCTCCAAGCTCTGAGCATGTCTTAGTGTAATATCAAGTGGAGTTTAAGTTCCTTCACCTGCTGTCAATTCCCAACCTTGAGGCCTCAGCACTGCCAGGGGAGCCCTCCTGGGTTCTTCCAGCAGTGACTGAACTTCCTGAGCCAATAAATTTGACATAAGTACTTATACCTCTTTCCTCTAAGACAGTACCTGGTAAACAGTGCCCTGATTAAACTGCTTGTATTTGAAAAGGCAAATAAAGCAAAAAGGCATATTCGTAGGTCTAGGTCTTGGTGCTTTGCTCTGTAAATTCCTACTAAATAACTGATTAGACCAGGGACAACATTAGATCTGAAACAAGATGAGCCTTGTGAATTCAAATTTAATGTTATATGCATATCCTCAAACCTGGGAAGCTCTGATGTGTCTAGCCATTCCCATTTCATGGAACATGGATGGCATGCTATCTAGTGGGGGTTTCAGCATCTCATCCTGACCTCACAGCATCCTTGGCAATGGTCAGGCAGAGGACACCAGGGAGCAGGACAGCTCTGAGCTAATAAAAGACCCAGCAATGGTTTCATTGTCTTCTTTTCTTTTAATTTTAGCTTCCCTCTTCCTTCTCATGTCCAGACATTGAGGTATGTCTCTCTAAGGGTAAAGCAGCTTCTCAAAGTAGTGACGGCACTCTGCTTAATCCTTCTGAGTGCAATTTAGTAAGAGTTTTTGAGATCCTGCTTTGGGTCTAACAAGGATGTCTAGTGCACTATAGACACTCAGTAAATAAAGTTTTCTTTTTAAAAGTTTTTTTAGCTGTCTATGGACTTTATATTTATTTATTTAATTATTTGCAGCAGTAATAATCAAACCCAGTGCCTCACACATCCTAGGCAAGCACTCTACCACTGAGCTACAACCCCAGCCCTGAAAAAAGTTTTCTAATTGTACGAATGAATTAATGAATAAAGTACTTGGCCTAGACAGCCAAAAAAAGAAGTCAAGGCTAAAATTTACACCAATGGGTCTCAAAATGTGAGAAAATGGATAGGTTTTGATCGTATTGCTAAAAAGAAATACATCTCATTACAAATGGGAAATTGCCTCCTCTGCTCTGGAAAAAAAAATTGTCTAATTTGACTCCAAAAATCATGCCTATTTGGAAATCAAAAGGAGATATAATGAGAGGCAGAAGGGGCCAGACAACCAACTTGAGCCCATCCCAGCAAGGCAGGTGGACCACTCAGTGTTCCATAGTAGAAATGTAGGCAGATGGTTTGAGCATTATAAGTAAGGGTTTGATATTAGTCACCAGCAGGCAGACCAGGGTCAGACCTGGGAAAATCCCACTGTACCTGGAGACTGCCTGGTGAGGTCTGAGCATTGGGGAGCAGGCTCCAGGAACCAGGTGAGCACCCAGTGTTTAGACAAGAATTAGCAGTAAAGCTCTCTCATACAGATACTGGGGGCAGGGGGGAAGCAGGTGTTCCTTAAATTCCCCTTTCCTAGAAGGGAGGAAACACAATTGACCCTGGAGACCAGAGTGAGGCTAAACCTGCAAAAATATCAACAATGAGCACCAATGTGGCACCTACTGTGCTGGGCACTTTTAAAAGTATTCACCCATTTAATCTTATCACCAACCCTATGAGGCAGGCACTGCACATCCACTTCACAGATGAGGGCGAGGAGATAGGGCACTTGCATGTTGGCCCAAGGTCAGGCAGCTCACCAGTGGTATGGCTCTTCTGAACCCAGGCTCTAGACTCTGCTTCTGCTGCCCTTTAGGGCCCCTGGCTGTGGGACTGAGAGGGAGGGTTCAGGAAGCTTCATGTTCTTTCTAAGCAAAACCAGCGAAACCAATTACCTATGTGGAGAGTTCCCTGATGAGATTCACACTTTGAAATGTGCACAATTAGAAAGCGAAGCACATAACCAAAGACTCATACACAGGACTGTGTGACCCAATAAGAATAATTCAGTAGGGAAAAAGCCCCAAAGGGCCTGAGGTTTGCTCATGCAGTGAATTTAAAGTTGGCACATTATGACTGAGATGAGCAGAAATGGAGCTTAATTCCCCATGCTGTGAGCCCCCTGTTTCCATCTGCCTGCCCCTGCAAAGCCACCAAGTAATCGTTTGTGGTTTAGAACTCAGTCTCCTTGGAGAAAATGTCTAGGGCATTCGGCATTCTCCCCCTTACTATTCTCCTGCCCCTCTCTGAGAGGCTGAACTTACTTTTGTCTTAACTCTGGGGAAGGGACTTACAGATGAGGAGTCTTGTCCCAGTTGCTCCTGGGCATAGACCACTTTAGCCTGAGGTTATTTGATTAGGATTAAATAAATAAACATTCAGTTCCTCAGACATAATAGCCACATTTTAAGTGCTCCATAGCCACATGTGGCTAATGGCTACCACAACTGAAGAGCACATAGACTATTTCCATCATCACGGAATATTATATTGAACAGCAGTGTGAGTGTGTGTGTTTGTCTATGCGTAGCTTCCTTTCTTCCAAAAATAACACACATATAATAAAACCCATACATAACAAGACATTCAAAAATCAAGTCAGAGATCCATACTTTATGGAACCACAGTCTGCCAATTAGAAACAGTAGAATTTTGAATAAGTTACATAGCCACCTGAGTTTCAGTCTCCTTGGCTTTAAAGTGGAGATATAGGTTGGGTATTCCTAGTGCAAAAGTCCAAAATCCAAATGCTCCAAAATTCATAGCTCTTTAAGCACACAATATGATACCACAGGGTGGGGGGAGCAGATTCCATACAATGAAATTGTTTCATGCACAAAAGTATTTAACATATTGTATACCTTCAGGCTATGTGTATAAGATATATATATAGAGAGAGAGAGAGAGAGATAGCATAAATAAGTTTTGTGTTTAGACTTGAGTCCTATCCCCGAGATATCTTATTAAATATATGCAAATATTCCAAAAAAACCATCCAAACTCCACAACACCTCTAGTCCCAAGCATTTCAGATAAGGGCTAATTAACCTGTATTGATAACACCAGTCCAACAAACCTCACAAAGGGTTATAAGGATCATGAAAAATAATTCATGTGGAAGTACTTTCAAACTGTTAAAACAACATCCAAATTTAGTCATTGTTATTTCTACTCTAATAAACAATCACTATTTTATTTTTGCAAAAAGAAAACACGTAGCAGAATCCAGTCAAATTATTCAGGTGCTAAAGAAGTTTCTGCATCTGTGCCTCAGAGTTCCTCTATATTGGCACGATGGAATCAAGAAGAATAAACAATGCACAAGAAGACAGAAGACTGAATAATTCTCGAGTTTTTAAAAGAAGAGGAAAAAAAAAATTCCAGGAAGTTATAGACCAGCACAGTACTTATCAATTCTTAGAAAATTTATGAGACAGACATCATTACCCTATGTACATGTATGATTACATGAATGGTGTGAATCTACATCATGCACAACCATAGAAATGAGAAGATGTACCCCATTTGTGTACAATAAATCAAAATGCAGTCTGTAAAAATAAATAATAATTAAAAAAGAAAACTTAAAGCATACTTTATAAGAAACTATTTCAAAATAGTCACAACAAAATCTATCCATTAGAATTATTTATGAAGCTGATTAAACTTGGGAATAGCCCAAACATAGTATGCTTGATTTTAGCAAAATCTGACATCCTCTCAGTAGACCCTTATGTTTAGGATGGAGAAATGGGAACTATGGTATGATTAGCTACATTCAAGTCTTCTTGATTTTGTGTTCAAAATTAGAAGGGGCCTGCAGAAAACTGTCCTTGGAGTCCTGCTGCACATTTTGACGAGGACCAATGCCCACAAGGGGAGTCTTTGCATATGACGCACAGAGCAGTTCACCTAGATGTCAACAGAGAAGGGCTTTGAAGGGCATTCTCCAGAAGGGTGAGGCAGGCGTGCACCTCTAACTTGGTCCACCTGACCTGCACATTTTCCTTGGGATGCCTCCCATAATTCCCAAGGCCAACATAACACCTAAGCTCCAGGATGTACTTCCTTCCCTATGTGGGAGTAAGGTGGAGAACACCTGAGAGGGGAGAGGCCACAGGGCAATGTGGATTGGAAACTGTTGCTGCTTTCTTCACAATGGGGACTCCTCTCTCCCTCCCTCCTCTCTCCCTCCCTTCTCTCTCTCTCTCTCTCTCTCTCTCTCTCTCTCTCACACACACACACACACACACACACACACACACACCCCAATACTCAAACACTGTGTCCTGCTAAAGTAACTGCAACTGTGCAAAGATAGATACTGTTAACCCCACTTCAGAAGTAAGGAAACTGAGAATCAGAGTGTCTCAGGGTGACAGGGTCAGCAAGCAGCACACCTGCAATCAGCCCCCATTTTCCTCCCTCCAAGTTTCTGGTCTCTCCTCCACCTGACATCTGAACACTAAGGTAGAAGTTGTCTTCACTCCCAACAATGCGCTACTCTTACTTTATTCTTTCTCTGCCTTCCTCTTTCCTCCATTTCTGCCTCCCTTCCTCTTCTACTATCTGTTCCTTACCTACCTTCCCCCCATGTCCTATGCTTATTCCTGTCTAGGCAGATTTTGTTCCACTAAGGTTCTTAAGGAAAGGCCAAGGACTGATCCCTGTCCTAGAAAAGAATGTTCTTGTTCCCCCAAGGGCAAAATTACTAGATATCCCAAACACAGTTAGGAATGACCCACATTTTAATGTTTGTCCCATTTTCAACTCCATTGGGACAAATAATTGTCCTATATTTTAAACTGGGACTAGGGTATGGGAGGGTGTATATGTGTATGTGAGTGAGAAAGAAAAAATAGAATATGCAGTGCTCCTTCTTCCTGATTTTAGAGTTGAAATTGCTAGGTTGATCTTATTTTTCCCAGTCCAGAGCATGACCTCTTCCACCCAACACATACACATATTATCAGATACCTAACAACCTCTATTTTTAATACTGACATCTGGAACCCCAATATTATCATTCACATCTTGCATGCTCATTTTAACCTTTATAACCAGCTAGTCTGATAGAAAGAAAAAATATTACCATTAACATTTTAAAGAATCATCAAATCAGAAAATGTCAGCCATTAAATTTATAAGTTTTATTTCCAAGTCTCTAGATCTGGAATTCCCTTGTTTCCAAGCCAGATTTCTCTAACCTCATGAGGCTCCTTGATAACATTGCTAGGAGGAAAAGTAGGTCCCCTGTCTTCTTCTTCAAGTGTTTTTACAGAAATAAAAATTCATATCCGAAAAGGGGGAATAGTTTAAATCGAAATAATTTTATTCTTCCAGTAAGTGGAAAGGCAGAGGAGAGGGAAGGAATAGAAAAAAGCAAAAGACTTCCTAACACTTCAAGTGCAGTTCTAGGAGACCAGTTCCATGCCTAGACAGGTGAATAGTCATACAGAGCCAAGGAATCTAAAAGTAAGTGTCTCAGGGTTCCTCCAACCTGACCCTTGGACTCATGCAAACTCTCTGGCATCCTTGACAATAATGACAACACTCACTAGTGTTTGTTGAGCACTCTCAGGGTGCAGGTACTGTGCTTGCAAGACTTGCAAGTTTTCTCTTATTTACTAAGTTAAAACCCTCTTGTTTACTATGTTACAGATGGGGAAAAACTACATTATCACTGGCCCTTAATTTTTGTAAGAGTGCAAAGAGAATGCTGTTACCATCATTACCATATTTCAGATGGTACACAGAGGTTCAGAGAGGTCAAGCAGCTTATGCACAGTCACAAATGAAACCCAAAGTCGTTTCTAAAGAGTGGTATCTCTGCAATACAGAAAGAAACACCTTCTATCCTCCTCCCACTTGATGATTCATCAAAACACCCTTAACATCAAACCTTGATGGTGATATTTTGCAAACAAGCCCACAACTAGATCTTGTAGAATCATATCGAAGAAAGGGAAGGACTGACCCCTGAGGAAACTTATACACAGCCACTACTTCATAGTGTAGACATGGATTTGTCACAAAGTAAGCTTAATCTATAAAAAAAAAAAAAAAAAAAGAAAGAAAGAAAGAAAGAAAGAAAGAAAGAAAGAAAGAAAGAAAAGAGGAAAAAAGCAAAGTAAATTTTATAGGAAGAGAATTTTTTTAAGAAGAAACATAGAATTGATGGCTTAGGAAAGGTAAAGTTATAACAGCGGGTTGTAAATCCTGATCATAAATTAGGATTGATGCAGAGGATCCAGAGGATCTTTGATTCCTCAGTCGGGTAAAGTCTATATGGATACACCAGCACCACCTTGTGGTGAAGAGGAGGAACTCACAAGGTCGTCCTCAAACTACTGCAATGGGCCTGAGCTCTGGAAGAAAAATGATGCTGAACACAAATAGAATTTCACTTACTAAGAGGCAACAACTCTTTTGACCAAATGTCCTGCTTTTGGAAGAGTTTATTTTATCTCAGAGAAGTAAAAATGCAAAACGAGGCTACCCCTGATATCTGTGGGTACAAATCAAGAGTTTATGAATCCTTAAGCATAATATTGAGGTATGATAATATCTCACATTTATACATCATGTTCACATACATGATTTTTATTTTATTATCAAAACAACACTGTGAGTCACACAGAAAGCATATTTATCACATGTTACAGGCTAGGAAACTGAGACTGATTTGTATTAATTATGAAGTTAATTGTGAAGCTTCCAGAGGTAGCTAAGAAGTCACTAAGCTTGCCAGTCGAGATGGTGCACATCTGTAGTCCTAGCTACTTGGGAGGCTGAAGCAGGAAGATCAATCAAAAGTTTGAGGTCAATCTGGGCAATGTAGTGAGACCTTGTCACAAAATAAATAAAAAAGGGCTGGAGATGTAGCTCAGGAGTAAGCTCAGGAGTAGAGCACTTATCTGACATGCACAAATACCTGGGTTCAAACCCCAGTACTGCCAAAAGGAAAAAAAAATATGGTATTAAGACCCTTCTTGGGAACCACAAGTATTGTGAAGATTAGCATGCTGAAAAGGCCTAAAAATGAGGATCAAGAGTCAATAAATGTTTCATTCACTAAAGCATTGATTGCCAGCAATGATACACTTTCCACAGGTTTGAAATGAGAAGAACCACAGCAATGCATGGTCATGAAATAGGTAGCCACAATTAGCTGGACCACATTCCCTGTGCTGATCCATCACAGAAGTCCTTCAGGGCCAACATGCTTGGGTAGCAGAACATTTCCACCAAGCTGGCTTCTTCACACTGCTCAGGAGGTAATAATATCATTCCACCTCACCCCACTCCAACCTGGAGTTGTCCACCACCTGTAATTTTTCATGTCATCTCCAGTCCACAAATCATTTGAGATGCCCAGCATGGTGGCACATGCCTATAACCTCAGAGGCTTAGGAGGCTGAAGCAAAAAGATTGCATCTTCAAAGCCAGCCTCAGTAACTTAGTGAGACCCTAGGCAATTTACCAAGACCCTGTCTCAATATGAAAAATAAAAAAGGACTCAGGATGTGGTTCAGTGGTTAGGCACCCCTGGGTTCAATCCTTGCTACCGAAAACAAAAAAAAATAAAACCCACACGACATTTGATATCTTATTTTCACCCCTCTTTTAACCACACCAAGGAATCCCATTTAACAGAGGGTAGTTCTATATGTACCCTTCCTCCGAGAACTGGGACTTACTCAGTTTTCTCAGACTATGCTTTCAGTGGGACTGTTTCAGAGACAAGGTGCTCACCTGTACCATTTGGGAAAAGGTTTTCTCAATTTCTTATTTTTTCATGTTATGAGACATTTGGAAGGTCATATATGTGTTTAGCATTAATCTCCTTGATCTCAAATGACAATTCATCAAACCTATAATAAATATACTATCAAAAATTTTTACACTTACCTTTATCTGCATTTCTAATTATTTTGTATTGGATATTTGTGAAAGGGAAAGCATAGATCCTGACAAGTTATTTTAAATCTATTCAGAAAAATTAACAGATAAGAATATATTTAAATACATTTTAAAAAGAATGTGGAACTTTTTCTTTCAGAAAATTATACTTACTTCAAGTATCTTTCCCTTTTTTAAAGTGTTTTGCCTTTTAATTTGATGATGAGGTTATTTGATACAGATGACTAGAATTGGAGGATTTAGGAGAATTTTTGACTGAAAATCAATATTCTTTCTCCTTGCTTGGCCCCAAATTAATTAATAGTTTCTTTTTAAAGGTAGTGAGTGAAAGGCCCAGATATCAATCAGACATTTTATACCTTTATTTTCTACTCAAGATAACATGAAGAAATCATCAGATATCAGTTCTCCTTGAACTGTTACAGGGAGTGAGTCAAAGTGGAAATACATGAGCGTGCAGACACACACACACACACACACACACACACACACATGATTCACTGGCTTAGATGCAACCAGTCAAGTGCCTGGTTGCTCCATGTCCAAGTAAGACATGACCTGGTCCCTCCCTCTCTCTCTCTTGAGAAGTCCAGCATCCATTATACTCCAGAGGATTGACAGTAATGACAGCCAATCACAACTTTCCTCTTTTCATCTGGTGCTCCAAGAAGTAGGCTTCTTCTTTACAAAGATAGTAAAAGTGTCAAACATACAAACATTTTGTGGTCCCAACACTATATACGGCTGATGGACATCTAAAACATTCAGATAGATGATAGATAGATGATAGATGATAGATAGATGATAGATAGATAGATAGATAGATAGATAGATAGATAGATATAGATTCTCTTGGAAATAACTTAGACCTCACTGTTCACAGATAAAGGATGCATTTTCACACTGCAGAAGCTGAAAAACCTGTGTGCATATGGCAGCAGGATTACCTGAGAACATTAGGTCAAAGGATATCAAAAATGTCAAGGACTGGGAAAAAATCTCAAAGGATATTTTTTACATATTTGAATATATTTTACTTGTTGATAAAATCATAAAGTGATAATGAAAATACTAAAACACTATAGAAAAATAGGGAAAGGACATAGATAATTCCAAGGGAAAAAAATACAAATAATTCATCACTAGTAGCTACTTAAAATGTGTGACAAACATCATAATGAAGGAAATGTAAGCTATCCCAGCAATGAGATGCTATTTTCTATCAAGCTGTCAAATATTAAAAATATGAAAATATTAAAATTTTACATTGTCCAATAGTACTTACATCTTTTAGCTTGCTAATATCCTCCATTGTAAAAACAGTAAGGTAATATGCATCAAAAATCTTTAAAATTTTATATCCTATAGACTAATAATCTCAATTCTAAATAACTACCCTAAGGAAATCATCAGAAATGTAGGAAAATTTATGTTCCAATACACTTATTATAGCATTACTTATTATCATAATAAGTAGAAATAATAAAAATGTTCAAAAACAGAGGACTGCTTTAATAAGTTACAGGGCACACATACAAGCATATTGTGGACTGTTACACAGCCATTAAACTTTACATTAACCAGCAATTTTGAATGACATGGGGAAATGTTTACAGTGCACTAAATGAAAGAAACAGTATATAAAGTTTTTTTATATAAAACAGTCTCATCACTGTTTTTTAAGTAAGTTTGTATGCAAGAAATAAAATAAGAAAAGTAGGAAGCCACCAAAAAACTCCTTTTCTTTTCCAAATTTTCTATAATGAGCACAAATTACTTGAATAATTAGAGAAATATTAACTTAAATTACATCCCACAGCATGGCATTCAAGGCCCTAGAGAGCTTCTGCTCCCTCTGGTCCCTTCTAGCTCTTGTTATTTCCTAAGTACATCAGACACTTACAGCCATTACCTCCATATTTTTCTTCAACTGTTTGGAAGGTCTTAGAAGAACTAGAAAGTCAGTTCTTCTAGGTAGCACTGTCTAAAGCCCTCCCAGTATGAACAGATAATTTCCTCATCTTTATTTTAAAGCTACTTGATACTTGATTATAGAGTTTCATTTAAAAAATTAGCTGTAATTATTCACTTCCGTATCTAGCTCTTCTATTAGACTTTGAACTTTTCAAAGTCCTGGATCTTAGAAACCTTTATATCTCTAATACCTGGTATGCTGCTAATATTACAAGTGTGTGTCATGAATGGAAATGGATGGAAAGAAAGGTGAGTGGATGGATGGATGGATGGAAACCTGCAGGTTTTCAAAGGCTGATAGAATCCAGAAACCAAATCATCTTCAAGTGGTTGCACGTGTTTGGATGTGTACATACTACAGATGACATATGGGAAGCCCTACATTGAGCATTGCTAAGATAAGTTAAACTATAATTAGCTTATAATAGAATTGAAATTCTTCTAGTTGAAACAACAAATCTGTTATCCTGCTTTACGGTAAATGGTTTTCTACAAAGGATACGCACATGCTTTTTTATTATTAAAAACCATTCTAATAAAAGATATGCTGAAAAATTATTGCAATTTCTACTAATTAAAAACTAATTAAGTCATTTGCTGAATAATACATGTATTCTACTTGCATTATCTATGAGTATGCTCTTCACTTACAAATATTTGTCTCCATTTCATTAAAGTAATTAAACTGCTCCAAGTATGGTTATTTTTATAAGCATTTTATAGCCAACTCTCAATTTTCCATACCAATGGAGAAGCATAATTGAAATATTTAAAACTGAATAACAGATAACAGACAACCTCCCAGCAGTTCTCCTCCTCCTCCAGTTTAACGAACAACAAAAGCAACCGACTTGAGTTTTAGCTCAGCTCCCTTCTCTCACTCCCACTCTGGTAGCTGCACAGAAAATAATTGCACATAAACAGCACAATTGTATTCCTGCACATACATCCCCTCCTTCCCGGAAGCACCTCTCGATACTCTCATTTTAATGTATGTTAAGGCAAGCCGGAGGACATTTGAGCCTACCTTACTAGGGAACAGGGGCCATCCATCCCCCAAATCAATAACAAAATTAATTGCACTCTTTCTCTCCTACCATATCGCCCATGTTTTGTCACTGGCAATTATGACAATTCCTTAAGTTTCTAGAAAAAGAAATGCTGCATAAAGCAAAAATTCTTTCTGCTAAGAACTATAATGGAGATTCTGAGTGAAGGTGTCAGTGCACATGACAGTATGCCTGGCTGCAGCTTTGTTTGCAGTTTTCAAGGAAGGGGTACTGTGGGGGATGCATCTTCCTGCCCAGAATGGGAGGGAGCATCATTATGAAGGAGCAGAGAGTAAATATAAGCTGAATGCACCTAATTACATATGTTGAAAAATGTGACAAGAAAACATGTATTCAACAGAGGTTGACAATCCACGTTCCATAATAGGCACTTTATGGGATAAACAGAACAGAGTTCTCACTTTGTCACCCTGGGTTTTGCCCTGACTGTGAGGGGCAGCAGCACTGCTTTCTCCAAGAGGAGACAGAGAAAGTGCCAGCCAAGCAGGAAGCCCCATGCAGAGGGACACATAGCACATAATACTAGGATGCACACCTAGCACATAAGAACCCAATACATGTAGTAAGTTCTTGAGGTCCTAAGGGACAATGCTTAATTCTTAAGGTAAAAGACACCAAAGAAGTTGTGTGGCAAGGTGTAGGAGAGATGGTTTTTATTACTGTCTTGTCTCATTTTGAACACAGACCTCAGGGGCAGTCCCAAAATGTGTGCAGAAGGCTTGAAACAGATTTTATTCAGACCCTGTGAATTATATGGTATTTCCTTTATTCTGGACTTTCCCCTGCTTTAAATTTTATTGGATTTTAATCGAGACCATCTGATGGAAAGTTCTGAAACTTGATTAGAATATAGTGTGTACAACAGCTGAGCGAGAGGGAGGACAGTGGAATCACATAATGGAATATAAAATAGATTTTAAAAAGCAATAAAACTGCAACAGGTAGAGGGGTCCTCTTCGGGGGTAAGAATAAGTGGAAACTTTCAGGCACTCATTATCACCCAGAGAAAGAGAAACCCAGCAAGTCCTGCCTGGGACCATGCTCACCTTAGACTAGGACTTTTCCCTTCCCTAAAGACAGACCCATCCCACCTAGGGCCCCACAGAAGAGAGAGGCAGAGCCAGGCCTGGTTTATGCAAAACTAAGGCCAAGCATGCCTGTAATCCCAGAGACTCGGGAAGCTGAGGCAGGAGGATTTCAAGTTCAAACCCAACCTCAGTAACTTAGTGAGATCCTAACTACTTAGCAAGATCCTATCTCAAAATAAAAATTGTTTTTAAAAAACAGGATTGTGGATGTGACTCAGTGGTTAAGCACCTCTAGATCCAATCCCTGGTACAACCTGAAACAAAAAAAAAAAAAAAACCAAGATTATAAAAGAGAACAGCCAGGACAGGTAGTCCCTTGCATCACCTACTTCTCCAAAATCTACTGAGAGACAACAGAGTTCAGTTTTGCTATACCATCCACAGCAGGGCCTCTCAAATTCCACATGCAAATGAACCCAGGCAATCTTAAAATGCAGATTCTGGTTTATAAGATCTGGGGAGAGCCCAAGAATCTGCATTTCTAGCAAGCTCCCAGCTGCTGTTGCTGCTGCTGCTGCCTAGTAGCAGGGTGTAAAGCAGCATTTTCCTCACCTGCATCACCACCACTCAGTAGCCAGCTAAAAATCAGACACTGATCCCCATCCAGATTTGCATCTCTGTGGAGGGCACCTGGGAAGTTGAAGTTGACCAAACCCTCCCACCCCCATTGGCTTTCATTCTTCCATATGCCAAGAAAATTCTTCAGAATTTATGATAAGGAGTTGAGAACACGAACAATTATAAGACAGGAAATGAGCAAAAGATAGGTGGGCAGAACTGAAATGAAAGTGGACATGGGAGCAGCTCTTCTCGAAGGGCTCTGAAGTGAGTCTATGAGCAGAAAATGGGACAGGAGCCATCCCTTTGGAGCATGCTCTGGGGCAAGCCCAGCTACTTAAAGCTGTACCTTCTTGAGAAGATGCTTTTAAATACCATAATTGGTCCTATTCAATGGAACCATTTTGTGAGCCATCTCTGAGCCTGTACTTTCCTCACATCCTCTGACTGCAACCTGTTGTCAAGTCCCATGGGCTCAGCTTCCAAGATCCATCCTCTCCTTCTTCCATTTCCACCATCCTAGTCCTTCTTCCATTTTCACCATCTGAGTTCCAGCCACAAGTTTCTGTCACCTGGACCAAGTGTCCTAGCTGGTGTACCAATTTCTCTATTGCCCCATAATGTCCATTCTCTATTCTACCAAGTGATAGTATACACTTGGTAGTATACACCTTAAACTCTTTCAGAAGCATTCCACTGCATTCAGAATAAAATCTTCACTGAGGACTTGAAAGCCTTACATGATCTTTAGTCCTCCATCCCTCTTAAATCTTCTCTCT
>JAJEJO010001300.1:238209-302812 GCA_020662805.1 Glaucomys volans
AAGAAGGCTAGGGAAGGAGATCCCTCAGAAATACGGGATTCTAAGAAAGGATTTCTGGGATGGGTGTACAAGTTCAGGGCCTTCCTAATGGGGGAGGACTAGGACAGGACACTGGGAGCTTGGCTGAGCTGCATTTTCCAGCTGTGAGGCAGAAAACAGTCAGGAGAAGAGCCAGCACTCTGGAATCCACCGAGATCCATAGCCAATCAAGTAAGTTTCCCATGTTTTAGATTCATGACTTTAAGAAAACTACTTTGTGTACAACCAGAGAAACAATAGCTGTATTCCATTTGTGTTCAATGAATCAAAATTAAATAAATTTAAAAAGATAAAAGAAAAAAAAAAAAAGAAAACTGCTGGTTTCTTCTAAGTCCTGGTTTCTGCATATGTAAAAAAGGCCCAATTATTTCTGCCTCTCAGATTTACTGGGTGATTTAAATCAGATAATGAGTGTGAAAATACTGGCAAGATAACAAAAGTGCAGCCAAATATAGACATCATTGCAATAATTATTACAGATGTTTATTGAGCATTTACAATGTGCCAGACACTGGGTTAAGTATTTCAATAGACATTAGGTTGCTCTAGGAGAACTCTGACGTAGATAACATTGTAGCCCTAATTTTACAAAGGAAAAATCGAAGCCCAGGAAAGCTAAGTTATTTGCCCAAAGGCACACAGAAGGCAGTTTGAACTAGGATCTGAATGAAGATAATCTCTGCATGCAGAAAATATTTCCTTTTTTACAAACACCAATGCAGGGAAGTGACAGAGAGGCACATTAATGGAAAAAAAGGCCAAGCTCACCTGAGGGTAGAGGTGTGTGTTACAACAGTCAACAGCCCCCTGGGGTCAATTTAACAAGGATAATCTTTCAAGTTCAATTTGCGCTTTCTGCCTGAGACATAGAAAAACTAGAAATCCTGTCAGAGGAAGTAACCAGTCTTCATTGGGGTTGGTAGAAGAGTCTAGCTGGGCAACAGTGGCCAGAGGGGATATGTGTCAGCACCAGAGGTGGCCATGGGGTGCTCTGTGCTGATTTCTGGAACAAGTACCTCCTTCCAGATCTGCAGGCTGAACCCCACACTGCATAGAGAGTATACAGTGCATGCCAGCCCTGCTGCAGGAGGCCCTGGCCTTAGCCACATCAAATGGCAAGCAACCATGTCACCCTCAAGGAAATGCTTGAACCAGGTTGGTACAACAGACCTTGGCAACCCAGAGGCAGAAACTCCTAGGTGGAGATTAAATAGATGAAGAGATTTTCCCAGTTGGGATTTGATGGGCAAAACCAGCCAGCCCTGAGTGGACTCTGGAAGAAGGCTGTTGGAGACTGTAAGGAGTGAGAGTTTCCACAGAGAGGGGTAAAGTGACCTTTAGAGCACCAGCCTGCGTCTGGCCATGCCAGGCAGTCTACTAAGTCTCATTGAACAGAAGAGTTCCAGTAAGAATAGTTTCAGTCATCAGTGTCTGGGTAGTTGGGAGGAGGCAGACACAGGAAGAGGAGCTCCAAACAGGCTTGAAGAGAACCACAGAGTTGAATTACAGCCCTGGACTCAGCCAAAGAGGTGGGGCAGGGGCTGTACGTGGATCTGAGGCTCTGGTGCAGGGAATGAGAAGGAGTATAATACTCATGCTCTCAATCTTATCTGGGTTGTGAAATTCAGGATAGAAAAGCATATCTCATAAGTGAAATTATGTGTCAGCCAGAAACCTACAGAGTAGTCCCCAAAACCAATCAGTGTTGGAGGACAGAGATAAAAATCTGTATTAATGCACTTGGGGAGGTGAGGTGAGAAAAAGGAAAGGGGAGGGAAATAGAAAAGAAAGGGGGAAAGGAGAGAGGAAAGGAGATGGTGCTCCTGAATTAAGGTCAAATACAAGATGAAGAAATTTTATATCCAAGGCTGGCCCATATGTGATAGGACTCTCTTAGTCTATTGATTAGAATTTGAATAAAATCCATTGTTTTAAAATAATACTGTCAGATCTTCAGGCAAGTCTGCTCTTCACTATAGCTTTCATTCTTGTAATGAAGGGGGAAAAAAGAGTTTAAAATTAAACGTAAATGATAAAAACCTCAAAATTTTCCAGTCAAATTTCATTAACTGATAAAGGTCCACCCCAAGCCCTGGGCAAGGGCAGTGGAAGGGATTTGGTTAATTCAGAAGATTAAAGTCCTTTTGAATAATTGAGGCTACATTAGAGGGAGACTATGTAGTTTGAATGACATCCCAAGGTTGGAGACTGAAGAGCTAAGAGTCCTTATCCAAAACACCAAGTTGACCTTTCAGATAGGAAAAGTCAAGCTACTGTGGCCTTGAACTTCAATGACTGATAAACAAGAAACAGACAATATAAATTGGTAATCTACCTGTTTATACACAGATTTATCTTTCCTTTGGTTAAGGAATCTGACCAGTGGAGTCTTGAATATTTTAAGGTGTTCTGTATAAGGTAATGTGTTATCTTGACAGTTTATTAGCAACAAAGTCAAGAAGGTCAAACCGAAGACGTCTTCTATAATTTTATTTCCATGCTGCTTACATCTTAATAAAAGGTGTCTCTTGCAACAGTAAACAGAAACCAATCTGCATTTGCAGGTGCAGAAAAGGTGCTTTCAAATATATAAGCAGAGGATGGCATAAGCTTATAAGGATCAGCATTACTCAACACTCTTTAGATCCTGGCAAGATACGAAATGATCTGTTCCTTCTGCTGACTAAAGAGAAAGTGTACAGTGAAGTCCAAACCTAAACCGCTTGAGATTTCACAAGTTTTGCTGCTGTTGTTGTAATAATATTACTATTTACAGTGCTTTCTATATTTCTAATAATTTCCCATAGTTCATTAGTCAGAGCTGCTTTGGGTGAAGGTGTGTATGTTTGTGGTTGGTTGAGGCTGAATGTCCCATTCCTCACGAGGCTCAAGAGAACACAGAATGTTAATAATCATAAAATGCCTTATTTTCTTTTCAATGTGAATATATTGGGTATCACAGTTGCCCCCTTCTTTTCTATCCCCCATTCTCTTGGTGGTCACCAAGACTATCATAGTGGAATCCACACCCTGTTCACTATAGTCCACATCCTTTGGTAGAAATGCAGGGTGCACCTGATTCTAGATTTGGATTATATAGAGAAGAAGAGAGGAGAAGAGGTATTATTTTTACCCCAGGCTAGAGTTATTGGCTCAAGTTTAGGAACATGACACAGTTTGGGCCAATGGAATTACACCCTTCAGTTTTCTAAGGGTATGTAAGAAATAAGTAACCTCTCTCTGCTGATAGATTCCCACACACCAAACGTAGACCAAGAAGTATGTGGGCCTCGTGTTGGAAGGCAATGCAGCAATGTTTGCAGGATGAAGTTGGCATCAGATAGGCACAAAAGGACAGAGAGGAAAGAACCATAATCTGCTGAATCACACCCATCCTGAAAGCCCACCCTAGTTCTAGACCGCCAATTACATGAGTTAATCAATTGTTCGTACCTTAGGCTGATTTGACTTAAATTTTCTGTTACTTGTCACTAATCTGAACCTAACTGACCAAACTAGCATGTGAGGTGATTTGGTTAGGTATTCTATCTCCATTTTAGAGATAAGTTTGAAGTTCTAAGATCTTATATGATACAAGAGATCACAGCTAATAATTGATGAGCCAAGTCTCAAGTTCAAGTCTGCTGACTTCAAGTCTAATGTTTTTTCCATTGTCAAATGTCAACTCCCTAATGTGGTCCTGGAAAGCTCCTTTTTCAGATTTACAATGGCCACCAAATTTAAAATTTAAATATTCTGACATGATGCTATTGAAATAAAAATGTTAGCTAAAACGAATTTTTTTTCTTAAAAAATGCCTGTTAAAGAGTATGAGTGTCATTGGTTGAGTTTTCTTTTTTTCTTCTTCTTCTTCTTTTTTTAATAGCCAAGGGTCACCCACACACTTGTAGACTGGGCAGTAAACTCACCAAACAGTTCCATTCATATCACCACCAACAATCTCAAGCAGGAGAAAGACTAGCAAAACTACGTGTGGGTAGCTAGGTATGTTGTCCTTCTTGGGCAGATTATAAAATATCTTAAAAGCTGGGCGTGGTGTTACACACCTGTAATCCCAGCAGCTCAGGAGGCTGAGGCAGGAGGATCGACAGTTCAAAGCCAGCCTCAGCAACTTAGCGAGGCCCTAAGCAATTCAATGAGACCCTGTCTCTAAATAAAATACAAAATAGGGCTGGGGATGTGGCTCAGTGGCCAAGTCCCCCTGAGTTCAATTCCCAGTTCAAAAAGAAAAAAAAAAAAAAATCTTAAAGCCAGAAGCCCTGTGTCAGTTAAGTCTTAGACTTTGAATTTTGTGAATATTTCAACAAAATGGATGCAGATGCATTAAAATAGGCTGAAATCTAGAGCTTATATATATTACAGTAATGAATAGCATTTGATTGTAATTGTTTGATTACAATTCAATTATATTCTTATTATTGTTATTATATAATTAAATTGTATATCATATACTTTATTTAAGTTGTTATAGTTGTTCCACTTCTGGGACAGTGGGACAAAATGAATTAAATGTCAATTAGTAGTACTGGTTAGATCCTAAGGAATCTTAAACATAGCCTCTATCTTGGAAGAGTTTGCAATCTAACAGAAGAAAAGAGTGATCTTCCCTCCTTCTGCTCCTTTTCCCAAATATGCTCCTTCCCCCAAACCCCTGGTGTGGGATGACTGGTATTTACATAATATGTATGTGCTCAATCATCACGAGTGGATCAGGAATCTTTCCATAGTCACAGCAAAAAGTACCTAATTTGCTTAAAGATCCATCAATTGTAGTTAACCCTCTTTATTTGTGGATTTCACATACATGGATTCAACAAACTTCAGATCAAAAATATTGGGGGAAAAACCACAATGAGCATATACATATTTTTTTCTCTTTTCACTCATCCCTGAACAATTCAGTATAACAACTACTTACATAGTAGTTACATTGTATTTGGTATTATAAGTAATCTGAGATTCAAAGCATACAGAAGGATGTACATAGGTTATATCCAAATACAAGGGCATTTTATATAAAGGACTGGAGTACCCTCATATTTTGATATCCATGTGGGGGTCCTGGACCTAATGCCCTGAGAAGACCAAGGGATGACTATATAAGGAAGTAAGGTCTAGGCAGGAGGAAGAGAAAAGATAATTAGAAAAAAAAAAAGTGATTTGTGTTCTGAAGCAATATTTCAGTTTACTGATAAGGAGTGTAACTTGAGCCAAAGGATAAAAATTCCATGTGCCTAGAGATAAAAGAGATGTCAATTACTATTTTAAATTGACATCACTTTATTATTATTATTATTATTATTATTATTATTATTATTATTTTGAGTCATTGCACACAAACACATCACTTTTTAAAACTAATTTACTAATAGGAAGGAGTACAAACAAGGGTGTCATAGCCAAACAAGAGTTTATGCTTTTCTTCCCACCTGCAATGTTGATTCCTCATTTACCAAACTTGGGCATAGTGAGAAAGTAAAAAATACTGCTAAAGAGTGCTAGATTTCAAGACAGACAAATCTGGATCCAAAACCCATTCCCAAATTCACTGACTACATGACCATGTGATGGGGAAAATTACTGAACTTCCTCATCTACAAAAGGGGATGCTATAAGAATTAAATCAGATAATACAGGCAAAATATTTAAGATACAGGAAGTGATTGAAGATACCCTTATTTTCCATATGCCCATCATCCTTCAGAACTTTGCAAAATTCCTAAATGTAAATGAAGTCTTCCCTGTCTTCTCATAAACCCTGAAAATCTGATGTAGAGCAGCTATAGGAGCAGCAATTCCCATGAGATTCCTAAATAAATGTTCTGACTAGACTTCAGAGCATTCTTTGATATTAACTCTTACCCTCCTGGCCCAATCCTTCTTAGCTAGCTTTGCAGACTCTCAATAGGGGTCAAGGTTATGCCTCTACATCACTGCCTTGTTTTCTGGGTTCCTGGGCACTCACCCAGGTTGTCATAGCTCAGTCTTGCCTGCCTTAGAAGTATGCAACTTCTGGTAACCCAACAGCATCCTGAGGAAGGGGTGGCTCTCAGGTGGAACCATGGTATGTGGCAGGATCCATATGATCCTTTTTCATAAAAGGTCTGGAGAACTAAAAATAAGACTGTATTCCACAAAGACTATGAATCTCAAGGGCTCCTATATTGGTCTTATCTGAATATCCTTACTGTAGTTCCAATTACAAGCTCAGGTAAGTAAGATCTTATAAAGTAAAAGGCAGTAAAGGCAAAGCACAGGAGAAATTTGAATAGAGGGAATTCAATACAAAGAATTATAATACTAGGTGACACTCAAAGGAACAAAATGCAAACAGAAAAGAATCAAGTCCCATCTTCCTTCTCAGGAAGGAATGCTGCTGCCAGCATAAGGAAGCTTAGGAGACAGGGCAGCTCCTCCCAGGAGGAAGACAGAAGCATTGGAACAGGCCCACCTTTCTGCCTCCCACCAACGTTCAAGTCCACAGAGGGGGACCAGTAAGTGCCTTAGACCTAACTGTCTCCTCATGCTTGGACACAAAATAAAGGAAGGAAAATTGTTCCTGGGTGAGAGATGAGTTAAGAGTCTTTAATAAACTAAAATTATCCTGACTATTCTTCCTTCCTCTAATATGTCTGTTTCTTCTCAATGGAATATTCCAGTAACATATCTGAAAAATGTAGTGCAAGTCTTCATGTAGACATTTCCCATTCTTGTTCCTGATCCTGTAAATCCATTTAAAATCTGAAAGATAAGCAGTTTGGCTCCTCAAAACAGTATTGCCTTCAGGAACATCTCAGGTCAAAACAACACATTAAGTTGACCACAAGGATATAAATCTAAATCTATATCTATATTGACACACACATACATACCAAAGACCAGGAAATTTATTATAATCAAGAAATTTATTGGCTTATGGTTCTGGAAGCTGGGAAATCTAAAATCAAGGGGCCAGCATCTGGCAAGGGTCATCCTGATGCATCATCATATGGTACAAAGGCAAAGAAAATATGGAAAAGAGGAAGAGGAGGCCATCCTTTAATAAAGCACCCACTCCCACAGTGATAGCATTAATCCATTCATGAAATCAGAGCCTAATGGCCTAATCACCTCCCATTAGACACATGCTTTTTAGGGGAACTCAATTACAAAGGCTAAGGTCATTCCTCATTTTTCCCATACTAAATCACTAGAAGTCATTAATCAATGAACATTAGGTAATAGTCCCATCAGTGCAACACTAGAAATATATGTCTGGAACTTGCCACCCTTCTCTAAGATTAAGGTCTTCCCTTTGTTACCATGGGTAAATTAACATCTGGAATATGTACATACATTTTCTTTCCATTTGTTTTGCTTAAAATTCTATTCTCATTTCCCTTATATCTTTTGTGCAGAATCAGCTGGGGCTTTTTTAAGCTTCCACAGAAAGCAGGAGCCTGGTGTTTGTGCCTCTATTAGTTACTGAGGCTGTTAGACAGCTGAGTGCTAGTGAAGTGTTAGGCTCCAATCCACGTGTAATAGGGACAGCTCATGGAATGCCCAAAGACCAGCATCAAAGAACTGGGAAAATGATTGAAGCCCATAAAAGAACTTGGCCTCCACCGTGAGTAAGTTCCACACTGGCATTTTGTGTGAGGCCTCCTAAATTCCCAAAAAGCTGAGAAGTGCTGAATGTATGTCTGGAGGTCCTCTTTGTACCTGGGGAGGAGAGTGTGTGGAACGTGGGAGGAGAAAGACTCTCTAGACTGCTGTTTCCACTCCACAAAGTGGAGATGACATCAGCTCTTGCTACTATCAGGACTGTTGCCACTGAGGACACTCCAATTACCAGATCTAAACCTCAGTGACACAAAGGAAAATAACAACACATCTAATGGTTCCAGAGAGAGCAAGACTAGACAAAATAGATACCCAGTGAAGTTGTACTTTCAGAGGAGGCAGATGACAACTGACCAAGATCATATCAATAGCACTCCATGAAATTTTAACATAATATGCTTGAATACACAAAAGATGATCAGGAATTGAAAACTTTGATGTTTCAAACCAAATGTCTAGTAAATTAATTGACAGGTGAGAACAATTAGTTTCATGGAACACCAATTGTCAGAAAAATCTCAAATTATGGAAAAGGAAATTTTGAGGGGAAAAATAAGGGACTTAGTGAATAAATTTGGGAGAACCAAAATGCAATCATTGAAGTCCTGGAAATCACAAATGGAACTCAGGATAAAAGGAAATAATTAAAAACAAAAGAGAACTTCCTAAGATGAAGGGAAATCCAAGTTTTCAAAAGTATACAGTGAGATCTAAGAAAACGTAACTTTGAAATACACTACTGACAATATCCAGCTAATTCCTGAACTCTAAGGATAACAAAAATATATTAAGTTTCCAAGAGGAAGAATAAGTTATCTACTATAAAACAGTATAGAAATTCTTATGCACCATATGGAAGCTAGAAGATCTTGGAGTATTATCGATAAACTACTGAGACGAATGGATTGCAACCTATGAATTCTACATTCAACCTGATATTATTTGACTATCAGAAATAAAAAACTTTCTGAAAATATGTACCTCAGTCATACCTCCCCAGAAGTAGAAGATGTTCAAGAAAGTACCCTATCCAAGCCATGAATGAATTCAGGCACTCATTTATCTAACATCAAGAAGAGGAACCAGTGGTGACCATCAAGTTTTGCAGTGTGTGTGTGTGTGTGTGTGTGTGTGTGTGTGTGTGTGTGAGAGAGAGAGAGAGAGAGAGAGAGAGAGAAAATGAAAGGCACACAGACACAAAGACACAGACAGAAGGAGAAAACTGCACATCAAAAGACTCATTTAGGTTATTTAAATATTTTAGTATTCCATTTTAATTTACCTACTTGCTTTTAGGCCTTATATTTTTTTGTTTTGTCTTATTTTTGGTGGCTGCTCTAGGGCTTATGAGACAAACACCTAACTTTATCTTCTCGAGGTAGAGCTAATTTGGGACCACTTTATGTAAAAGGTAGAAGACTCCTAGTGATGTAATTCCCTATACAACCTTTGTTATAAATGTTGTATATATCACATCTTCATACATTTAAAACCCTGTTTTTGCTTTTTGTCATAGTTTTAAGACATTAAGAGAAAAAATATATAGTCTTTCATATTCACCTACAGTTTTGCCATTTCCCTTACTCTTCCTACATTTCTGAACATGCTTTCATCCTGAAAAACTTCCTTTGGCATTTCTTATGGAGCAGATTGCACTTGATTCTCTCAGCTTCCTTCATCAGAGAAAGGCATCTTTGTTTTGCCTTCATTCCCAATGGATATTTTCACAGGACATAGAATTTGGGGCTGACAGTTAATTTCTTTCAATATGTAACAGTTTTTGTTTCACTCTTTGGGTCTCCATGGTTTTTGATGAAAAATCTAAGGTTATTCTTCCCTGTATAAAACATGTCGCTTTCTCAAGCTGTTTTCAAGAGGTTTTTTATTTTGTTTTGATTTGTTTTTCCCCTCTAAGTTTCATCAGTTTGACTATGATATATCTAGGTGCAGCTTTCTTTGAGTTTGTCTTATTTAAATTTCACTATACTTCCTGAATATAAATGCATAGTTTTTTGTTTGTTAGGTTGGTTGCTTTTGTTTTAGTTTTGCTTTGTTTTCCAGATTTGGAAAGTTTGGGGCTTTATTTCTTAAAATGTGTTCTCTGCATTGGTCTCTCACCTCTCATTTTAGTACTCATGACATGAAAGGTGTACCTTTTGATACTGTCTCACAGGTCTCTGAGTCTCTGTTAATTTTTCTTTTTTTTTTTTTCCTGTCTTTTACCTGTAATTATTATTTTTTTCTCAATTAATTTCTTGTGGATGTGTGCAATGGTGAGATTCACTGTGGTGTATTCATATATGTAGATAGAAAAGTTAAATTTTCAATCTTTTATTTTTTTGTTTCTCAGACTGGATAATTTATATTACTCTACCTTCAATTCACTGACTTGTTTCCCTGTGTCCTCTGCTAAACTACTGTGCTCATCTAGCAAATTTTTCTGGTTTTGGATATTATGTTTTAGTTATAAAATTTCCATTTTTTCTTTATAAGTTTTATTTCTCTTCAGAGAGCTCCTATTTTCCCATTCATTTCAATTGTGTTTATTTTGACCTCATGAAGCATATATATGATCAATGATTTCAAGGTTTGTCTGATAACTTCAACATCTTCGTGATATTAGGATTGGCCTCTTTGATTATCTTTTCCTTTGAGAATAGATCACATTTTCCTGATTATTTTTATATCAAGTGAGGGGACATTCAGAATATCCTCGTCCTATTCTGATCTGTATTGATGAGGATGTGGAACTGAAATTCTTCTAAATCCTCAAAATATAAAATGGTTTAACCACTTTGGAAAACAGCTTGGCAGTTTTTTATAAAGCATATGCCTACTGTATAACCCAGCTATTTTACTCCTGCATATATACCAAAGTGATATGGAAGCACATATCCTTACAAAGATTTATTTATGTTGTTCATAACAACTTTCTTCATAAATTTCAAAAATTGGAAAAACCCCAATATCAATGAATGTCTCTAGATAAATTATGGTATATCCATTCAATGGAATATTAAAGAAATGAACCACTGCTATACACATGAGACGAATGTCTCCAAATCATTATGTCATTTGAAAGAATTCAGGTAAAAAGAGCACATATTTTATGATTCTATTTATATAAAATTCTAGAAAATCCAAACTAATTTATATTGGTAAAAATGAGAACTATGTTTGCCTAAAGTAAAGGGTAAAAAGAGGGAATGGAAAAGACAAGGAAATTTTGATGGCATTAGGAATATTTGTTTGAGAATATGGCTTTACACACATTTGTGCATGTCAAAAGTGATCAAATTAGATACTTTAAGTATTTTATTTTGCGTGCTTTGATTACACACACACACACACTATAAAAAGAGGGCTCCACCACGTAATCAATACAAACTCTAAAGCAAGAGTCATGCAGACATCAACTATGCCAGGCCTTGTACTATGCAGGACTGACTTCTTCCATTAAAGACAAAAGAGAAAAATGATTTTTTTTTTTTAAATAAGTTTACAACAAACACTTAAAGGGATAATTAAAGGTTAAAATAAATACGTATTCAAAGAGATGGGGCTGGGGTTGGGCTCAGTGGTAGCATGGTCACCTAGCATGAGGCCCTGGGTTTGATCCTCAGCACCACCTAGAAAATAAAATAAATAAATAAATAAATAAAGGTATTGTGTCCACCTACAACTAAAAAATATATTTAAAAAAAAGAGATACTAGAAAAAGAAAGTTGAATGAAGCATTGTAAAAGTGTTTCAAAAACAGATCAAGTTATACAATAGGGCAAAGAGATATTTTGCAATAACAAGAATGCATACTTATAAATAAGATACAGTGGTCACCAAACAGCACAGAAGATAAATGTGTCAATTAGCACTGAAAATGCAAAAGGGACTTAATAAAAACATAAATGTGGTAGAAAGAGTCTATGTACCTCTTTCAGAAATGGGTAGGTCTACTAGACAAAGAAAAATAAGCAAATGCCTTCAGGAACTAACAATTAATAATTGTTAATAATAATTAAATAATAAATTGAGTAATGCAACAAATAACTGTAATAGATATATGAAGAATCATATTGCTCCAAATAGAGAATATGCATCTATATTTTTGTCTTATGGCCATGAAACATTTGAAAAAAAATGATTCAGTATTTTTGCTTCAATCAGTTTATTCAAGAAAATAGATTGTAAGTTAAATTTTCCATTCATAACAAATTAGAAATAAAAGGTAAAAATGAATTGCTAAGACACTATCAGGACTTTCCTGAGACTGAAATGACCCCTTGACATGGATCATGGTACAGTGTGGAATTCATAGGAAGAAAATCTCAGTTCCTGTGTGGCATTAAGCCAGTCACATAATCCCTGGGATTTCAATTTCTATAAAATAGCAATGATTCCACCCACCCTACAAATTTCAAGTTTCCTAAAATGCTGAGGTCGTGGAAACACAGTAGTTTTCAAATTATAAAGTACTAAGCAAACATAGGGCTTCTGTGAGAAAGCATACCCAAGTGTCAATCAAGTTGTATTCAGAAAACAACTGGGAAAAACAAAGGGCTTTAGAGGCACAGTCTTCCTATATTGGGTTCCATCTGTACCTGTATGCAGAGATCTTTTTAAAGAAATCTACAAAAGCCACATACTTGGAATAGTAGGAACTGTGGCAACTAACAATAGTAACTTGTTACTAACTTATAACTAATGAGGAGTAAAATTCCCTCAGATAAGAGATACTTAAATATTTGATGACTAATAAATTAAATGTTAATTAAATACTTCAGTGATTTTCTTCCCTGACCAGCATATAATTAACATTTAATTTGTTATAAAATATTTAAAGTTATGAAATATCCGATGGCATCTAAAATGTCTCCATTGTCAAACTGTCTTGGGACAATGTGCCAAGGGTACAAGAGGTTAGACTGGCATTTAAATCTCAGGAGACAGAACATAAAAAGTGTCTTTTGTGACTTTCTCACATAAAGAAATTGAGAATGAGATAAGGGGAATCTCATTTTCCAAATGAATTTAACCAAGAAAGTTGTAACCCAGAGCTGCTCAGAAGTAAAGGACAGAATGGGAATGAATCACTCTTCCAATCTAAAACTCCTGAACCTTATGAATGTTGCAGCCACCTCCATGGTTAGTGGAAAACATACCTGAAAGTTGGTTAGGAAAAAAGCACCACTCTCTTTGGCCTCTTTGAACTTGAAATACACCTACAAGAAGAGCAAGCATTAGAAGGATTCAGACTAAACAAAAGAAACACCTACTTAGACAAGTGGTGCCACAAAAGACAACTCATTCCTGTCCTTCCCACAGGCTCGCTGCAAGTCCCAGAGAGAAATGCACTTTCCCATTAGTTTGAAGCTGACCTTGGAAAGTACAAGAGCTTGAGTTTGTAACAAGGAAAGTAGGTCAGAGAGAGCTGTGGCAAGACAGCTAGCTAAGTTTGGGGTCTGCCAAATAAGCATTCACTTTGTCAATTTTTAAGTTAAGACCATACAAAACAGTCACTGGAGCAAGAACAACCTCTCCTGTGGATGGATCTCAGTAGAGTTCTGTGATGGACCAGGCTAAGAGCAATTCTCCCAAAAAAGTCTCCTTTGACACACACCTATCATATCAAAGGGGGCAGGTGGGTTCCATTTCCAAAGACCTTGATGCTGGATGCAGCCTCCCCCTTCCATCTCTTCATTAACCTCTTGCATGCCTGGTCTCCAGCACTACACCAGATCAGTGATTCAGAGGTGAGATCAAAGTGGCATGCACACCAGACACTAGAGCTCGGCCTTCACAAGAACTGGTTCCAAGAACTTTCCAAACTCCTTAAGTTTCTATGAGTAATGCTACCTACTCAAACTCCTTTACTCATCTACCATTTTCTACCTAGTATTTAAAGAGATTCTAGCTCTGTCCCAGTCCACACCCAGCTCAAGCAGTACACTGGATTCAGCACCATATACACTAGTCATAAAAATTTCATTTCATGTGTCAGTGATTGATTTAGGAGTAAACAGAAACATAGGTTTTGCCAAAGAAATAAGAAGAGGGAACTGCCCACGGCCTCTCTGTGAAGATGCAGAGCCTGGTAGAACTTGTCTTTATAATTCTCTGTTTGATCTTGCATCTTGATGCCATTCTGGAATATGGGAGTGGCAATCCTAAGAATACAATGCCCCACTGAGGACAGGGATCAAAGAATGAAAGAAGACAGCCATTCCCAATCTTAACGAGCTACTGAACAATCTATCCTGGGGACGCAATATCTCTGGATTTCTAACACTGTTTATTTGTAGGTTTGTTTTTTATAGTCCCTTCCCTCCCAACATGCAGCCTTCCTTTCATTGCTGCTTTACATCTTCTCAATATTTTTGACCTTTATAACTCATATTAATTTCCCTTCTACCTAATTTGCACATCCAGGACCTTCAACCTGGTCAAATCCCAGTGTTCTCACTCTTAGTCCAGCTCAATTCAACAAACATTAATTTGGTATCCACTGTGTGTACTAGGATTTGTGCTGGTAGTAAAGTTCATATCAGCTCCATATAAATGTTTCTAAAATTTACATTGCCATAAGAATGGTGCTGTCTCAGATAGCAGTACTCCTGGGTCATCCTATAAATTTCAGCTACAGGATATATCCAAAATAAATGAACAATAGCATCTACATCAGGAACTGGACTTCTTTTTGTGCCTTTGATTCCAACACCAATCTCTTCTTCACAGAGTTCCTTCACACACTTCTACCTGCAGATTCAAGCAACCACTACAGTGAGCAGATTGAACAAGAAGCATCTATAAATTTCTGGGATTGAAGACAGCATCAGTAAACAGCATCATTTTGTAGCTCTTATAAGTCTGTTTTTTTCTTATTTGCTTGTCTCTACCCCTTCAGCTTCAGCATGATGCCAGTTCTAGTCCTTTCCATGGATGGTAGACCACATGCATTGCACTGCTTTCCATGAAACTGTGGCCCCAGGTCTATCTGCCTAGTTCCTGACCTGGCCTGTGACCTGTTCTCACACCTGGCTCTACCCAGCAAGCCTTGCTTTACTCATTCACCTGCTGCATAAGAAGAGCTTCTGCTCATATCACAATATGTCAGGCTTAGCAACAGTACTGAGAAATAGCAGAAGTGAGGGAAATGCTTACATAATATTGTGAAACACACTGTCCTGTGAATATAAGCTAGGACAAGGGACAAGTAATTTTCCACTGGGAAGGTGATGAAGCAATAGAAGAGAATTAGAAAGAGATAATGGCATATGCATCAAAAAGGAATATATGCAGATGTTTTTGTACATCTGCATATGTACACAAAGCTATAAAACTCTAGATTGAAGAATGGTCAACAGACCAAAAAGCTGAGGAAAAAATGAGGTTTTGTCTCAGTCATATGTCTGAGAATATCAGGCTACTATAACAAAACACCATAGACTAAGTGGTTTATAAATAACCAAAATTTATTTCTCATACTTCTGCAGTCTGAGAAGGCCAGGATCAAGGTGCTGGCAGGTTTCTTGTCTGGTGAAGCCCCACTCCTAGGCTTATAAGTAATGCCTTAATATGTGTTCACATGGTACAAGCTAGCTCTCTAGGATCTCTCTAATTTGAATTTCAACTCATAAATTTCGGGGAAGGACACAAACATTCATACTATAGCATCATGTAACTATTTCAGAGCCCATCTTAACTGAGTCTCTTCAGAATGTGGATCTTGCTAGATAAGAATTGCTTTCTGAGGAGGAATTCTTGTTTGGTTTCATTTAACCCATCCATGAGTGATTCTGTGGAGCAGTTGGGAACAATAAATGGTGTTTACTGATGTCAGACCCTATGTGAGCAAATGACAGATCCACAGTTGCATATTGTCAGGAATTACGTGAACCTCACATGAGATTATACAGCAACATCAGGCTTGGTGATGGCTGAAATTTGCAATGCCGGAAGATGTTTTCTTGGTGGAACAGCTTTCAGCCAGGCCATTTAACTCTCCAGTGAGCTACCACAGTGATAAAGCTCTTCAAATCCCGATGCTGGCAGGGAACATCAGCATCACACGTAATTATCATCCTCGGAGAAAAGAGTCCATTAATGATCTGGGCTGAAACCAGGTCTGAATACTAATGAAAGGATGGCCTTCTCAGATATTAATTAGGGGTGACACTTTTAGGGCAAGTTTGACTTTTCTTTCTGGGATTCCAGTTGAGACTGTGCATTGGATGTGAGCAAAATACAGATCCAAATTTTTAAAAAAGGAGAAGAAGAAGAATAGTGGAGGACTGAAAAAATGAAGAAAAATTAAGGAAAGAGGGTCATGAAAACAAATCAGGAAGATGTCAACCCTAAAAACACAAAAAGTAGTTCAGGTGCCAGTAACTCCAGCTGCCCTCTCCATGTCACTTGAGATTCAATTAAGTCAGCTCTGCCTATATTTCCTGTGCTCTGTACACAGCCTAATCTTCTCCCCCCAAATATTAGGAATCTCCAGGGTTTCTGTTCTCGAAGTTTTTCTAAGTTCCTCAGCCTGTGAACATAGTGCTTTATCTGCATTTCTTGCCTATGGTGGGTTTGCCTTCCTCCTAGACACTTAAAGTGTGGTGGTAACAGTAATACCTAGGCCTGTTAGTCAAGCAGAACTATGGGCCCACCTCAGGCCTATTGGATCAAAATATGGGAGTTTATCAAGATCCCCAGGGATGTGCATACAAAGTGTGAGAAATTCAGCTATGCATAAGGCAGACAATATATAGAATTCAGTCACTAGTTTCCCCCACAAAAACGTATGGTGGGAATTGTGGACTTGGGACAGTGAAAGGGTTTATAAAGAAGTGATGCCTAGACTTTACAACTGAATATTTTCCACCCCTTATATGTATTTAAAAGTCTTTGGATTGAGCTGGTCATGGTCGTACAATCCTGTAATCCAGTGATTTGGGAGGTAGAGGCAAGATGGCAAGTTCAAGGCCAGCCTCAGCAACTTAGTGAGACCCTGTCTTGAAAAAAAGTAAAAAGGCTTGGGATGTATCCCAATGGTAGAGCACACCTAGGTTCAATTCCAGTACTGAAAAAAATGTGATACATATATATATAAAATATGTGTGTGTGATCACATTCATGTCTTTTGATCAAACAAAGGGGTATCTACTATTGCTCTCAACACATAGTACCCCAGAAAAACTTGCAGAGACTTTGAAGATTCATATTTTCCTTTCTTTATCCCATTCCAGTCTCCATGAGTAAAAGAAGGCAATATAGACATATCTTTTTCTTCTGATGTGAAATATGTCATCATTATCCCACTTACAAAGCAGAAACTGCTATAGCCACTTTGGACTTTGAAACCATCTTTTTCATGCTGTTACATCTAAACTTCAATTATTCATTGCATAGTAAGATAAGAATATCTTGGGGCATTCAAATCCACAAAGTCTGAACACCATATGTGTGTATGTGAGGCACTTGCTCTCAAACATTTTACCAGAATAACAGACAGGGAATCAAAGTTCCAAGAACAAGTTTGTTTTAGTCAGCTTTTCTGCTGCTGCAACTGAAAGACCCAACCAGAGCAACTGTAGAGGAGGAAAAGTTTATTTGAGGGTTCCCAGTTTCAGAGGTCTTAATCCATAGAAGGCCGGTTCCATTCCCTTCATTCCTTAGGGCTCAAGGTGAGGCAGAATATCAGGGTAGGAGAGTGTGTCAGAGGGCAGCAGCTCACATGATTTTCAGGAAACAGAGAGAGATGCCCCTCTCCACATACAAAATATATACCCCCCAGCCATGTCTCCAGTGAGCCACTTCCTCCAGCCACACCACAACTGCCTCCAGTCACCATTAATCCCATCAGGGATTAATTCACTGATTAGGTTAAGGTGATAGCCCAATCATTTCTCCTCGAAACTTTCTTGCATTATCTCACATGTGAGATTTTGGGGAACACCTCACATCCAAACCATAACAAAGTTCTAATTGGTTTCTCTTCATTTGATCCATCTCTTTTGTCAAAATCAGTTTCTATGTCATACTCAGAACTCAGAACTATGGCCAGGGCCACCTATTACCCAAGTCATTAATTCTTCTTGTATGCTTTCTGGAAATTCTCTCTGGGATTGAAGACAGTACCTAAGCAGAAGTTACTAAGAAATTCCTGGCTAGAGTGGGTGTTTCCTTGGGCTGGGACCACCAGGAACATGGCATGTCATCAGACTTAGTGAAAATAGGGAGAAAGGAAAGTTACCCCTGGTTCCATATGAGGTGGAGAAGAGAATATTTCAGATATGGACAACTGGAAGCACAGACTGGGCAGGTAGCCTGCATGATTAATAACACATCAGATTAATTCACTTTTAATATAGGTGACCAGCAACCTCTAGTACATACTAACTAGCTTTGATCAACAGAAGAATAAATTTTTAAAAAAGCATTGAGGTCCACTGAATGTTACAAATATTCAGATCAACAAACATTTTTTTTCAGCATCTACTTTGGACCTGGAGCTGTGCAAGGCCAGGGAAACACAAGAATTACAAAGTAGTCCCTGCCTTCCAGGTGCATAATTACAGGAAAAAATTAATTTGAATAGAATATGGTAAATCCTAAAATAGATACAAGCACAGGGAATCTTAAATAAGCATGGAAGAAGATTCCTTTGTCTGTCTTGGGCAATCAAGGATGGCATCAGGAAAGGTATCACCTGAGAAGATATTTTTCTATTCTACCATAAATTGGCATCTTATTTTCATCGTTTTTTTTTTTTTTTAACCACAAATGTTGGGTTTCTGACATAAGCAACATAACTCTCCTGGAAGTTTTGTATCAGGCATGTACATTGATTTGGAAGGTAGTCACTAGACAATAGTTCAAGTTAGTGTGAATTTATTGCCCAAAGTAAGAAACTTCTAGAGTGATGCAGGGACATTATTAATAATTCCTGACTAACCTATAAGCTGAGACCAACCTGGGTGAACTGGTAAAGGGGCACTCTAGGGTAAGATCACATTTGCAGCAATCTAGTAAACAGAAGATATCCCTAACCACATAACTTGTCATGTCTTCTTACATCATGTTGAGGTCAGACTGCTTGTGAAGAATTTTGAATAATACTCTGTAAAACTTGGAATTAATTTTTGGCCTTGCAGTTAAGCAACATTTTTATAGTGTGAGTGCTACGGTCTGAATATCCCCCAAGTTCATGTGTTCTGAATCCCCATTGTGGCAGTAGTGTAAGTGGGAACTTGAAAGGAATTGAGTAAGTCAGAAGTGCTTGGCCCTTATGAATGGATTAGTGTCAATTTATGAAAGTGCTGGAGGGTACTAGCCTTGAGTCCTTTTGCCCTTCTGTCCCTTTTCTTCAGGTGAGGACATAGCATTCACACCTTCCTGTAATATGAGAATGTAGCAAGAAGGCCTCATCAGAAACCAAATGATCTTGGGCTTTCCAGTCTCTGTAACTGTGAGAAATAAATGTCTATCATTTATAAAGGACCCAGTTTGTGGTATTTTGTTAGAGAAGCATAAACAGACTAAGACAATCAGACTAGGATCATGTTTGCATGGATCCTTACTTACAAAGGTTGTAACCAAAGGACAGGGAACAGGAGAACCCTCAGTCCAGCTATGGGGACAGGCCCTGGGGAACTCTGCCACAGATGCCAACAGAGTTTCCTGGTTTATAGCATTGTTCAATCTCAGTCCATGCACATACTCACCCATGTCTGGGGACAGAGGAAGAGGAGCAAAGGTAAAATCAGAGGATCAGTGGGTAGGCAGAGACCATTGAAAAGGAAGACAGTACATGTGAGACTACACAGGAAAGGTCAGGAATCCAATCTCTAGGTGGTCCAGGGATATGTGATAAGGAGCAGTCCAAGCCTTGAATTCAGTTTTAACCTTGAAAAACCTAAATCATAAATCCAATTGGTGGTACTGGGAGGGGATAGAATAGTCATAAATACAATGTTGTTTTGGCATACTTTGAAAAGTGTGCATTTATACTGAGTTCTTTCAGATAATAGTGACGGTGACTAACATGACTTGAGCATTTCAGTCACTTCACATCTATTAGTTGACTGTATTTTCACTGCAGTATTAAATGCCAGATGATGAGTATTATTATTGTTATTATAATTTTGCCCTTTAGAAATGGAGTTATGAGATGTGAGCTGAGAAGACTTGGAGAATCCTGGAAGCGGTGCATCTGCCATTTATACAGTTCTGTCTCTTTAAAAGTAGATTTGAGCAGATGAGAAATACAGTTCTTTTAAGACAATGCCACTTAAGAAGTATATAAGGAAGGATTTGAGGTTATCCTAGAGAGCATCTCAAGGGTGAGTAAGATAGGAAGATTCTTCCAGAAATAGTGAGAATCTTAAAGGTCTGTTCACTTATACAAAGCTAAGCTTGGTGCATTAACTACAAGTGCTTATTTCAATTCATACGGCAGTACAGCTTAGTTCACCTAGAACTAACTAATGGATGAGGGAGGAAGCAAAAGAGCTCCTATTTCCCAAAAAGATCTGACCAGAGAGAGAAGTTGAGAAAACATCCTAATAGAAAATCAGCTATTGTTAAGAAAAGAAGTTCAAAGCTTCAGCAAGAACCAAATTGCTAAGAACCAAAGGCAAATTCAGAGAGTAAGTGGGCTCTGGGATCCTCTGAGATCTACCATCCAGCAACTCAGATTGGAATTTGAGGATCTTCTTATAAGGAACATCCGATTATTATTAGAGCACATTCCAATAAACTAAAGCTCCTATATGCCTCAGGATTAATGTTTTTAATTTCAAATGTTGCTCTGAACTGTTTATCATGAAAACATTTAATAATGTGATATAGCTTCTATATAGGATTGACCATAAAGAGGGATAGAGGCTGAATAATTGGGAAAGAATCTTAACGACCAGCAGGGGTTACTGGTCAGTGAAGAAGAGTGGAAGTAAATAGCTGGAGAAAGACAAAAGTGAATCAAAGACAGCTTCACACAGAGAAAGGGATCTGCAGTTTCTCTTTTAAGTCCTTCCTGATGGACATGGGATGCGAGTAGTGGGTTTCTGTATCACCCAAGGGGTCCAAACAACAGCTAAAGATGTGCCTTTGGCAGCAAAGCTGGGGAAAAGAATGGATTCCAAAGGATTAGATGATGCCCCTCACAGAGGCCCAGGAAATATGCCCCAGGGCTTCAGTCATTCAGAGGAAGTAAAGAACATCACAGTTGGCCACACAAGATATTTTGGCTTTCATATGAAATCGGTGTTCATTGTGTGTTGTTTCCAAATTAATTCTAATTAACTGATTCTTTAATAAGAATTCTCATTAATCCTTAGAGTACTGCAAAGTAAGAGATAAACCAACAGTATTCATGGCAGATGAAATAAATGGCCGTGGAATTTCCTGTGAAAGGTCTTTGAATGAGGTCACAACGCATTTATATGGAATAATGTCTGGGATAGTCTCAGGAAAATATCTTAAATGGGACCTGTATCTTCTGGCACCATCATATAAGGAATTTTCCTCCTTATGGGTCTAACTAGAACTAATAGACAGCAATCATTATCTGTTAGACAGGTGTGGCAGTGTCTCTTTGTGCCCTTTCCAAAGAGATTGCTTTCTGCAATGAGAGAAAATCATGTAACATTTTCAGATTCTGGCTAAGAGACGTATCATATAAAAATCACCCTTATTCTCTCCTTTGATATGTGGGTTTCTATAAATAAACTGGGAGAAGATAAGCCAAAGAAGGCAAAATAAAAATTATGACTGAGCATCACTATGAGCCCCGTTTTGACTCAGGAAAAAGTAATGAGGAAATCAGCATTACTAAACCCCTTTGCTAGAATAGTTACACATTTTCACAAGGTGACTGGTTAGAGAGACGAAAAGGCTAGAAATGGGGATGCTGCATTTGTAAAAAGCCTTTGGAAAGAGCACCTCAGCATGACGGTGAGAAACCGTGTTGGTTCTCTATAGGAAACGGGCAGCCGACCTATACAAATCTATGATTCTGGGAAGTGACAGCCTCGTTGACACAAAGGGTACAAGATTGAGTGGCAAAGTCCCTATTAATTCCTTTGCCGTGGTTTGCTGCAAAGGGTGTTCTGTCAGTAACAACAGCCCTAGGGGGCTGTTGGCTTGAATTCTCAGGTCATCCCCACAGGACCTGGGGTGGGGGGGTTGTACCCATAGTGACTCTAGAGACTAGTAATACTTATTTCTTTCATTCTGTTCTGTGAAGAACTGAATCATTTCTCTGCTGATGGCATAACCAAACACAAGGACTAGGCAAAGGCACAGCTGTGGCACAAGTCTTAGAATTACAGCCTCCAGAGGGCAGTTAGGCCAGGATGTAATCCCCCAAGAACTGAGGGTCAACACAGCGACAAGCTCAGAAGTTTGGTAACAAGCTACCAAACTCCAGGCAAAATGTGATAGCTAAAATGGTTGAGAGTTGCTATAGAGATACGGATACATCTGAAGTCAACACCAAGGAAGAGGATTTCAGGATCCTGCAGTACAATGGAAACAGGATGGATTTTTTTGTTAATGTTGTTTTTCTTTTTCCTTTCCTTCTTCTTCTTTTTTCAGTCTGCTTGGGTTTATGTGGTCTCTTCTGGAACACTGTACAAATAATAAGAAAAGGGGGAGAAAACATACAGATCGTACTTCAGTTTCTGACCATGACAGTGGCTGATACCAGACTAATATTCCCACAGTAACCAACTGTAAAATTGGTTAAAATATACAGAAAAATTTTTTAAGATGTTGAACTAAAAGCAACATATTAAAGAAGGGAAAAAATGAGATGAAGCCTCCTATCTCTCTGGCTCTCTGTACAGAGATAATTTCTGGACCATGATTAAAGGAGAAAAGTTGTTGATGCAGAGCACAAAGGGCTTATTAGCTAGGGAGGTAATATTTGGAGACCAAGACCTCAGGAACTAGGAAGAAGGGAGCTTCACAGAAGAGGAGAACAAGAAATCTGCAAAAGGATCTGCCTGCCACTTAAAACAAACATTAAGTTGTATATAAACAGAATGCAACAAGACTAGGCAAAGCAGAAAACTGCTGCTTGGGATGAGGATCTGTACAACAAGTGACCATTCCAGAGGTCATAGTCTGCTGAGATATACAGATGTTCCACCAGCCAATATAAGGAAACCTCACTGCATACTCCAAGAACCCAACTGAGACCTCAGAAAAGTCAAAAACAGGATGCTTTCTTCTATCATAGAGTAGAGGCTGGTGTTATAGATTTACCCTAACATAGCTGAAAATTGCCCTCTACTGATGCCGGGAAGAACAAAATCCATCAATCCTTAAAAGAAAACAACAAAAGCCAGGATTTTAAAAAATGTAGCTTCCACAGTGTCCAACATACTATAAAAAAATTACTAGAAAATTACTAGAAATAAAAGGCATGATCAATAGTAATGACAAAATCCATAGAAACAGATCCAGAGATGGCAGAGATGTTCAATTAGCAAATAACTCTAATTAGGTATTTATTAATATTTTTAAGGATTTAAAATTAGTTGTATTAGACAACTTTTCTTCACTGTGTCAAATATCTGACATGAACAACTTAGAGGAGGAAGGACTTATTTTGGCTCACAGTTTCAGAGGTTTCAGTCCACAGTCAGCCAGTTCCATTGCTTTAGGCCTGAGGTGAGACTGAACATCATGGCAGGGGTGTGTGGAAGAGCAAAACTACTCACCTCATGGCAGCCAGGAAACAGAGAGAGAAGGAACTGCAGACAAGATATATCCTTCAAGGACATGCCCCCTACTTCCTCCAACTGGTTCCATCTCCAACAGTTTCCATGATCTCCCAATAATGCCACCAACAGGGAATTCGTCTGTAACATGTAGGCCCTTGGGGTTTATTCCAGACCCAAACCACACACTACCCAAGCTGAAGTAGAGGAGTGAGTAGGATGAAAGGCTGGAAAAATAGATAGAACCTCAATGACTCTAGGGCAATATCAAGCAATCTGATAAACATGTGATTGGATTTCCAGTAGGAAAGGTAGGAGATATTATAATTTAAATAAAAGATATTTGAGGCAGTTGTGGTAATACACACCTGTAATACTGGTGCCTCAGGAGACTGAGGCAGAGGATCACAATTTCAAGGGCAACCTGGGTAACTTTGCAAGACCCTGTCTCAAAAATTTCCAAATTTGATGATAATTGTCAATCAACAGATTGAAGAAGCTCAACATACTACAACGAGAATAAACATAAACAATACCTAAGCTCATCACAGTCAACCATCTGGAAATCTATGATTGAAAACATAACAAAATTCTAGGCATTATCATTGACTTCTTATTTGGAACAATGCAAAGCAGAAACGTAATGGAATGACATATTTAAAATGCTCAAAGGAAAACATAATGTCAACTTTGCATTCTCAATATGGTGAAAATATTCTTCATAAATGAAGGTAAAATAAAATAACTCATCACCAGTAGACCTGCCCAATAAGAATATTCTTTGAACTGAAGTAAAATAAAAATTATAAAAATACATTAAAAAAATACTAAGGTAAATATGAAAGAAATAGAAAGATATATTACATACTTGATAAGAAAATTCAAAATTATGCCATTTTTAATTTAGTGTTATTTCATAAATTTAATGCAATCCTAACAAAAATTCCAGCAGAATTGTTTTCTACAGGTAGACAAGTTAAGAAGGCTAGGGATGTAGCTCAGTGGTAGAGCACTTACTTAGCACTTGCAAGGCCCTGTGTTCAATCCCCAGTATCAAAAAAAAGAAAGACAAGTTGATTATAAAGTTTATTTGAAAGAACAAACAAGAAAAAAATAGTCAGAAAAAAAAAACAATAAAAGAAGAGCAAAAGGGGAGAGGTTAGCCTATAAGATATTAAAGTACATCATAATCTTAAAATTAAAGAAGTATGATATTCACACGTGAGTAGATAGAACAGAAAGTCTAGAAAAAAAAGACCTAAGTGCTTATGACAATTAGATATATTAAAAAATGGCATCTCAAATCACAGAGAAAAAATGACTTTTTAATGATTCATGCTGAGACAACTCGACTGTCATTTGGAATTTAAAATAAAATTGAACCCACCCTTCCATAATCAACCAAGACAAATTCCAAATAGATTAGAGATTTCAGTATAAAAATGTGGTATTGTATAAGAACTAAAAGATAAGTAACTATATTCCTATATAATTTGAAGAGAAGGAAAATCTTGCATGACCAAAATTTCGGAAGCAATGAAGAGAGGGATTGATATATCTGACTATGTAGAATATAAAAATAAAGGAAAAGGAAAATTCTTACATTAAAAAACAGGGAAAACAAAAATATATGTGAAATGACAAGTCTCCATAGGATACAAGGGCCCACAAACAATTCTAGAGCTAAAGGCCAATAATCCAATAAAATAAAGGGGAACAAACAGCAATTGATAAGTTCACAGAAAGAGAAGTGTTTCATAAAGAATGAAAAGACACTTACCGTCCAATAAGAAAAACACAAATTAACACAACACCGAAATTCTACTTTTAAATTCTCAGCAAAATCCACAAGTCCATTACAAACCCTTCAGTGAAGCTACAGAACACTCGTTCTTTCCTAGTTGGCAGAAAGGCAAAATGGCAAGAATAAAACTACATTTGCACTTGACCATCCTGTATTAAAAGAACAAACAAACAAACAAAACTTTGGGGTTTTAACTAATTATTCATAATTCAAAAAAACCTGAAAACATTTCTGAGGTTCACTTGGAGTTGGATTATTCCACCAGCTCCGTATTTGCTAAGTAGAAGTGACATAATTCTTGGTCTTCGACTAGTCTACTGATACAGGACAATGGGGAGGACACTCATAGCTCAGTTCAGTAATCATGCCCAGGAGGGCTTTTAAATGTTAATTGCTCAGGAGTATACACTTCCATTGATCAAGGGCCAAGACCCTAGTGAGAACCATAAAAATAAATACCTTGAATTTTTAAGCTCCTCCCATCTTTCCTGATATCTAAGAAATATAGGTCATTCTGGTGCCAACAGGAGGTTGAGATAAGGGAAGATTATAAAAGTTGTTTTATATAAGGGGTCAGCAAACTATAGCCTGTGAGCCAAATCCGACCCGCTCCCTGTTTAGTAAATAGAATTTTATTGGAACATAGCCATACTTATTCATTTACATAGTCTGTGTGATTGTCTGGGATAGGTAGTTACAACAGAAACTTGCCTGCCAAGCTCAAACATCTTTTCTCTGGTCCTTTTCAGAAAAAGTATGGCAATGTCTACCCTAACTTAAAAAGAGATTTGAACTCTGCAAAATTCTGATCCAGTTTAGTTCTGTGAGCAGGTTCTGATGAATTGATTGTCCTCCCATTGTATCAGTAAGCAACAAGCTACAGTTGAGGCTCTGAGATTGCCATGGTTGCTAGGTTGCTAGGTAAACACAAAGCCATGTGCCCTGCAAAATCCTGGGAGACAAAATCCTGAGGCACCAGCCACAATTTCAGGACCCACGCCTTGCTGCCATTCTCATGATGAATTGTGGCATATAGACTGTGATCCTGGGGCTTAATGACCTTGGAACTCTGAACACTGAATTATTTTAAGAATCTCAAAAACTAATTAACCTTGCAAAAACTACCCTTCTCTCCAAAGTACTGAGCTCTCAACTCTGCTCTAGATAGAATAAATAACAAGAAATACAGATATGGGTCTTTGGAACATGTGAGAACCTTGAGTTGCAGATAGTTAAGGACAGAGGAGTTCATCAAGCTTTTCTCTGAACTCACTCACCACTAAGAAAAAAGTTCTTTTTACTGCTTTCTCTGAGGCACACCATTTTTTTCAGACCAGACAGCTCCTCTATATGCCCAGTACAATTCCCTCATCTCCTTCTCATCTCATCAAAATCTCTGAACTCATGTCTCTTGTGGCCCACTCTTACTGGCCCACTCTGCAATGGTTCTCAACCCCTTGCCACAAGCCCATGGTGGATTCTGGATGACTTTACTCATTCTGCTCCTGAAGCTTGCTTGCATTTTAGTTCTCTAGCCTGCACCTGAGGAGGAAGAGACCACCCTTCAGTGCTGCCCAGGAATCTCTTCACTGTGGATGTGTTGTGCGCCCCCTAATTTCCTCCCACATCTTCTCCTGCCCTGCTTCTGGCAAGTGGTTGGGTCTATCCACTAAAAGTGGCTGCTGGTCTAGAAAACTGAACTCTGGAAAAACTGAACTTGGTGAAACTGGCCCAGGTATTCTTGCTTTCTGAATCATGTAGACAGAATCTTCAAGGTACCTGAACTTCCATGGCAACTTGTTTTCATTAATTCTCAGTCCCTTTGTGGTTTCTCCTCTACAAACCTCAAAAAGGTCCAACTCCTCTGAGTGTGAGGTCCTAGTCACCTGCTTTCCTCTCCTAGCATCCTTCATGGATGTAAAAGCTAGTTAAAATTCTATTCCTTACATTCATCACTGGCTTAGGAGACTGGTTTCTGGGTGAACTCGGAAGTAATCATTTGTCAGGGGGCACTGGCCCCTTGTGAGATTGCAAGAACAGGGTCCTCCATGTAGCTCTCCACCAGGTCCACTATAATAGGAGTGAAAGCAGAGGAAACCCTAGTCTCAAAGCCTAAAAGAAGAATGAAATGATGGCCTTCACTGGTAAATGGATAGAGCTGGAAAATATTATGCTAAGCGAAACAAGCCAGTACCCAAAGGCTGAATGTTTTCTCTGATTATGTGGATGCTAATTCACAATGCAGGGGGTGGTGTTAGGGAAGAATAGAATTACTTTGGATTAGGCACAGGGGAGTGAAGGGAGGGAAGGAGGCCTGGGGGTAGGAAAGATAGAATGAATCAGACATTATTACCCTATGTGCATATATGACTACATGACTGCTGTGATTCCACATCAGGTACAACCAGAAGAATGAGAAGCTATACTTCATTTATGTACATTGTGTCAAAGTGCATTCTACTGTCATATATAACTAATTAGAGCAAATAAAAAATATTTCAATTTTTTTTTAAAAGACCCAGATCCCACCCTTGGTTCAATACTGTCCATCTCAAGGGCAATGACCAAGTGCCACATTTCCCCTCACACCTAGAACTGGGAAAATGCTACCTGGTATAATGATTTGAAGAGTGATAAACCTAAAGTTCTAATAATATTCTCCGCTATGGAAAGTATCTCTGGGCTTATTGTTATATCTCTGTGTGTTTCTTTCTCTCTCCTGCTCCCCTTGGTCAGTCCTCACATGGCCATCAGCCCACACCAGTTGCTGACTCCCTCTGCTCCGCTTCTTCATGTCCCCTGGAATTCCTCTGGTTCACAAGCCTGAGAAAAGTGCAGATGATTTTTTTAATGTCACCAAAACCTGCCAATGGCATGCTAGAACCCAGTTCTTAGGTGGACCACTATGCTTGAGAGTCTACAAATTCACCTTTATGCTCACACAGCATGTTTACCCTGATTCTCTCAGGCCTGGAGCTATTTTCTTCCTATTCAGTTTCGTGGCAGATGATGTGAGAACCTGAACATCACTGATGCAGGCTGACTTTGTCCCTCTGGCCATCCCTTCTCATCCAGTCATTGCCACATTGCCATTATCCCACATTCCGTGGTCTCTCGCTGCCCTTCCCATGCTGCCACACTGCAGAGAGAGGGCTTTCTCACCACAAATGTCCTGACATTTTAACTTGGTCCCTGTTATGGACTGAGTTGTGTCCCCCTAAAGTCCATATGCTGAAGCCCTAACCCTCAATGTGAACGTATTTGGAAAAAGGACCATGAAAGGGGTGATTAAGGTTAAATGAGGTCATAAGGGAGGGACCCTAATCTGATAGCACTGTTGTACTTATAAGAAAAGGAAGAAACTCCAGAGACCTCTCTCTCCCAATGCACACAAAGGAACGGCTATGTGAAGACACAGGAAGAAGGCCACCATCCGCAGGCTAGGAGGAGAGGCCTCACCAGAAAACAACCCTGCAGGCACCTTGCCCTTGGACTTCCAGCCTCCCAAACTGGAAGAACATAAATACCAGCCTGTGGCGTTTTGTTATGACAGCCTGAGCTGTCTAGAGGATGGGCTTGCTTTGTCACTGGGTCCTATTGGGCCATTACTGTGCCCCTCGTCATCTCTCAGCACCTTCTGCAGGTGGCTGACAGATCTCCTTGGGGCTGAGTCTGAGGTACTGTGGGAAGAATACCAGGTGCTGCACCTGAAACCATCCACTCTGCTGGCCCAACTTCTTCTGAGTCTCAGCTGTGATCTCCCTACTGCCTCTGCACTATCTTATTCAGAAGATCCATTTATTAGTGGCCACCCACCAAGGAGCCCAGGCCTTTCTTGACCTGCCAGGAGCACTTCTTGGGAAGACAGCATCTGTCCCTGCAGAGCCCTCACTCCATAGTGATTGCCTTTTAATTTAAAGGTCTCCTTTCCTGTATGTTTCTGTGCTTCTCACCGCATCTTTCCTTGTCTCTCTCTTTAAATATCATTTAGTTGTTCTTTCTCTTCCTCACTTGAGGTCTTTGTCTCTTACTCCTGAACACTCCCTTTTCTGCTTCTTTCCTCTTTCAACCTAAACCTTGAAGGACACCTTTGAATCATCTTTAACTGATTGAGTATGGCTTGTTCTCTAAAGTAAATGTGTCAACTGACATTTGGCTCTTCTTGTATGAAAACATATAAGCAAATGAAAACAAATGCAATATAACTTCTCTTGACTACTCATTTTTGGGGTTCTTGGTTCAGCACTACAAACCAACATTTCTCAAGACCATGAGGGGGCAGTGCAATCAAGCAGATGGTCTAACCCCAGTGGATATACACAGAGGTGAGACACAAAGGCATCATACAGAAATGGCTTGCTCCTGTCACTGGAGAAGAGCCCTGTATGATGGGGAAAGGCATGGAGAATGACAAACACGATCAGTTTCTGACTATTCAGTTTTCATATCTAGGCAATAACTGTACCAAACAGGGGGATCTTTAAATTCATCCCAGCTCAAAAGTCTGCTGTTTTGATTGAAAATCAAGAGGGAGGGGATGGTGGTGAAATCAGGATGACTGGATCTTTGAGCATGGTTGAGCAGAGGGATCTGAGGTTTTGATTTTGAGTGTATTGATTTTGAGATAGTAAAATGGCTAAGGAGAAATACCCGGCTGACTAGAAATTTCTCCTCAGAGAGGAAATGAGAAAAAAGAGATGTAATTTGGGAGCTCACAGAAGCCACATACCTGGAGAGCTTAATGTCCTCTGGCCTTCACCAGATGACTTAGCAAGGTTCTGCTCCTACTCTCATGTTGTCCTTATCCTCCCAAGCTGGGACCCAACCTGTACTAATTCTGGCATTTGCAAGTGACACAGACTCAACTCAAATTAGAATCAGTGGAAAAAAGAACTTACTGGCTCTTGCGTCTGAAGTACAGAGAAGCATTAACCAGTAGAAATGTAGTGTGGGACACATATGAAATCCAAAAAGTCGTTAGAAGACATTTTTGTTTGTTTTGTTTTGTTTTGGTACCAGGATTGAACCCAAGGGCACTCAACCACTGAGCCACACCCCCAGACCATTTTTGTATTTTATTTTGAGACAGAGTCTCACTAAGTTGCTCAGAGCCTCACTAGGTTGCTGAGGCTGGCTTTGAACTGGAATCCTCCTGCCTCAGTCTCCCAAGCTGCAGGGATTACAGGCATATGCCACTGTGCCCAGGTAGAAGACACATTTTTTAAAAGTTAAAATATTGAGGTGAAATTAATGTCAAAAATGTATTTTACCTAATCCAATGTATCCAAAATTACCCTACTCTCAATATGTAACTAGAAAGTTAAGATTATTAATGTGACATTTTACTTTTTTTTATACTGTCTTCAAAATAGAGCATGCATTCTACATTTCCAGAATATCTCAGTTTGGGCTACTAATATTTCTAGTGCTCAATAGCCACATGTGTTAGTGGCAGTCATATTAGACAGCACAAATCTAAAGCTCTAGCTTTTGTCTGTTTGTTTCTACATAGGACTGAATCCAGGTACTCAAATAGTGAGGTTTAGGCTCTTTCTATTTTGCATTTCTTTGTTTGTTGGACTCATCCTCTCCAAAAAGAGAGAGATCTTTGGCCAAGGAACGTGACCCATGGGTAGTTGCAACTTATATTGTGCTTACAGCTCAGTCACAGAGGATGGGACAAAGTCATTCTGACAGCTTTGATTGGGCTGATGTCCCATGATCATCCATGACTCAGCCACTGAGGTTAACAAGATGGAGCCAACTCCAATCAACCTTGTCTTCAATATTCTGGCAGACAAAGTTCTGACTGCCCAGACCTGGTCACATGCTCTTCCTCAGAGGGGGCTAATCATCTGCACTTGAGCCACATAGAATCAAGAAAAGTCCCCCGAAGAAGGAATGTTGCACAAATCATATATATCCATTTCCCTGCTACTTGTAGGTTTAAACAGCCCCTGAACTCAGGATTCCATTTTGGGTAGAATCCTGGGAATATGGAATTCCCTTGAGGGGTCAACCCTAGTCCTTCATCAGACCCCTTGGACCTTGGATTTAATTCTCCACCACCTGCCCTACCCTTTCTACCTTGTGGATTGGTGTCCCAATCTGGAGTTCACATTTGTCATTAGGAGAAGGAGCAGAACTTTCAGGCTCAGCTCTTCCATTCAACATCAGTTGCCTACCAGGAGCAACCTTGGAACCCATAGTTCTCTCCTGCCACTTAACTCCAATAATGATAGCAGTGAAAAACTAACCAGGAGAGACTATAGAGTAGAGAATAAGAGCACAGACTTTGGAGCCATACTGAAACTAGGATTCAAATCCCAGCTCCACTACTTAGTGGCTCCGTAATATTGGGCAAGTTATTCAAACTTTCTATGCCTCAATTTGTTCATCTTCAAAATGTGGATAAAAAGATCTCTGTGCCAGGTGTGTGGTGGAAATTAAACACATAAATGTCTATAAAATGCTTAGAAGAGTTTTTGTACATGGTGTTGTGGAAGGGTAGATCAGGGAAATTGATCCACTATGACTGATACGGAATCAGGGTTTTACTTTAGGGATTAGACCTTCTGCAAGTATGGGGAAAGCTGGATAAGTAAGTCTGCAAGAGGAGAATTGGAGGATGAAAGACATTGACTAATCAGGAGCTGCCAAGGAGAGCTGATGAGGAAGACTTTCTGTGCTTCTCCTGGTGGCCAGAAGGCCTACCTAGTTGGAAGAGCAGGCAGCAGGGAAACCAACACTGCACCACAGCAGAAAGCAAGGAACATGGACTCCACGATGGCCTCTCACACCATGTATCCCACACGTTGCTGGTGACCTAAACAAGCAACCAAGGCCTCTCTCCACATGTCCTGTGTGGGCAGGAAAGGGTTCCTGTCCAAAGGGTGGGCTGGCTGTAAATTAATCACTAAGAAATTTATTTAATAGAAAAAACCACAGGAGACAATTATCTTTTGAATCAGGGACATGCCCGGCTGAGCCATGGTAAAGGTTCTGGCTCTAACAGTGGAGGATCCCACGCTCTCTTTATTTATAATAGCCCAGATCAAAGGGGGATTGGTAGGAGCGTCTTCCGTGGGAAACAGGATGGGGTGGAGTTAAGCAAGCCATTCTGCTCTAGCGGATCATCTGGCACATCCAGTGCACGCAAATTCTGGTGGTAAGCCACTGCATGGAAACCACATATTCGAGGCAATCCGGAACAGTCTCTCATGACTGCCAGTTCCTGAGAGCTAGATTTCCGGGTCTGGTAGCTCAACCAAGCCTGGATTTATTTGCTAGCCATAGATGGCGCTCCTCAAAGGCCCTCCATAGAGCTGCACCCATGCCTGGCTTGGAACTTGGAGAAGTTGAAGGAGATCTAGTGAGAGCAGGAGTAGCAGGCTCTGTTGCTGCGAGTCCCCAACAAAGTCAAAGCAGAGAAGCAGCAACAGTGTGTGCGGTGGGGCCTGGAGTCCCACACCAGCTTTCTGAGCACAGGGCCTGTCCTTTCACGTCTGCTTTCCAAATTCCATGTGAATTTCTCTCATGGGAACCTTAGGCCAACTCTCACCCAGAACCACACAAAGAAGGAATCCATCGAAACATTTTCACAATATAAAACCATCATCATTATTATTACTATCAATACTGTGTATGGGTCTTACATGGTACTTATTGTTTGTATTATATATCACCAAAATGTCCCTGAGGATTTCTTCTTAAGACCACTCTATACACAGTTTACGGAGTTGTTTTATACTTGTAATTTAACTCACATAATGACCAGTTGCATGGGCAAGATAGGTTTTGTGACCCACAGAGAAGTCACAGAGCTAGTAAGTGGCAGGGCTGCAACTCGATGGCAGGTCTCCTGGTTTGTTCCCAGTGCACCCCACTCTGCTCCTCCACTCCTGCACCACAAGGTGGCAGCACAGTGCACAGTGTGGACACTGGCTGGTATTTATTCGCAGCTTCCAATTTACAGGTGTACATTAGTTCAACAAGAATGAGTATTCTGTGACACAGTGAACCTGGTTTTCATGAGTCGCTAGTGAGATCAGTGTTAATATTAACCCTGTACACCGAGCAGACTGTGGGAACTCAAATGGTGAATTTTTAAGGATGCAGTTTCCCACAATTTGCAGCAAGTGTCACCCTAGAGCTACTGAACACTATCAATGCCCAAGATCTGAAATAATCAAGAAACAGTGCAATGTGCATCACATAATGCAGGACGCTTTGTACATTTTAATCCGATTAAAATGATACAAACAAAAATAAGAAGGAAAAACCCTTGCACTATTAGATGTTACATTACAATAACTCCTATTTAGCAGAGGACTTTTCCCCATGACACCACCCCCACTTGACCACCCATCAGTCAGGAAGTGTCTCTGGAACAACTCTGGGTCAGTTACTGGGGTGGCAGATCGATAATGGAGATTTTTCAAAAGTCCCTGTTCTGTCCTGCTTTAACATCCCTCAGCATCAGGATCCTGTAGATGCAATGCTGCCCCAAGTCACACACTCTCCTCTCCCTGCTGGCTTTGCCTTCCCCAGAATCAACAGTCATGATGAGCCTGGTTGTCCTTGGGTCTGGACAAGACTTTTTCAGGGTTATACAAAGAGATAGGGAATAACAATAATCTTATATTTGTTTATGTCTTAGGCATTTTATAAAATATTTTTCCTATCTGTAACCTCACTTGAAACTAATTACTACCTTGTACAATGAGCAGAGCAGATACACTCATTTTAGAAAAGTAGAACCAGGCTAGAGAGGTTATGTTCATCAGCCAAGGTTACACAGTTGGTTGACTGAGGGAGGTACTGTGGCTCCTGAATCCAAGCCAGGAATGCACTCTGCCCTGGCTGCAGACTTACCATAGCCATATACATATACTAAGCAACTTAGAAATGTTCCTTCCTAGATAGATTTTGACTGTAATAGGATAAACAACCTCAATAATTTTCAATAGCCACAGAATCATAACCTTCTGTTACCTAGAACCAAGAATGGTAAAGAAAACAGAACTTTCTGGTTAGTTGAGAGTGCCACACATACCTATGATTCAGCACTGCTAGACTTTCCTGATCCTGATTAATGTTAGAATTTTTTTAGAATGTAAGTTACTTTGAGAAACTTTGTGTTGTTTGCTGCTAGATCTCCAGCACCCAGAACAGGACCTGGCACATTTTAAGTACTCAACAATAATCGTTGGGAAAATGGTGAATTAAATCTTCAGAAAAGCAAACCAGGGGCAAAGACAAGAATGTGTGTGCACTGTGCCATTGCACAATTCAACTTTCTAGTTTTGCCTCCATCACTTAATATATGGAGGTAAACATCTTTCATTTTACATCTTTGTCTATTCAATAGAACTACAAAACAAGATGAGACATTTAGCAAGAGGCAATCCTGCATTTTCCCTGAGCCTTTGATATAAGTACTCATAAGCACCATTTTAAAATATTAAACTTGTTTAGGTCTTTCTCCAAATCAGAATCTTGTATTCAAGGTCAAAAAGATTTCCACCCTCCCAATCACTGCCAAAGTTATTCGTTTCCAAGTTTTGACTATCAGAAGTAGCTTTCTGAGTTTTGCAAATGGAAAAGTATGATTAAAAAATAAGATGTATTTCTCAATGTCCCTATACTTATTTGGATTTTATCCAGTAATGGCTAATTTGAATTGTCAACTTTATTGGATTAAGAGATGCAATGATTAAGAGGTCTCAGGGTATATCGTTGAGGATGGGTCTAGAAATGATTGGAATGTGGGATAGTGAACTGAAGTGGAGATCCTCCCTAAGAGTGGGAAGCACCACCCAACAGGATGGAATAAAAGTTGGAAGAACAAGGTAGCAGATGCATATGCAAGCTTGGCTCTTCTTGAACAGGTTCTTGATTGCAGCTTCGATCATCTGAGGATATTGGACTCTCTCTTCCTCACTCTTCCAAAGTGGACTCTGTCAGTGATTCTCCAGGTAGTTTTCAGAAGCCTTGGTCAGGGACTACGGTAGCACTGTTGATATTTCTTGTTCTGGAGCTTCTGCATCTTGGACTGCACGGCTGCTGGTTCTTCCAGCTCTCCAGCTGCAGATGGCCATTGTGGACTATCCAGTTTATGGCAATGTAAGCCAATCTAATAAATCCCCTTTTCATAATCATACTTCCTGTTGATTTGTTCCTTTAGAGAACTCCAATTAATACAGTCCCATATCATCTCATTATTAAATTGTTCTAGAAACACAACCAAACCAAACCATCTGGGAGTTTAAACCACCACATCAAGGCTAGATGCTGGAGGGCACTCTGGTGTCCCATGGAATGTGTGGGGTAGTTTGTCCTACCATTTCTCCACTGGCAAGCAAGACCAGGTCCCATGGCATCTGCCTGGTGAGCTACAACATCACTATTTCCATCACTCTCTGCAAAATAAAATAAGCCCCCAATTTCTGTTGTGGATTAATTATAAATCATCTAACAATAAACTCCAAAGTCACTTTGATTGCTTCCTTCCTCACTCCCTACCCCTTAAAGATCACCACCTCCTTCTGAGTCTATGTAAGAGATCTCTTTCCATTTGGTACCGTTTTCTATCCCCACTCCCCTGACTAGTTCAGTTTCTCAGGATTTGTTACCTGAATTTTTGCAATAGCCTAATTGTCAACCAAAGTTTAGTTTATCCTCTACCTTGTCTATAATATAGATCTTATGTCTTTACCCCACTTTCTTCTTTCAAACTCTATGGTACTCCAATTTTCCAAGAATATAGGCCAAAAATTTAGTAGTACATGTAGAAACCTTGGAACCCAAACCACAGGCTATTTTTACCATATTCTGGCTCTTCTCAACAACTGCCCATGCACAACACTACCTACTAGTCCTCAAAGTTAATAGATACTTGCACCAAACACACCTCAATTTCCTTGATTACTGTGCTTTCCCTACCTGGTGTGTGGTTTCCTCGCTCCTCTGAGAGCGCTCATGAGTCAAGATATAATTGAAACACAGCACCTGAGCACCTTGTGATGTTCCTGGTGGTCTAATTTGCTGTTTCTTCTATACAATAATATGGCAGAAGACATCAGGGGGCTAAAAACTCACTCTGACTCAATATTACCCTAGATACAGCAAATAAAACACAAAATATTATCCACAAGAAATCCATTTCTGTGTTGTTTATAATAGTCAAAACTATAAATAAGTTAATGTCTTCCTATAGAAGAATGTTTAAAACAGTAGCTTTTGAACTGTTTGAATATAGTCCTCAATAGGAAATACAAACTGTATTACATAACTCAAGCCATGTATTTATAGTCACACACCACCCTTACATTTGTATTTAAATATATATAGAAAAAATACTTTGTGATATAAAACTATCTTTACTATATACATCCAATTTGATTTTTTTTTTTAAAAAGTTAGTTGCCATCCACTAAACTTACTAGGCAGGCTTCTGAGCCACAGTTAGGAAAACACTAGATTAAAAATGTACTAACAATAGAATATTCCTTAGCTACATAAATATTTAATAGTGATCACATAATAATATATAACATTAAGTGATAAAAAGCAAGATGCTAATTATCTCTATGGCCAGATTTTAATACTTTTTAAAGAACGTATACATTGAGGTGAATTTCTGCAGTCATCCCTAAGAAATAGGGTGTTTCAGTGTGTCCACAGTCTGCCTAATCTTTCTTTGTTACAGTTTCTTAAAGGGAACAAAAGAGTGTGGGACCACACAGCCCTGGAATCCTGTGTGCCCTTGAGTTAATTGTAAAACATTTTCATCTTATTCAGTAAACACTCGTTAGCCATAAACATTATGTACTCAGTACTCAGAATGCAAAGATACTCCAAATCTATCATGGAAAGCCAGACTTTTCAACAAATAAATGCACTGGTGTTGCAGATGGTGGATGTTAAGATATACAATGGGAGCTTAGAGAAAGAAAGTCATTTTTGTTAGGAGGTCATTAAACCATTTCTATTAGGAACTGAGATTAAAGATCAGTTTACCCCAGTAAGTCAAAGAGAAAAATAAGAGCCTTCCAGATAGAAGGAGCAGGGCACCCACAGACAGGGAAGGGCAATTTAGGGCATGGCAGGCATATCAATAGGACTAAATAGAAGGGAAGGTAGGGATGGGCTGAGAAGTGAAGCTGGAGAGCTGACCACGGGCAAGATGGTGGAGGACCTGGTGCACAAGCCAAGGAGCCTGGACACTGACTCTTCTGACACTGGGCCACTGACTCCTCACAAGAACACACATTGCCTTGCAGCTTCAGGAGCTACGGGGGCCTGCTCACCCTGAGTAACACTGATTAGTTGGCTTCATGAGATCTACCATTTTTTTTATTTACTGAAACTCTTTCTGTGGGCAATGAGGGTTCATTCAAGAAATTCATTAAGCGGAGGTGTAATATCACATTTGAAATCAGCAACAGTGTGGAGAATGGTCTGGAAGTGGGTGAGACTAAAGGCAGGAAGTCCAGCCTAAAGAGACCATCATGAGAATCCAAGTGAATAAGGGAAAAACAAAGCCTAAAAGAACAGTTGGAATGGAGAGGAGGGCAGAGATGGAAATGTCAGCTGCACAGCCTGGACTACATGGAAGACTTTTGCTATGTGAAAAGAATCATAGGATCCGATGCAGCAGCACACACCTGTAATCCTATTGACTCAGGAGACTGAGGCAGGAAGATGGCAAGTTTGAGGCCAGTTTCAGCAACTTAGCAAGACCCTCTCTCAAAATAAAAAATACAAAGGTCTGAGATGTACCTCAGTGATAAAGCACCTAGGATACCATCCCCAGTGCCACCACAAAAAAAAAAAAAAAAATCATAGGAACAATTCTTCACTTTACATTCCTCCATCCTGTCCACTTCCCAATGGATTGCCCTCTAAGCAGCTCTGCTTGGAGTTGGAGGGGAGTTAAGGATGACTGCCTCTCTGACACCTTGGGGTAAACAATACCTCAAGGAAGGAAAGAGGAAACAAGTTCACAATAGTGTATGGATGGTCTGGCACATGGCAGGCTCTCCATAAACTAATCCCTTTCCCCAGAAGGGAGAGCCCAAGCCCTCCCCTTACCTGAGCACAAATTTCCACCCAGCTGGGGCTTCCTCTCATAAATATATTGATAAGTTTTCTAGTGCAAGATTGAAAGGCAGGTTTTCACTTTGTTTTGCAAACAAAATGGGAATTTTTTCCTTCATATGGAATAATTAAAATCAGAGCTAGGTGAAAGATTTTCCCCCTTCCGTCTGTGTTCTGTCAACTGAGAAGAAACTCTCTTTCCTGATAATACTTCCTGAAATTTAACATTCTTTTCACCCTTCTATTCAAAAAGAAAAGTGCTAACAGCAACACATTTGAAGATTTCTTGTACCCATCTAAAAGTTAATTCCTCTTCAGTGCCTTGCAAGTAACCAAATACCCACATTTTTTTAAAAAAAAAAGAAAGGAGCAGCAGCTTCAGCGGTCTATTAGAGTGTTCTTTTTATAAAAGTGCAGTCACAAATCAGTGCATTGTTAACGAGGAGTTTTCCTGTGCAGGCCTCTGGAGCTGTGTGGAGCAGGAGACCTGCTCATGACTTCTCCTTGGGGGCAGGGCAAGCCAGGGATTTGCACAATGGGGACTTTCAGCTCTGTCTGCTTCAGAAGAGCCTTGCCAAAGAGCCTGATGAGCAAACCAGCCTTTCCTTCTTTCCAAACGTACGTCCTGATTGTTTTAAAGAGAACTAGGGAGAAGCGTGTACTGATCTAAGTCATTCAGATCCTCCTTTAAATTTGTAAATGATTAGAAATACACCTTTTCATCTTCTGAACACACAAACATCAGAAAACACTGTAGTGTAGCAGTTAAGAGCCAAATTATCTACATTTGGAATCTGGATCCCAGCTCTGCCACTAATGTATAGCCCTGGGCTCATTACTTAATCTCTTGAAACTCAATGTCCCCCTCTCTAAAATGGGATAACAGTACCTGCCTCATAGATCTGTAGGGAGGACTGAAATGAGTTGATAGAGGTAAAGTGTTTTGAACAGAGCTGGGCACATCATGGCTGGTCACCAGATGCTTCTCTGAAGAGGAGTGCTCCCTGCTGGATCAACTTGTGTTGCTGCTAGAAACACACACAAGGCCTAGCACAGCCACAGATGTTATCATTAACTCAAATAGCGCATAACCTTTTTTTTCTTTTTCTTAATTCATTGCCTCCTTACAATGTACAGTTATACAAATCAGCCTCTTTGGTTTCTAAGCGTCAAGAGACCTGGTGGTGCTGAATTGAGAGTCCTACTGGCAGCTCTTGGGAGAACACTGAGTAGCTGCTACCCTTTGGAGATGGGGTTAAGTTTCCAGGTCACCAAATGCCCCACACCATCCCAGGCCCAGATCTCTCATTTACTTCTGCTCCCCAGGTATTTGAGGTTGTGACCTCTACACTAAAGGAATTAGTCAGCTTATCCCAGGTGTAATCACAGCTTACACCTGCATGATAAGGAAGTATCCGCACCGTGAAGTTGGGCGGTGAACCTGGCCTTGACTTCTGGATGATTGGGAGAAGGATATAGAAAAGGAGGAGATTACAGGCTGGTTGTGTGTGAGACTCAGATCTTCTCTAGTTTTTCCAATGGAACCTCTCTCCTACTCCTCACCTTATAAAATTCAAATACATGACACAAAGTAAATCAATAACAACTAAAATTTGTAAGAACAACACCATTTCACATATTGTCTATCTGCAATATAGGAATCCCAACCCCCATTTTTTAGCCTTAGAGGCTGAGGAGCTTGATTGACATCAGTTAGGAGGTGAGAGAACTGAGGCAGACACTCAGGTAAGGAAGGGCATCCTTTCATTTAGCACCTTCTTCCAAATTCACCCCATGCCTTCAAGACCTCTTGTTTCCCTCAAAACTTCTTGCCTAAGTAAATTTCCTCAAATTGCCCTCCTCTGGCAGAGCTCTGACTGCAGAGCTGGAGATGATGAGGGGACCAATGTTTTATGCAAATTGAAAATGCCCTAGGAAACTGATGAGAAGGAATTAAAAGGCTGTGAGGCTTCCTAATGTGTGTGAACTCAAAAGGAAGACTCAAAAAGCTTGACTGCCTGGAAAAAATTACTCTAATATTCCAGAGGCCAGATCAGACATTTTATTCATTTTTTTTTAATGCACAAAGAATGACTGGAAGAAATCATGTCTATGCCATGTCAAATCTGAGGCAGAACCTCAATATTTATGAGCCATCTTAACAGAAGGGCGGCGGATGACAACAGATGACAAATTCCTTGGCTCTGTAAATGACTAGCTTGTATCCTTGAGCTTAGCCTATGTAGGCTTCAGTTTCCTCAGCTGTAAAATTAGCAAAACACTGAAGCTGCATGTGTTATGAGGATACATGGGATACACACAAAGTGATTAGCATGCTCTCTGGCATACAGTAGGTGCAGGGTAAATGTTGATGTTTTTCTACCATCTGAATTCTCCTTAGTGAGTTAAAATTGATGGTGATCAGAACATAAATGTGCTATTTTGGAATAAAATGTGAGGAGAAAGGAAACATAGGACTACTTGGGCAGACAGACAATGATTACCAAGTCTTTTCCCTTCTCCAAAACAAAGAGTCCCAAAGTGCTATTTTATAATGCAGTCGCACTCAGCTAGCATGTCTGGCAAAGAGCTGGAATGCACAAACAACCTGGCTATTGCCTAGGAAGAGAAGGCTTCTGAACCACTCATAATGGCAGGTCTGAGTGCTCACTGTGCCCTGTCACCATGCTTGTCATTTACACACATCATTTCATTTAGTCCTCATAGACTCAAAGGTAGCTTTGAGTCTATCATCTCTATTTTGTAGATGAAATGAAGCCTTAGAGAATTTTGTAATTTTTCCAATGTAACAGGCAATGAAACTCCACATACACATAAATGGATATACAATTTTGTCCAAGCCTTAAATGAAAAAGTACCATAAATCTGATGAACTTGGAAACCAAGTGATGAATGATCAAAGAAATGTAGCTTCAATGTAAATTCTTATAAGTTGTCTTTTGTTATCCAACCTGCCAAAAAAAACCAGAGAGCAACTAAATCCACAGTGTCACATATACAACAGGAACCTAAACTCATTTGTCTAATGATTGTCTCTTCTTTGATGTCTTATGATTAAGTCAAAATTTTATACCTTGTCTTTACCTAAAATAGGGAAATAATACCTTCTCCACAGGGAGCTGTGAGAAAAGCTAAAAATAATTGCACACACATAGAATTTACAAGTCACCTTTTCAACACATTGCATTTATCTTCTCAACATTTTTCTGTGAAGTTGAATATTACTTTACTTAACATGAGCTAAATGACTTGTCCAAAAGAGGGCTATCAAAACAACTAAGGCCCAAAATCTTTAAGGACATTGGCTTAGTCTGGTATAATAATATCTATTGAGAAAAATGACTGACAAATTACTTACTAGTTTAGGGAAATTGCTTAGCCACTCTTATGTTCAGTTTCTAGACTTTTAAAATATGAGTGATGACATCTTTCATGTAGGATTGTGATGAGATTAAATGGATTAATATTTGGAACACATTTTTAAAAGCACCTGCCATCTAGTAAGCACAAAGCAATAGGTAGTATTTTTATATAAAGCACCTCATAAGTACTTAACACAGGATTCTTGAAAACCACTGCATTTAGTATGCTGTCCCCACAACTTTTCCCAAGAATACCATTATCTCTAATATAACCTTAAGTTCCATCCATCATTGGCTACCTGGGCAAACAATTCTGATGCAACCTCGCTTTGGGAATTTTCTGATATGTGACTATTACTTTTCACACTGGGATTAAGGAACCAACGATCACTACTTTCAGTTTCATGAATTTAGGGCATCCTTCAAGCACTTCAAGTGAAGCAATGTGCCATGTGCTGTGACCATGGTCAAGATGCAGAACACATGAACCCACCTGTTTGAATGTCCACTCATACTTACACTACTTACAACTATTTGCTTATGGGTCTGTATCTCTCATAGTATGAGCTCCTTAAGGACATGGTTTGTGGCTAATCATCCACTTCTGTCTCCTAGAACAATGTTTAGCACATAATTAGGGATCAAACTGGCTATGGAATAATTCAGTTTATGGTCCAGTAGAGTAGAAGAGATCAATCATGTAACACAAATAACAAGAATACTAGCTGTGACAACTCCCTTATAGTAATGTTATAGATCATGAGAGGGAGCAGTCACTTCTCACTAATCTGAAAAAAGAGGTTTGTGAAGGACAGATTATTTGGATTTGATTTGTGGTGCAGGAAGGTTTGGATGGAGACAATAGGTGGAAGGTGTAGGGAAAAAAAGAGGTGGGGGGAGGAGGAGAAAAAAAGAAAATCATTTCAAAGAAGGAAAAAATCATTTCAAGGGAAGATGAGGAGGCCTGGTGCAAAGGCTGCATGCAGAGGAGTAGTGGAATTTGAGAATAGAAACAGTGGGTCATTAGTAGAAGGAACTGAATGAATCAAACTAAGGAGTAAAAATTTTTTAATACAAAACTAAGAACACTTGAAACTTCCAAACAGTAGAATATTGTAAGATTTATTTAACTGGTTCCAGCAGATGCAGTAGCACCATTTTAGGCTCCCTTGTAAGGTAACTTATGTTTTAGACATGATATCTCCCAAAAGTTCATGTGTGAGACAATGAAAGAAAGTTTAGAGGTGAACTGATTAAGAGAGCCTTAACCTAATCAGGCCACTAATCCACTTGAATGGATTAACTGGGTGGTAAGAGCAGGCAGGTATGGTGTAGCTGGAGGAGGTAAGTCACTGGGGAAGGAGCTTTGGGGTTTGTATTTTCTCCCTAGTGAACAGAGTTTTCTCTCTCTCCCCTTCCTATTTGCCATGTCCTGAGCTGCTTTCGTTTACCACACTCTTCTCCCAGGATATTCTGCCTCATTTTGGGCCAAGAGCAATGGAATCAGCTATCTTGGACTCAGACCTCTGAAACCATAAGCACCAAATAAACTTTTTCTTCTCAAAATTGTTCTTGTCAGGTCTTTTAGTCACAGCAGTGAAAAAGTTGACTAAAACAATAGTCTACAGTCTTCCCTTTTACAATGAAAAAGAAGACAAAACATAACAAACTTCAAGAAAAGACAAAAGATGTACTAACTACGAAACCTGGGATTACTCAGTGAGGAGTTGAGCCTCAAACCACACCCATCACCAGCATAGTAGAAGGAGGTGATACAAGGCAGGGTAGTTGACACTCTGATTCCCACTCCTCCTAAATTTAGCCACGGGGAAGATGAGCCTCCCTCTCCACCTACCATCAACAAGCCTAAATGAGGTGACACTCCACTTCCTTCCCTTTCTTCCACTGCTATCAGCAGAGCAGCACAGAATTGAGTTTCTATCACTACCTGCAGCAACAAGCAGCGTTCCTGGGTGTCATCAGGGTCCAGCTTTTACCCCACACGGAGACAACTACATGGTGCAACTTGGTATCCCCAGGTTCACCAGAAAGGTATAAGCAGCCAAGGAGGGCTGTCCTTCTACTCCACTCATCTGCATGATAAGGGGCTGTTTATGAGGCCTGTGGGAGTCCAACCTTCGACACTCTTCTGGCTTTAGTGCTTCACTTCACTACAAAAATAACGTTATGAAAGGTCCAAGAGTCTCAGAACATAATGTGGACATCATCCCAGACCCAGGAAAATCACAACTTCAGTAAGACAGCAATATATGACAGCACCAAGATGAATCTGATGTTGGAATTATCTGACAGCTTTTTAAAAGCAACCATAATAAAAATGCTTCAATAAGCAATTATTAATCTGCTTAAAACTACTTTAAAAATTAGAAAATTTTAAAATTTTAATTTCTCTGGAAATAGAAATCAAGTAATGATACATGCTACAATATGAACAAACCTAAAAAACAAAATGCTAAGTGAAACAAACCATTCAAACACAAAACGCAAATAAAAAACCCCCTTATTGCATGATACCCTTTATAGGAAACGTTCATAATAGGTTAAGTACATCTACAGAAATGGAAAGTACGTTAGGTGGTTTCCTGAGGCTAAAGGAGGTGTGCAATGAGGAGTGACAATGAGTAACAGGTTTCTTTTCATCATAATGAAAATGTTCTAAAATTAGATAATGGCGATGCATGTGCAATTCTATAAACATACTAGAAAGTAATGGAGTGCAATTTTACATAAAACACACATGTAAATTATATCTCAGTATCATTAAAATTTAAATTAATTCAATTTTGTTTTCAAAAGGAAGCTATCCAACTAAAACAGTACAATAACTGAAATAAAACCTTGCTGGACAGGCTCAATAGTGGAGTAGAAGTGACAGAGGAGAGTGAATGTCAGTAAACTGGAAAACAAATCAATAGAATTTTCTCAATCTGAACAACCAAGAGAGAAACAGATTGAAAACAAACTAAACAGGGAAAACAGCAAACGAAAGATTCATCATCAGAGTCCCAGAGAGACATGAGAAAGGGAGAAGGGCTGAAAACGTATTATAGAAGATAATAGATGAACAATTCCTAAATTTTTCAGGAACAGAAAATAAAGTATTGTGAACTGTGACTGGATATACAGTGAGGAATGGAGGGGAAACAAGGACATTCGCCAATAAGAGACAACAAATAAAATTTGTTACTAAAATATTTACCCTCACAAACTAGCTAAAGGGAGTCTTCAAACAGAAAGAAAATGATTAAAGAAAAAAAGGACTCAGATCATCAGGATCAGAACAATAACAAAAAAGTAGAAGTGTATGTATATACAATGAACATCTCTTCATGAACTTTATAAACATATTTGATTACTGAAACAAAAATTATAGGACATCTTATACCCAAGAAATAGACATTTAAAAGGGAGGATATAGTTATGGTTTAGATGTGAGGTGTCCCTCCAAAAGCTCACAAATGAGACAAAGCAAGAAGGTTCAGAGGAGAAATGATAGGTTTGTAAGAGTCTTAACCCAATCCGTGACTTAATCCCCTGGTAGGGATGAACTGGGTGGTAACTGAAGTGGTAGGTGTGGCTGAAGGAGGTGGGAATCGGGGCTTGGCTTTGAGTACAAATTTGTATCTGGAGAGTAGAGTCTCTCTCTGCTTCCTGATCACCATGTGAGCTGCTCCCTCTGCTACACGCTTCTGCCATGATGTTCTGCCTCACCTTGAGCCTCAAGGAATGAAGTCAGCGTTCTGTGAACTAAGACCTCTAAAACCATGAGTCCCTGAATAAACCTCTTCTCCTCTACAATTGTGCTGGTCAGGTTCTTTAGTTACAGCAGCAAAAAAGCTAACTTAAACAAAAAGAAAATGGACATAAATAGAATTAAGTTTCTATACTTCAAAGTAGTAAAATGTGGATAAAAATAGACTAAATACAAACGTTAGTATGCATATTTTAATACCTAAAGCAAACACTAAACAAACTATACAAAGCAATATTCTGAAAAACACTATAAATAAATCAAGACACAATCCTAAAAACTGTTCAAGTACCTTATAAAAGGTAAGAAGAAGGAAATAGATAAGGAGAGATAAAAGAGAAAATACAGAATACAAAAAATAAAAGGTCAGATATAAGCCCTGACATATCAATTGTGTTAGGTATAAATGGCCTAAATATACAGATCGGACTGGCAGAGTGGATGTAAAAATATGAGCCAACAATATGCTGTCTAAAAAAACCTTACTTCAAATACAATGGCACAGTAATGTTGAAAGTAAGAGGATGGGAAAGATAAAATTTGCAAACATTAATTTATGCATAAACTATCAAAATGTACAAATGCATTCTACTAAATGTACAACAAATTAGAAAAAATAAAAAATTATATGAAAAATTCAGAGGTGGGTAAATTAATATCAGATGGAGTTCAGGGCAAATAAAATCAGAATAAAGCAAAACATTATATAATCATAAAGGGATCCATCTTCCAGGAAAATATAATGATCCTAAATATATACAAAAAGCCTCAAAATATAGGAAGCAAAAACTGACAAAGATCAAGTTAGAAATAAACAAATCCATAATTAAAGTTCAGGACTTCAATACCCTACTTTCAGCAACTGAATTACTGGATAGAAAATTAGTAAAAATGTAAAGTTGCCCAAGAAAATCATCCAAGAGGGCCTAAATGACCCAGCAGTGACAGAATAAACAACAACAACAACAAAAAATGGAACCTGTTCCACATAGACCTTTCCCTGGAAAGACCATCATAGAGTATGTTTTTTTGACTATATTGACATCAACCTAAGAATTATAAATAGACAATAAAAAAAACTCCAAAAACTTAGAAACATTTTAAATAACCCATGAGTCAAAGAAGCTTCACGTGAAATTTAAAAAATACAAAGACCTAAATTAAAATGACAATATGGGATTGTTAAATTATATGGGATGCAGTTATAGCAGTACCAAGAGTCAAATTATAGCCTTAAATGCTTACAAGAGGATCAATAAACTATGTTCTCACCTCACAGAATAAGAAAACTAGGAACCAAATAAACTCAGAACAATCTGAAGGGAAAAAAATACAGAAACCAATAAAGCTAAAAACTGAAAAGTAGGGAAATAATTAGTGAAACAAAAAGCAGCTTCTTTGAAAAAAAGTCAATAAATTAAAAACTTCTAGTAAGACACAAAAAGGAAAAATTTAGAAGATACAAATCACCAACATCAGGAATTAAACTGGTACAGCACTGTTGATCTTGTTCCTTTTAGAAGGATAATGAGGAAATAATGCAAATAATTTTAAGTTTATAAAACTGACAACATAGAAAAAGTGGATCAATACCACAAAGACCACAAACTATTGAATCTCAATAAAGATGGAATAGCCAATGTGAATGATCCTATAATCATTAAGGAAATTGAACAGCTGAAAAAGAAATCTCTAGACTCAGATTTCACTTGAGAATTCTATGAACTTACACACAATGATCCTCAACAAAGTATTAGCAAATCAAATTCTGCATAATTATACACTATCACAAATGAAAATGTATTCCAGATTTGTGAGGTTGGTTCAACATTTGATAATCCATCAATGTAATGTACAGCATATCAACAACCTGAAGAAAAACCATGTATGATTAGATCAAGAGATACATAAAAAGCATGTGACAAAATCTAACACCATTCATTTTTTAAAAAATTCTTAGCAAAGTAGTAATAGGATAAAACTTCTTCAACGGATGCAGAACATCTACAAAAACCTTCAGCTAGCATCATATTTGGTTGTAAAAGCAAAAACTTTCCTCCTAAGATCAGGAACAAGGGAAGGACATCACACTCATTTTATTTAACACTGTACTGTAGGTTGTAGCCATTGTAACAAGGTAAGAAGAAAGACATAAAAGGCACACAGGTTGAGGAGGAAGAAATAAAACTTCCTGTTTTCAAATAACATAATTATGTATGTGAAAAAATTTCAAGGATTCTACAAAAAAAAAATTCAAAACAAATGAATTCAGCAAGGTTGCCAGATACAAAACCAACACACGAAATTCAATCACTTTTTAATTTGCTAATAACAAATATAGAGAAACCAAAATTTAAAGTACAGTGTTATTTACAATTGCTTCAAAAATGAAATAATTTTAGGTATAAAATGCATTATAGTATTTGTATCCTGAAAATTACAAAACACTGGTGAAATAAATCACAGACCTAAATGAATAGAGAGACATACCATGTTCAGAGATAGGAGGATTTAGCAGAGTGAATATATCATTCTTCCAAATTCATTCTGCAGAATCAATGTAATTCCTATGAAAACAGCAATGTGTTTTGTGGACACAGACTACCTAAAATTTATATAGAAAGGCAGAGGCCCTCAAATACTTAAAACAACTTTGAAAAAGAAAGATCAAGTGTAAGAAACTAATTTACTACGTGTTGAAACTCACTAAATAGCTATAGTGGTCAGCATGGTACTGGTGGAAGGATAACCACAAAAAGATCAATGGAATAGCTGGAGAACTCAGAAAAGAGACTCACAGAGACCCGCCTACAGGACATTTTACAAAGAAGCAATTCACTGGAGAAAGGATCTACATAGGCATAAATAAATAAAAAAAAAACCAACAAACAAACCTACCTCAACCTAAACTTCACCTATTATTGCAAAAAACACAACAGATCACAGAATTCAATGTAAAATGATAAAACAGGGTAAAAACAAAATAATCCATGAAAATCTTCAGGACCTGATTTTAGGTACTTAACACCAGAAGCACAATCCATAAAAGGAAGAACTGATAAATCAGACTCCATTAAAATGAGACAACATCTTGTTATGATACCCAGACAGATCTCGAACTTGCAATCTTCCTGCCCCAGCTTCCCAAGTAGCTGGGATTATAGGCACAGCCACCATGTCTGGAATGACCTCATAAAATTTAAAATTTTGCTCTATGAAAGACCCCATGAAAGAAATGAAAAGACAAGAGACAAACTGTTGAAAATATTTGCAAACAACATATTCAGCAAAGAACGTGCCTCTAGAATATACAAAGGACTCTCAAAACTCAACAGCAGAAACAAAAACCAAGCAATCTGGAAAACAGACCAAAGGCATGAACATGACATAATGCCAAAAAGGACATAGAAATGAAAAACACATAAAAAGATGTTCACTATCATTAGCTACAAGAACATGCAAATTAAACCATAATGAGATATTACCACATGGCTATCAAAATGGCTAAAATTTAAAATATTGATAATATTTAACACTGTTGAGGATGCAGAGAAACAAGATCACTCATACTTGCTGGAGAAATATAAAACTATACAGTCATTCTGGAAGAGCATATGTCATTTTCTTTTAAAACTAAATATGCACATAACACATGCAACCCAGCTACTGTACTCCTAGGCTCCTATCCCAGAGAAATGAAAAACATGCTCACACAGAAACCTATACACAAATTTTTCTAGTCATTTACTCCTAACAGTCCCAAACTAGAAACAATCCAAATGTCCTTCCTATCTTTCAATGGGTAAATAGTTAAACTGTGGTACATCCATACTATGGAACAATACTCTGTCTAAAAAGGAACTATTGATATATGCAACTTAGATGGATTTCAAGAAAATTATCCTGAATAGAAAAAAAAAGTGAATCCTCAAAGGTTACATACTACATTCCAATGATACAGCATTCTCAAATTTATAACCATGGAGAATAGAATAGTCATTTTCAGAGATTAGGGGCGTGGGGAGGAGGGAGGTGACTGATTATGAAGGCAGAGCACATGGATGTCAATTGTTGGGGTCACACCAATCTACATAGGTGATAAAACAGACACAAAGAAATGTGCATGCATGTGCATACACGCACAAGTGAATGCAGGTAGTGAAATCTGAAATTTGAATAAGGCTGATGGATCGTATCCACAACAATCTGTGGTACTGTGCAATAGTTATAGAAGATGTAACCATTGGAAGAAATTAGGTGAAGGGTATTTGTTATGTTTATTATTTCTTATAGCCGCATATAAATGATTATCTAAAAATATAAATTTAAAGCAAAATTCTACATTTCTTCTAGCAAAGTATGATTCAATATATATCAAGAGCTACAATCATGCCCATAACTCAACTGGGCAATTTCAGTTTAGAAATCATCAGTCATTTATCACCTGAACACCCATAGTAGGCACTGTGGTAGGTGACAGGGATTCAGTGGTTAAAAAGAGCAGTATGGATCCCATCTTCATGAAATTTCAGACTAAGAAATATGAAAACAGAACGAGTCTGAAGAGGATAATTATAAATAAACCCAATCACATGGGTAAGAACTAGAACCAACTTAAATTTCAAACAATAAAAGAAAGGTTAAGTAGTTTTTGAAATATTACATGTTCATTAACACAGTTATGAATATTGTTTAACAGAATGGAAAAATGCATTTAACATTAAGGGGAATGTTAAATAAAATTCATATATTTATTAGTATGACAATTAATGACAACTTATTTTATATGAATAAAATTTTATTGAATTTTAGATAATTAGAAAGAATAAAGAAATGCAAGATAAATGCTTTCTAAACAGCATCTGATAGATCGTATCATCTTTTCTGTGTCATGGTATTTTCACTTTTCTTTACAAAAAGTATAGACATTCATTTATTTAAAATTTTACAAAGTCAAGAACCATCAAATGGAAAAAATAAGTAATGCTAAGGTAAATTCAGTTTTGTGACAACATTAAATGGCTGCAATGGTTAGGCTCCGAGTGTAGTCCTCTTGAAAAGATCATGTATACAGCAGCTGTTCACAACCAGTCACTCAGAAAAGTGAGAAGTCAGAAGTCAAGAAGCATGGTGGGAAGAAGGAGTGCGAGCACATAAGGGGAGAAAAGATGTTCTTACTGAATCATGGGGTTGGTATCATAAATAATTTGGGAAACACATTGGGAGGAAATCACTTGTAGGTTGCTTAAAGTGTGATTAAGGCGAGATAGCCACCAATACAAGTATGGCCAGATTTTCAGAGCACAAAACTGAATGGGGAGTTTGTAAACTAATCTGGTGAACTACGAGGCCAACCAAGCCAGGTAATTAATCACAAAAGGAGTCTCTTTACAATGGAGTAAAATGCATTTGGGCAAAATTGCAAACCTGAGCTGTCAGAGTGCAGACTCTCGCAGAAACACGCTGGAAGTTACCCGGCTTGTCTCAGTCTTATCTCTTTTGCAAAAAGAATTATTTTGAAACAAAAAAATCTTGCCCTTCCTATAACTACCCAACCTCTACTTGTCAAACAAGGAAGAATTATCTACCTCCAGACAAAAGGCATCAAGTGCTGCCCTCATTAAGAGTAACCTGGTGTCACAGCAAGGAGGGCCTGGTCAACCTGGATCTGGGAAGCTGCCCAGGAAGGCTAAGGTCCATACACCTGCCTTCCTGCTTCTGAGCTGCCCAAATAACCTAGCCCTTTTGTGGCAGACCTTCTGCTGGGTTCACTAACTAGAACTGAACAAGGTGTTAAGTCTTTTCATTGCCCAGCCCAATGCCTCTCATTTATTTAAAAAAGAAAAAAAAAGTTTTCTTTAAAAAAAAAATACTTTTCCAGGAAATAATGAACAGTTATGCCATGGACCTGTAACAGATCCTAGAATAACACAGACAGACAAGAATCTGTCAATATAGCAAAATTCCAAATATGAAATTCATGGTTCAGGAAGAAATAAATAAATAAATATGGAGGAGTTTCTCAAAGAAGTCTCCTTTGTTTTCCTCCATTTCTCACTGAATTTTGTTTGTGTAAAAAGTTTTGATTCTATGACAGAAGAGCCATCCTGTTAAGACCAATATTAACCATTTGTGCCATCAAGCCCTCTACATGAGGGAATGAATGGGCAGAAGCAGAACACATTACAGGGTTGCTCATTATTTTTTTTCTAAAGTCACCTATCTTTTTAAATAATTTCCTTATTTAAATTCCATCTGGCACTTTAATCTCTTGAAATTATTAAGTTAGGCATGAATTAAAGAACAAGTCCATCTGGACTGCAGTTTGGGTTTTAAGTGCTTTTCTGCTCTTAAATTTCTCCTTGGCTTGGCACATCTTTGAGATGCAGCTTTTTTAACAGAATCCCAGGACATCTGTGGTGGGGAAACAAGGCTTCAAGATGGAGCATTACAGTCCACTGTACACATCTTAGCGGTCAGTAACAGCACTGTCTTCCTGTTTGTGCTTTTGTCTAATATAATCATAAGGAAAGTCTATCTTTCCCAGCACTCACCCAACCCACCCTTCCCCTTGTATGGAGGTATCCCATTTATTTTTTTCTGACCGTAACAGCTCTTCATGTCCTATACAAGGGACCCTGCCCGACTCTGGGCTGGCACCATGACAGGAACTGCACCAATTCGCTCCAGTGTTGCTTGGCTGATGGTGTAGGAGTGTGGGTGCTGAGGCCGAGGCTTCCTGCTGACTGAACCGTTGTTCCTGGACACGACCTGTGGTGATGACCCTCTGTTGGCTGTCACTACCAGAATCTTATGTATACCTGGGACCAGATGGTTCCCATTAGCATAAATGGATGGGATGTTGGCATTGCCTGAGTGGAGGGAGAAAGACTGGCGCAAGTCACTGAAGTGGTTGAATGACTCTGTGTTTCTATGAGCTTTTGGATTGTTGCTCCAGTATCGACTGTTGTAGGTGTTAGAAGAGGTCAGCGTGTTGTTCTCTGAGGAGGATATCTCTGTGTGAAATGCTTTGGCAGAAGAGCATTTAGGTGGAAGATCATCCTCTCTGAGAAGGAACAAAAATAAAGCTGTCATTAGGATTTACTTTACATTTATCCTATCATACTTTTCAGGAATCTTTATTTTTATGTTAAGGCAAATATGTCTGAAACAAATTCTCTATCATAAAGCAAACATGCAGCCATGCATGGCCTCAGCTCTGGTACCCAATCCCTGTAAAACAACCATCAAGAAAAAAATCTTTCTTCCATTTCAGAATCTCTAAAAGTAGAAAAGGAACTATCAAATCTCTTGAAGAATGCCCCTCCTAATATAATACATGCATACATATATTTGTGTGTGTAAATACTACATATATGTATATGTGTATGTACATTCTAAATAGTCCATGAAAAAAATCCACTGAGTTGGTTTCCATCCAGCTGCAAAAACAAGCTATAAATATATGGAAAACTTCAAGAAATTATTAGTGTTGACTTGATTTTATTACCATCTGGGGTTTGAGAAATCAAATTTCCATTTGTGGTTATGTTTATGAGAGGTTTTCCTTATTATCTTGTTCCTCAGTAACCTATTCCTATATACAACCCAAACCCTTAAGAATTATAAGAGGCAAACAGATGTCATTAATTTAGATGTTAATTCATCTATTTAACATTTGAGTACATCCTGATATATATTTCATGCAAAAATGACACCTAACTGGGGCTGATACAGCTCAGAGATAGAGTGCTTGTCTAGTATGCTAAGCCCTGGGTTCTTCCCTAGTAACACCACCCCCCAAAAAAAAAAAAAAAAAAAAAAAGATATCCAGGAAACCTATGGTCAAACAGGGGTGACAATCAATGCAAAACATCTGCAAGTATGAAAAGTAGGCAAGAGACCAAAAAGACCCTGTATGTGAGGAGGTGATACCTGAGTAGTCTTGAATTAAATCAAGAGATTTATTTAATAGATTATAAAAGGGGAAGGTGCATGGGCCAGGAAGAGTGCAGCAGCTTGAGCAAAGACCCTAAGGCAGGGAGAATGCAGAGTAGGCTGGAACACAGAGTAAGCAGGGCAGTCATAAAAAAGCAGGGAAGCAGGTAAAGGTTGGATCCTAAAGGCTATATAGGTCCTGCTGAGGAGACTGGAACCATTAAAAAATTTTCAACATGGATATGATATAATGAAAGCTGAGACTAAACCTGAAACAGTCAATCTCCACCAGATGCCAAAAATCACTCTTCTTTAAAGATCATGTTGACATTTGTTTTTCTTAATGCATTCGTTTTTCTTATCTGAACTGTCTGCTATGGTGTTTACAGTTTGCGTGCTCCCTAAGGGTTCAGGTGTTGAAATTTGATTCCCTTTGTGAGGTTTTTTGAGGGTGAAAACTTAATCACTTTGGTATTTGGAGATGGGGTCTTTGGGACATGATTTGGATGGTCATTAGGATGGAGCTCCATGACTGGATCCTGGCAGCTGTATAAGAAGATGGGGAGAAACTAGACAGACACAGACACACACACATTCCTACTCAAACTCAAGACTTCCAGCAAGGAGGCCATCACCAGATAAGGCCTTCTTTTCCCTTCCAGAACTCTGAGCCAAAATAAAACTCTTTTGTAAACCTCTACAACAAAATTCCTACTTCAGGTATTTTGTAAAACCAAGCTAATATTCTTTACACCAAGATAGTGTGTACGGAACTAGCATGCTTTTAAGGTCCTCCTTCTTGCTTTATGTTCCCATCTATTATAGCCTGATCCTAACCGCACATATTAAATGAATTTTTCTGTTGTGGAATTCACTGAACCCCACCTACCCTGGAGATATGGAGGAGCAGAGAAACTTTTCATCTGTCTCCTCCTAGTTGGGCACGTGTTGGATCTTTCCTGACCCAATGGAAAGCGTTGAGTGTTATCATTAGGAAAAGTGATATAACACTCAAGAAAATATCATTTGGCCACTTTAATTACCTTGGCTATCAGAGTTATAAGATCAGCAAAGAAATCTCGATTGCCAAAATGAACAGAAACACATATTGGCTATGCAGGACAAATCATCTAACATACAGACCTTATTTCATTAGGAATTTCTTCTTCCTCCTCCTCTTTGTGTTTGCTTCTCCAATAAAAGAATGCCCCTAAAATCAGTGCAATGCAAAAAATGATAATAACTGCACCAGTGCCAATGGCTCCAGCTATTAGTCCAATGCTCCTGGGCTGGGCTGCAAAATATATTTAAGGTAGATTTAAAGAAAAGAAAGAGGAAGAGAGAGAAATTGTATAAATCTATGCAAAACATAAACATATGTAATCCTGCTTAGAGCATACAAAACTGCCTAAAGTATCACATCATATAAAGCTAAACCTCAATTAACTTTCTATATCCCCAGTGGCTAGGACTAACACATAGTAGGCTCTCAACCTCTGGTGAATGAATAAACCATTGAGCAACCCACACAGCTTCAAGAGAGTAGCAGCTGGAGCAGAGCGAGAACAGATAGGGCCTATCCAATTTTCCTGAGTGCCCCAAGTGAGCCTGGCCCCCCACGGGCTACCTAATGATCTCATCCCAACCACATTACTCCCTTTTGACACTAGAATTCAAATAGCCCAGAATTCTCAACTAAAAAGAACTTTTCTTCACTGCCTATTTATAATCAGATACTCAACAATCAGGCATATATAAAGGATTAAGAAAAAAGGTCTTGCCACAGATAAAAGATCCTTGCAAATTTATGTCTATAGAACTATGAAATAAGAATTGCTTTAATTCTAATGATCCTGAGGAGAAAGACATTTTGTCATAAAAATTATCATATACTTCAAAAGTACACTGATATTTACAAAATATTTTCAACAATTATTAAAATCAAAAGAATTTCTATTTAACCTTCAGACAACCTCAAAACAAGCAGAATCCTTCGTTTTCTGGTTTAACAAAGGTCTTGGAGTTTCACACCTAGAGTTGGCATTGTGATTCCACATACTTACGTGAGATAACCTGGAGATCCAAAAGACAGGTGCTGGTTCCAATGGCGTTAGAAGCCACGCACTGATACAAACCTGAAGACAGAGCGCTGATGTTCCGGATAGTGACTGTTCCCTGGACCTGGTCTGTCACAAAAATAATAATCAAGTGAGGATTTGATAGAATAAGAAAACCAAAGAAATTGGCAGAAGATTTAAACTATAAAAATAGATATCCTGGAGAGTTGTCAATTTTGTTTATTTGCGGGGGAAAGAAACTTTTGGATCATGGATGTTAACAACTAAAACTACATGTTACAGACCTAAAACTAACTGTCCTCAATAGCAACAATTTTAAAATTCAGCCTGCATATTAGCATGTTATAGCCTAAATTCTAAGGGCCTTCCCTAAGGAAAGGGGGGCTAATGCTTGTTCTAGAAAATATGTGATCAGTAGCACCATATTTTAATTCTGAGAAAATGCAATAACATAAAGATCAAGTTAGACTATAATAATATCTACTTTATAATTGATGGAGAAAATCTCTACCTTGTCCTCTAAGATATAGATTGTTACTCTCTTCCAACAGCTATTACAATTTTTGGATTAGCTCAGATTTTCTAAAGAGCAGGTACTACGGTGAGCAAGAGGTTTATTGGAGGAAACATCAGTAAGAGAAATGGGAAAGAAGTGGAAACAGGAGAACCTCAGACTACAATGCAGGTCTGACCTCTGTGAAGGGGAGAAGGAAGGAAGGTAGTCTGGATAGGGAGAGCGTCAGACTGCAGCACAGTTTTATGGAAACTTCCATCAGACACATGGGGAATCCATAAGCCAAAATCATCCATTAAAGGCACCCCATGCCTTGCAGGAAACAGGTCTGTATTGGTAGCATCACTCTGCCCACCACCAGCTAAAAGCATCCTGAGGGAAGCTTGGCCTTGATGGGAAGCAGAGGAGTACTGAGAGAGAAACAGCTGGGACTATCTATTTTTTAATCATGCCCCCCCCCAAATCAGGAGGTTTGAACAGTGTATTTTGAAGGTCACCATGTTGGTAGCACCTAGGCATGTTTTGAAAGTTCCCATTTTTGCAATTCATTATTATCAACATAATTTGATTATTTAGACATACAAAATAATGCCTTAGTAATAGTAAATGGCTTAGTAATAATAAAAATATGGGTTGGGGTTGTGGCTCCATGTAGATCACTTGCCAAGCACATGTGAGGCACTGAGTTCAATCCTCAGCATCACATAAAAATGAATTAATTAATTAAATAAAGGTTTAAAAAATAATGCTTTAAAAATAATAAAAATGATAAAAATAAGATATTATAAAAATAATAAAATAACAAGTTAATGAATATGTGCCAAGCATTGGGTAAGGTTTTATATATATATCTTTATATATATATATATATATATATATATATATATATATATCTCAATCTTTACAATAACCCTATCTAGTATTTTAATTATTAATCCCATTGAATAGATGAAATGACTGATGCTTTAAATGACTAATAAGATTACACAGTTACTCATTAGAAATTCTAATTGGATGGCTGACTGGCTGGCTGGCTGGCTTATTTCTAAGTTTTAGGCTTCTCTGCCTCCTTCCACAAGAAGGATAATAGATCCTGTCATCTTAGTCATTCAAAATAGCTGAAAATTTAGAAGTATGTAGAAAAAGCCTCCTAATGGCATAAGTTTAAAAAGAAAGAATGCTGGCATAAATTCCAAGCCTGCCTGGAGCAACACTTGGAGCTAATGCCATTGGGTTGGCTTATTTTTAGGTGAAACTAAGACTCAGTTATCTGGTTCTGGAGCAGCCTTCATCTTTATCTAGATCAAAGGCAGACAGAGAGGAGGGGTCAGCAAAAGCAAATCTGACCCCAGCATGCATGTCTTTATCAATTCCTTCATTTAGTACTTACATGTATGCTGAGCACCTACCTTTGTGTGGGGTAATTTCTGAGGATGGTGATGCAGTGTTGAAAAGGACAAAGTGAGACAAGAAGGCAAGTCATTACAATCAATGGGCTAAGTGCCAGCCAGGGCTGGAGAACACAGGTGCTAGGGGAACACAGGAGGAACTTCTCAGGAGAGCCTGGGAAATCAACAGAACATGGGGGAGGAGAAAACCACTGGCCCACATGGACCCAAGTATGAGCAAATTCACTGAAAGATCCTCATATATCAATGTTGCAGGGTTATCCTGTGTTAGTCAACTTTAGGGTACTGTGACCAAAATACCCAACAAGAACAAATCAGAGGAGGAAGTTTATTTAGAGCCCAAGGTTTCAGAAGTTTCATCCCACAGACAGCTAACTCCATTGCTTTGGGTCCACAGTGAGGCAAAGCCTCATGGGGAAGGACATGACAGAGAAAAACTGCTCCCCTGTGGCAGTAAGGACACATAGAGAAAGGGAGCAGGGAAGGGCCTCAGGGAAGATGCACCCTTCCATGGCATGCCCCCAGTAACCCACCTCCTCCAGCCATAATCCACAGACCTACAGTTACATTCCAGTATATCCATCCAAAGTATGATGGTCTGATTAGGTCACAGCCCCCGTAATGCATCCATTTGATCTCTGAATATTCTTGCATTAAGAGGAGCTTATATCCAAACCACAACACCTTTCAACATAATGAAATGGAATATGTGTTAAGGAATGACTCTGAATTATCAAACACACACTTTAATTAGCAACAATATACAGTATAGGAAGAGAAGAGATTTTATTTTTTGCTTTTATTTAATGGGAGCATTTAAAAAGTTTGAACCCATTTATGATATCTTACATGTCCAGGACAGGAGGCTTGATCATTTGGGATATTTGGGTTGTAAAAGTCAATATACTTAGTGGTTAATTGGTTTGCCCTTGTGTATTATTTCCTTTTCCTTAGAAATAAAGACAAAAATTTTCTGAGGGTTTTTGGTGCTGGGGAGAGGGAATGGGAGGTGGGTTCAGTGAATTTGCTCACATACTTGGGCCAGACCAGGATCAGAGGGTTTTCTCTTCCTCTGTGTTATTGATTTCCCAGGCCTTTATTAGATGTCTCTTCTATGTGCTCCCCTAGTACCTCATATTCTCTAGCCCTGGCAGGCCTTAATCCATTTATTTTAATTGTTTGCCTTCAGGTCTTGTTAAGGTGAGGACTGGGTTTGTCTTATCAATCATCACATCACCACACTGAGAAATAATCCAGCAGAAAGAAAGATGCTCAATAAATAAAGATGTTTCAATCAAAAAAGAAAAAAAAGCACTACTTTCTTTTGGTATCTACTATGTACCACGTACTCTGCACTGAGCTTTAAATGTCCCATTTAATCTTCATAACAAGCTTAGGTTCTATATTCCCTACTTTTCAAAGATGAGAAATCCCAGAGTAGCTATGCAACTTGTCCAAGACTGAAGAGTACACAGGTAGAGGCAGTCTGTAATAATCAGGTCTGTCCAAGTCCAAAGCTCATAATCACCATATACACACTTGGATATCCAATAAGACATTTACAACTGTATCATTCTATATGGTACATCTGTATGATATTTCCTAACCATGGGATACTCCAACGCTGGTGGTAGTATAAACCAAGCCATCTGCCTAACTCCCCCTTCCACACATGTCCTAATGTCATCATGCATTAGAAAACCATAATCTCTGGGCAACGAACCCCACAATTCCACATACTATTCTTTCTTCTTTTTTTTTTTTCCCTTAAGAACTCAAATTCTAGAAATTTGATAAGCTCACACCAAACCAGTAATTTTGTTGGTATTTCCAGAGACAATTTGGGAAATTTTAAACAGCTGCTCTAACCAGCATTCTGGCATGTAGAAACTGCAAACCTCTAAGTTTATTGCTTTAAAAAGTTATTTTTTAAAGGAGAAGTCAGTATTCTTCCCTTTGTCTCTACAGATGCAGACAACATGAACATGTTGCTAGAAAGTGCTATTAAATGAGGTTGACATAACATGGTCATTTCATAATCTTATCAGGGAAGGAAGACATACACTTGACGAGAAGATTAACCAGCAGCAGAACAGGGCTGTTTATGTATACCAGGAAAAGCAGAGACAGGAGGACTCTTCAGTAAATACCAGACTGACTATAGCAAACAGCCCTTCCTAAAACTAGCATCGCTAATTCCTCAATCTGTCACTTCTCTGGGCCTGCTCTGGTACAGAAGTAATTTGCTGAAATCAAGTTACTTCTTTGATGTTCTTTTTTATTCAAAGAATAGGGAAAGTTCAATTGTGTGGAACTAGTTTGGAAACCTCAAAGAATTTCAAGCCCTACTGTTTCAGTTCATCTAGCATTTATCTTATACAAGCAATGCACCTAACCCAGAACACACTTCAGAATGAGAAAGAAACAAACATAAGTGTACATTTCCAATTCTATTATTTTTCCTAAATTCCAGAACCCCAATTCTAGCTACCTAGTCAATAATGCATCAGCTAAGAGCATGTGTTCAGAGCTAGAGGGTCTGGGTCTCAATCTGCTTTGCCTTCTCTAGATATGTGGTGTTGAGGGTCTTGACTTGTTCTTCATCTGTGTTTAGCATCTTCAGCCTTGTAACATGGAGCTACATGAGTGTCTCTGCATCAGAGATCACTCTGACAACTAAATGAGATAATGCATGTTGATGGGCTTAATACAGTGTCTGATAATATTTCCATGTGGGAATTCCTTCCTGAAATTTCTTGGAAATTTTTGTGTATTTTTGAATCATGAGAAAAATCTGTCAAGAAATTTGGAAAACATCTAGTATCTTGAAATTCCCAACAAATATTAATCTTCAATATTTGAGGATAAGAATTCCTGATTCATGAATTATTCTGTATTCTCACATGATTTATGAATTTTAAATAATAATGAACGCACATAATAAATGGTGAATTATTTTTTATATAAAAATCTCAAAAACATTCTGTTATAAAAGACAATAATATACATTGTTATTATTTGAACATATTACAACAAAATTATGTATTTTAATAAAATGTAAAACTGATCTCAACTTGAAAGATATTTGATGATAAAAATTTAAAAAAAAAGGAAACAGTAACACAAAAAAAGTCAAAATCTATTTAAAAACTTAAAAAATAATACCAGACATATTTAATGTTTAAATTCCATCCCTTTGAAAGAGAAATTTAAAATAATATATGGCATTAAGCATACTAACCAGTAGCCTAACCCTTGTTTGTTCTCTAAACTTGGAAATTCTTTTTTCATTTTTGTGTTGATGCTGGTTGAAATAAGATGGAACTCTGAGAAGGAACAGGAAAGAACCTGCCCACATTAGGAGAAGGTTCAAGAGCACCTTTCAGATGGATGTTAGGATACATGCTGCTTCACAATAGCTCAGTTTCTTTATTTAACAATGAGAATATTTTCCTTGACTTTGATTTTTGCCATTGAAAGTGATACTGTTTTTGTCAATTCAGATTTAAATCCATTTCTGATTTCATGTCAGTATGTTCTTCAACAGCGTTCCCATCTTATCTTTGCATTTCTGCTATTAAAGTATTCACAAAGAAATGAAGCCTACAGCAAACTCCAAAATACTAGAGACCACTAATGAACTTTCCTGGGCAGTATCTGAATAACATACCGTTTTTATACACTGGTATCAACAATATTATATAGAATCACACATCGAAATTATCAAGTTTAGGCTTATTTTGCCTGTAAAACCTATTATTTCTTAGACTACTCTGACAGCATTTGTATAAAATATACTATGTGTATTAACAAATTAACTCGTATTTGCAAGAATGATTCACCACCACTCATGGAAACTGAGAGTAGAATAGTTACTACCAGAAGCTGAAGGGAAGAAAATAATCAAGATATTTTTCAAAGGACACAAAGTTTCATTTAGAAGGAATAAGCTCAAGAGAACTATTATACATCATGATGATCACAGTTAATATATAATATGCTTGGAAATTGCTATGAGTAGATTTTAAGTGTTGTCACCACAAAAAGTTGTATGTGAGGTGATGCACATATTAAGTAGCTTGATTTAATCATTCTGCAATATATGAATATATCAAAAGATCACATTGTATACTAAAATGTATACAAATTTTACTTGTCTTTTAAAAATCAAACATATATAAATAAAAAAGAGAATAATCCGCCAGCAGCAACAGACAAGGTCATGAGCACACATTTATAACACAGCAACAACTATAAGCTAGACTAGTTGATGAGATCTCCATCACCTCTTTCCTACATATTTCTAAATTGCTGAGGCTGGCTTTGAACTCCTGATCCTCCTGCCTCAGCCTCCCAAGTTGCTGGGATTACAGGCATGCATCACCACACCAGCTCTATGGACTTTTATATAGGCTTAATAGATCATCTTACTTAAAAATGACAAACTTTTATAATTGCAAGATTTTTGCATGCATGGTTTTATTTATAATACCTCCTTTTATTTGGTAAAACTTCCATTCATCTCAAATCCTTTCCTGCTCAACAATCTCCCTATAAAGTTCTTCCTCATCTTCAAAGAGAACATCTCCTGTAAACTTTATGAATTTTTATAGCATTAAGCATGTTGTACTGCTATAATCTCTTTATATCTGTCTTCTCCATTAGACAATGAGCTCTAGGATGAAGACAAATCTCTTCATATTTTTATTTCTTTACCTCTCCAATACTGTACCTTGAAATACTTGCACAGAATAAGAGCTGAGTGTGTGTATTATGGACACACATAGGTTTAGATAATGAAAGAATATATTAATGAAGTAATATTGTTATGATCATCACTGGCATTTAAAGAAAGGGGTTACTGAACATTATATGGGACTTGCTTCTTTATGTTAGAAGGCAAAAAGGGAAGGGAAAAAAATTTGTCTCTGCACAGAATTACATTCTGATAGAGCAGGAATAAAGTACCCGTTTATTTAACAACTTAAGTAAATGAAAATGTTTCTACTCCCATGAGAAAATTATGGAAACACTCTCATAAGGAAGGGAAATAGCAGTGGCAGATCAAAAATGAAAATCATCTCAAGTCTTCCAAGCACAGCAAAAGGATAGGAGTTCTTTCCATCAGCAGACTTTGGATAGATCTGGTACCTTCTCTAAGTCTGTCCTCCCCCTGCACTGGACTGCAGGGATATTCAAATCTCCTGATCTGGCTGGGCCTCCAGACAAACCCCCCGAGATCTCAAGCAAGCAGGAGAGTTCATCATCTCCCTTCACTGGATTAAATTAGGAAAGGGTGAGTACAACAGAGGATTTCTTAGGAACCATGAGGAAACAATCTACAATTTAGTTTTGTAAACCATTAGTAAAATACAATAAAGTATAATATTTACTTTATATTTACCAAGGTAAAAGAATAAAGGAGATTTATTGCCAATATTTACACTAATTTTATAAACTCATTATAAGGTTCTCTATGTTTAAGAGTTGTGCAGATTTGTAACTGAGGATGTCTTCGAATTAAATCCCTCAGCTTTTCTTGCAAAGTTCAAGTTTTACTGATCCATTGAGAAGACCAACAGTATTTACCTCAATCCTTCACTGCCAAGAGGTGACACCATTTGCAGAACAGGTATCATTCCAGAAGGAACCCACTCCAGTGACTTCATCCTTTCCAGTGGTTTATTAATGTATTTCATACAAATGATTCCCGATACTGGCTGTCCATTCCAAAGCACAGTGATGCTGGACTGTCCCACAGAACAATCAAATCAGAATGTCTGGGGGATGGCAGGGGAATGCATATTTTTTTAAAATCCCAAGTGATTTTAATGCACATTGAGATTATAGACTGTTATTGTGTTAGACTGAGTACTGCAAATTATACTCTCTGGCAGGACATATACAAAAATATATATTATTTAAAAATTGGATTAAACTGGATTTTAAAAACCTAAACCAAAAACAAATAATTTTAAACTACCTCTTACCAGAGCTGGGGGTGTATAGCTCAGTGGTAGAACCCTTGCCCAGCACAAGCAAGGCCTTGGGTTCCATCCCCAGCAAAGCAACAACATCAAAAAATACCTCTTACAACTTATAGAAATTACATCTCCTAAAATATATTGGGGTAAAATTAAATCAAAGTTACAAATGTAAAACACCTTAAATGGTCAACAAGAGTGGGTTATATACAATATATTCCTACAACAGTGTCACAGATTTTTATATAGAAAATGGTCCCTAATGTATTCTTACATTAAAGGAATCAGATTACAAAACAACACTGACATAAAACCATTTAAAAGACAAAATGTAGACTGACAAAAGACTGGAGACAATAAAGCACAATGTCAGGCTTAGCTACCTTGTGATTCCTTGTAAAAACGTAAAATCATGCTGGGAATACCCCTATAATCCCAGCAACTTCAGAGGCTGAAACAGGAGGATCTTAAATTAAAAGCCAGCCTCAGAAAAGAGAGCCTACAGAGTAGGGAAAAAAAATCTTTTCCACACACACTTCAGACAGAGCTCTGATCTCCAAAACTTATAAAGAACTTAAAAAACTTTACACCGAAAATACAAAGAACCCAATCAAAAAATGGGCTAAGGAACTGGGCAGATACTTCACAGAAGAAGATATACAAGTGATCACAAATACATGAAAAAGTGCTCATCATCTCTAGTAATTAAGAGAAATGCAAATTAAAACCACCCTAAGATTTCATCTAACTCCAATTAGAATAGCTATTATCAGGAACACAAGCAATAATAACTGCTGGTGTGGACGTGGGGAAAAAGGCACACTCATACATTGCTGGTGGAGTTGCAAATTGGTGCAGCCACTCTGGAAAGCAGTTTGGAGATTCCTCAAAAAACCTGGAATGGACCCACCATTTGACCCAGCTATTCCACTCCTCAGTTTATACCCAAAGGTCTTAAAATCAGCAAAGTATAGGGATGCAGCCACATCTATGTTCATAGCTGCTCAATTCACAATTGCTAGATTGTGGAACCTAGATGCCCTTCAACTGATGAGTGGATAAAGAAACTGGGGTATATATACACAATGGAATATTTCTCAGCCACAAAGAAGAATAAAAGTATGGCTTTTGCTGGTAAATGGGTAGAGTTAGAGAGTATCATGCTAAGTGAAATAAGCCAAGTCCAAAAAACCAAAGGCTGAATGTTTTCTGTGACAAGTGGATGATGATACATAAGGGGGG